>CATORP010000008.1:0-88000 GCA_951805285.1 Thymelicus acteon
GAAAATTAAATTTAATGTAAATTTTGAAAAATTTTAGGTGAAATTAAAAACAAATTGGACAGTCGGATAGAGCACTTCAAGACGAATCTTTTGATGTATAACACTATTATAAAAGGACAACTAATGGGTAAGTACTAATGTGTTTTCTATGTGGTTAGGTTAGGTTAGGTTAGGTTAGGTTAGGTTAGGTTAGGTTAGTTTAGCTTTTTTTCGATTTTGGGTGGTCGGATCGAGACGGGAGTGGTGTCAGAGGATAGGGCTCGACGAGCGCTATACAGGAATGAAGGAAAATTGAAAATAGGGCGTAGTCGGAAAAAGAAAATCGGAAAATAGATGTTTTTTAGGAGTTTTAGGTGAAAATTAGGAAAATTTAAGGACGAATTTTCAAAAGATGTTTAGAGACAGGTGCGCGAAGTAATTACGCGTCTTTTGGTACCGCACAGTGGTAGGTAAATTTGAAATCTAATAATAAACTATTGCAATATCGTGTAATTTTTTAAAGAAAATTAAATTTAATGTAAATTTTGAAAAATTTTAGGTGAAATTAAAAACAAATTGGACAGTCGGATAGAGCACTTCAAGACGAATCTTTTGATGTATAACACTATTATAAAAGGACAACTAATGGGTAAGTACTAATGTGTTTTCTATGTGGTTAGGTTAGGTTAGGTTAGGTTAGGTTAGGTTGGGTTAGGTTAGTTTAGCTTTTTTTCGATTTTGGGTGGTCGGATCGAGACGGGAGTGGTGTCAGAGGATAGGGCTCGACGAGCGCTATACAGGAATGAAGGAAAATTGAAAATAGGGCGTAGTCGGAAAAAGAAAATCGGAAAATAGATGTTTTTTAGGAGTTTTAGGTGAAAATTAGGAAAATTTAAGGACGAATTTTCAAAAGATGTTTAGAGACAGGTGCGCGAAGTAATTACGCGTCTTTTGGTACCGCACAGTGGTAGGTAAATTTGAAATCTAATAATAAACTATTGCAATATCGTGTAATTTTTTAAAGAAAATTAAATTTAATGTAAATTTTGAAAAATTTTAGGTGAAATTAAAAACAAATTGGACAGTCGGATAGAGCACTTCAAGACGAATCTTTTGATGTATAACACTATTATAAAAGGACAACTAATGGGTAAGTACTAATGTGTTTTCTATGTGGTTAGGTTAGGTTAGGTTAGGTTAGGTTAGGTTAGGTTAGGTTAGTTTAGCTTTTTTTCGATTTTGGGTGGTCGGATCGAGACGGGAGTGGTGTCAGAGGATAGGGCTCGACGAGCGCTATACAGGAATGAAGGAAAATTGAAAATAGGGCGTAGTCGGAAAAAGAAAATCGGAAAATAGATGTTTTTTAGGAGTTTTAGGTGAAAATTAGGAAAATTTAAGGACGAATTTTCAAAAGATGTTTAGAGACAGGTGCGCGAAGTAATTACGCGTCTTTTGGTACCGCACAGTGGTAGGTAAATTTGAAATCTAATAATAAACTATTGCAATATCGTGTAATTTTTTAAAGAAAATTAAATTTAATGTAAATTTTGAAAAATTTTAGGTGAAATTAAAAACAAATTGGACAGTCGGATAGAGCACTTCAAGACGAATCTTTTGATGTATAACACTATTATAAAAGGACAACTAATGGGTAAGTACTAATGTGTTTTCTATGTGGTTAGGTTAGGTTAGGTTAGGTTAGGTTAGGTTAGGTTAGGTTAGTTTAGCTTTTTTTCGATTTTGGGTGGTCGGATCGAGACGGGAGTGGTGTCAGAGGATAGGGCTCGACGAGCGCTATACAGGAATGAAGGAAAATTGAAAATAGGGCGTAGTCGGAAAAAGAAAATCGGAAAATAGATGTTTTTTAGGAGTTTTAGGTGAAAATTAGGAAAATTTAAGGACGAATTTTCAAAAGATGTTTAGAGACAGGTGCGCGAAGTAATTACGCGTCTTTTGGTACCGCACAGTGGTAGGTAAATTTGAAATCTAATAATAAACTATTGCAATATCGTGTAATTTTTTAAAGAAAATTAAATTTAATGTAAATTTTGAAAAATTTTAGGTGAAATTAAAAACAAATTGGACAGTCGGATAGAGCACTTCAAGACGAATCTTTTGATGTATAACACTATTATAAAAGGACAACTAATGGGTAAGTACTAATGTGTTTTCTATGTGGTTAGGTTAGGTTAGGTTAGGTTAGGTTAGGTTAGGTTAGGTTAGTTTAGCTTTTTTTCGATTTTGGGTGGTCGGATCGAGACGGGAGTGGTGTCAGAGGATAGGGCTCGACGAGCGCTATACAGGAATGAAGGAAAATTGAAAATAGGGCGTAGTCGGAAAAAGAAAATCGGAAAATAGATGTTTTTTAGGAGTTTTAGGTGAAAATTAGGAAAATTTAAGGACGAATTTTCAAAAGATGTTTAGAGACAGGTGCGCGAAGTAATTACGCGTCTTTTGGTACCGCACAGTGGTAGGTAAATTTGAAATCTAATAATAAACTATTGCAATATCGTGTAATTTTTTAAAGAAAATTAAATTTAATGTAAATTTTGAAAAATTTTAGGTGAAATTAAAAACAAATTGGACAGTCGGATAGAGCACTTCAAGACGAATCTTTTGATGTATAACACTATTATAAAAGGACAACTAATGGGTAAGTACTAATGTGTTTTCTATGTGGTTAGGTTAGGTTAGGTTAGGTTAGGTTAGGTTAGGTTAGGTTAGTTTAGCTTTTTTTCGATTTTGGGTGGTCGGATCGAGACGGGAGTGGTGTCAGAGGATAGGGCTCGACGAGCGCTATACAGGAATGAAGGAAAATTGAAAATAGGGCGTAGTCGGAAAAAGAAAATCGGAAAATAGATGTTTTTTAGGAGTTTTAGGTGAAAATTAGGAAAATTTAAGGACGAATTTTCAAAAGATGTTTAGAGACAGGTGCGCGAAGTAATTACGCGTCTTTTGGTACCGCACAGTGGTAGGTAAATTTGAAATCTAATAATAAACTATTGCAATATCGTGTAATTTTTTAAAGAAAATTAAATTTAATGTAAATTTTGAAAAATTTTAGGTGAAATTAAAAACAAATTGGACAGTCGGATAGAGCACTTCAAGACGAATCTTTTGATGTATAACACTATTATAAAAGGACAACTAATGGGTAAGTACTAATGTGTTTTCTATGTGGTTAGGTTAGGTTAGGTTAGGTTAGGTTAGGTTAGGTTAGGTTAGTTTAGCTTTTTTTCGATTTTGGGTGGTCGGATCGAGACGGGAGTGGTGTCAGAGGATAGGGCTCGACGAGCGCTATACAGGAATGAAGGAAAATTGAAAATAGGGCGTAGTCGGAAAAAGAAAATCGGAAAATAGATGTTTTTTAGGAGTTTTAGGTGAAAATTAGGAAAATTTAAGGACGAATTTTCAAAAGATGTTTAGAGACAGGTGCGCGAAGTAATTACGCGTCTTTTGGTACCGCACAGTGGTAGGTAAATTTGAAATCTAATAATAAACTATTGCAATATCGTGTAATTTTTTAAAGAAAATTAAATTTAATGTAAATTTTGAAAAATTTTAGGTGAAATTAAAAACAAATTGGACAGTCGGATAGAGCACTTCAAGACGAATCTTTTGATGTATAACACTATTATAAAAGGACAACTAATGGGTAAGTACTAATGTGTTTTCTATGTGGTTAGGTTAGGTTAGGTTAGGTTAGGTTAGGTTAGGTTAGGTTAGTTTAGCTTTTTTTCGATTTTGGGTGGTCGGATCGAGACGGGAGTGGTGTCAGAGGATAGGGCTCGACGAGCGCTATACAGGAATGAAGGAAAATTGAAAATAGGGCGTAGTCGGAAAAAGAAAATCGGAAAATAGATGTTTTTTAGGAGTTTTAGGTGAAAATTAGGAAAATTTAAGGACGAATTTTCAAAAGATGTTTAGAGACAGGTGCGCGAAGTAATTACGCGTCTTTTGGTACCGCACAGTGGTAGGTAAATTTGAAATCTAATAATAAACTATTGCAATATCGTGTAATTTTTTAAAGAAAATTAAATTTAATGTAAATTTTGAAAAATTTTAGGTGAAATTAAAAACAAATTGGACAGTCGGATAGAGCACTTCAAGACGAATCTTTTGATGTATAACACTATTATAAAAGGACAACTAATGGGTAAGTACTAATGTGTTTTCTATGTGGTTAGGTTAGGTTAGGTTAGGTTAGGTTAGGTTAGGTTAGGTTAGTTTAGCTTTTTTTCGATTTTGGGTGGTCGGATCGAGACGGGAGTGGTGTCAGAGGATAGGGCTCGACGAGCGCTATACAGGAATGAAGGAAAATTGAAAATAGGGCGTAGTCGGAAAAAGAAAATCGGAAAATAGATGTTTTTTAGGAGTTTTAGGTGAAAATTAGGAAAATTTAAGGACGAATTTTCAAAAGATGTTTAGAGACAGGTGCGCGAAGTAATTACGCGTCTTTTGGTACCGCACAGTGGTAGGTAAATTTGAAATCTAATAATAAACTATTGCAATATCGTGTAATTTTTTAAAGAAAATTAAATTTAATGTAAATTTTGAAAAATTTTAGGTGAAATTAAAAACAAATTGGACAGTCGGATAGAGCACTTCAAGACGAATCTTTTGATGTATAACACTATTATAAAAGGACAACTAATGGGTAAGTACTAATGTGTTTTCTATGTGGTTAGGTTAGGTTAGGTTAGGTTAGGTTAGGTTAGGTTAGGTTAGTTTAGCTTTTTTTCGATTTTGGGTGGTCGGATCGAGACGGGAGTGGTGTCAGAGGATAGGGCTCGACGAGCGCTATACAGGAATGAAGGAAAATTGAAAATAGGGCGTAGTCGGAAAAAGAAAATCGGAAAATAGATGTTTTTTAGGAGTTTTAGGTGAAAATTAGGAAAATTTAAGGACGAATTTTCAAAAGATGTTTAGAGACAGGTGCGCGAAGTAATTACGCGTCTTTTGGTACCGCACAGTGGTAGGTAAATTTGAAATCTAATAATAAACTATTGCAATATCGTGTAATTTTTTAAAGAAAATTAAATTTAATGTAAATTTTGAAAAATTTTAGGTGAAATTAAAAACAAATTGGACAGTCGGATAGAGCACTTCAAGACGAATCTTTTGATGTATAACACTATTATAAAAGGACAACTAATGGGTAAGTACTAATGTGTTTTCTATGTGGTTAGGTTAGGTTAGGTTAGGTTAGGTTAGGTTAGGTTAGGTTAGTTTAGCTTTTTTTCGATTTTGGGTGGTCGGATCGAGACGGGAGTGGTGTCAGAGGATAGGGCTCGACGAGCGCTATACAGGAATGAAGGAAAATTGAAAATAGGGCGTAGTCGGAAAAAGAAAATCGGAAAATAGATGTTTTTTAGGAGTTTTAGGTGAAAATTAGGAAAATTTAAGGACGAATTTTCAAAAGACGTTTAGAGACAGGTGCGCGAAGTAATTACGCGTCTTTTGGTACCGCACAGTGGTAGGTAAATTTGAAATCTAATAATAAACTATTGCAATATCGTGTAATTTTTTAAAGAAAATTAAATTTAATGTAAATTTTGAAAAATTTTAGGTGAAATTAAAAACAAATTGGACAGTCGGATAGAGCACTTCAAGACGAATCTTTTGATGTATAACACTATTATAAAAGGACAACTAATGGGTAAGTACTAATGTGTTTTCTATGTGGTTAGGTTAGGTTAGGTTAGGTTAGGTTAGGTTAGGTTAGGTTAGTTTAGCTTTTTTTCGATTTTGGGTGGTCGGATCGAGACGGGAGTGGTGTCAGAGGATAGGGCTCGACGAGCGCTATACAGGAATGAAGGAAAATTGAAAATAGGGCGTAGTCGGAAAAAGAAAATCGGAAAATAGATGTTTTTTAGGAGTTTTAGGTGAAAATTAGGAAAATTTAAGGACGAATTTTCAAAAGATGTTTAGAGACAGGTGCGCGAAGTAATTACGCGTCTTTTGGTACCGCACAGTGGTAGGTAAATTTGAAATCTAATAATAAACTATTGCAATATCGTGTAATTTTTTAAAGAAAATTAAATTTAATGTAAATTTTGAAAAATTTTAGGTGAAATTAAAAACAAATTGGACAGTCGGATAGAGCACTTCAAGACGAATCTTTTGATGTATAACACTATTATAAAAGGACAACTAATGGGTAAGTACTAATGTGTTTTCTATGTGGTTAGGTTAGGTTAGGTTAGGTTAGGTTAGGTTAGGTTAGGTTAGTTTAGCTTTTTTTCGATTTTGGGTGGTCGGATCGAGACGGGAGTGGTGTCAGAGGATAGGGCTCGACGAGCGCTATACAGGAATGAAGGAAAATTGAAAATAGGGCGTAGTCGGAAAAAGAAAATCGGAAAATAGATGTTTTTTAGGAGTTTTAGGTGAAAATTAGGAAAATTTAAGGACGAATTTTCAAAAGATGTTTAGAGACAGGTGCGCGAAGTAATTACGCGTCTTTTGGTACCGCACAGTGGTAGGTAAATTTGAAATCTAATAATAAACTATTGCAATATCGTGTAATTTTTTAAAGAAAATTAAATTTAATGTAAATTTTGAAAAATTTTAGGTGAAATTAAAAACAAATTGGACAGTCGGATAGAGCACTTCAAGACGAATCTTTTGATGTATAACACTATTATAAAAGGACAACTAATGGGTAAGTACTAATGTGTTTTCTATGTGGTTAGGTTAGGTTAGGTTAGGTTAGGTTAGGTTAGGTTAGGTTAGTTTAGCTTTTTTTCGATTTTGGGTGGTCGGATCGAGACGGGAGTGGTGTCAGAGGATAGGGCTCGACGAGCGCTATACAGGAATGAAGGAAAATTGAAAATAGGGCGTAGTCGGAAAAAGAAAATCGGAAAATAGATGTTTTTTAGGAGTTTTAGGTGAAAATTAGGAAAATTTAAGGACGAATTTTCAAAAGATGTTTAGAGACAGGTGCGCGAAGTAATTACGCGTCTTTTGGTACCGCACAGTGGTAGGTAAATTTGAAATCTTATAATAAACTATTGCAATATCGTGTAATTTTTTAAAGAAAATTAAATTTAATGTAAATTTTGAAAAATTTTAGGTGAAATTAAAAACAAATTGGACAGTCGGATAGAGCACTTCAAGACGAATCTTTTGATGTATAACACTATTATAAAAGGACAACTAATGGGTAAGTACTAATGTGTTTTCTATGTGGTTAGGTTAGGTTAGGTTAGGTTAGGTTAGGTTAGGTTAGGTTAGTTTAGCTTTTTTTCGATTTTGGGTGGTCGGATCGAGACGGGAGTGGTGTCAGAGGATAGGGCTCGACGAGCGCTATACAGGAATGAAGGAAAATTGAAAATAGGGCGTAGTCGGAAAAAGAAAATCGGAAAATAGATGTTTTTTAGGAGTTTTAGGTGAAAATTAGGAAAATTTAAGGACGAATTTTCAAAAGATGTTTAGAGACAGGTGCGCGAAGTAATTACGCGTCTTTTGGTACCGCACAGTGGTAGGTAAATTTGAAATCTAATAATAAACTATTGCAATATCGTGTAATTTTTTAAAGAAAATTAAATTTAATGTAAATTTTGAAAAATTTTAGGTGAAATTAAAAACAAATTGGACAGTCGGATAGAGCACTTCAAGACGAATCTTTTGATGTATAACACTATTATAAAAGGACAACTAATGGGTAAGTACTAATGTGTTTTCTATGTGGTTAGGTTAGGTTAGGTTAGGTTAGGTTAGGTTAGGTTAGGTTAGTTTAGCTTTTTTTCGATTTTGGGTGGTCGGATCGAGACGGGAGTGGTGTCAGAGGATAGGGCTCGACGAGCGCTATACAGGAATGAAGGAAAATTGAAAATAGGGCGTAGTCGGAAAAAGAAAATCGGAAAATAGATGTTTTTTAGGAGTTTTAGGTGAAAATTAGGAAAATTTAAGGACGAATTTTCAAAAGATGTTTAGAGACAGGTGCGCGAAGTAATTACGCGTCTTTTGGTACCGCACAGTGGTAGGTAAATTTGAAATCTAATAATAAACTATTGCAATATCGTGTAATTTTTTAAAGAAAATTAAATTTAATGTAAATTTTGAAAAATTTTAGGTGAAATTAAAAACAAATTGGACAGTCGGATAGAGCACTTCAAGACGAATCTTTTGATGTATAACACTATTATAAAAGGACAACTAATGGGTAAGTACTAATGTGTTTTCTATGTGGTTAGGTTAGGTTAGGTTAGGTTAGGTTAGGTTAGGTTAGGTTAGTTTAGCTTTTTTTCGATTTTGGGTGGTCGGATCGAGACGGGAGTGGTGTCAGAGGATAGGGCTCGACGAGCGCTATACAGGAATGAAGGAAAATTGAAAATAGGGCGTAGTCGGAAAAAGAAAATCGGAAAATAGATGTTTTTTAGGAGTTTTAGGTGAAAATTAGGAAAATTTAAGGACGAATTTTCAAAAGATGTTTAGAGACAGGTGCGCGAAGTAATTACGCGTCTTTTGGTACCGCACAGTGGTAGGTAAATTTGAAATCTAATAATAAACTATTGCAATATCGTGTAATTTTTTAAAGAAAATTAAATTTAATGTAAATTTTGAAAAATTTTAGGTGAAATTAAAAACAAATTGGACAGTCGGATAGAGCACTTCAAGACGAATCTTTTGATGTATAACACTATTATAAAAGGACAACTAATGGGTAAGTACTAATGTGTTTTCTATGTGGTTAGGTTAGGTTAGGTTAGGTTAGGTTAGGTTAGGTTAGGTTAGTTTAGCTTTTTTTCGATTTTGGGTGGTCGGATCGAGACGGGAGTGGTGTCAGAGGATAGGGCTCGACGAGCGCTATACAGGAATGAAGGAAAATTGAAAATAGGGCGTAGTCGGAAAAAGAAAATCGGAAAATAGATGTTTTTTAGGAGTTTTAGGTGAAAATTAGGAAAATTTAAGGACGAATTTTCAAAAGATGTTTAGAGACAGGTGCGCGAAGTAATTACGCGTCTTTTGGTACCGCACAGTGGTAGGTAAATTTGAAATCTAATAATAAACTATTGCAATATCGTGTAATTTTTTAAAGAAAATTAAATTTAATGTAAATTTTGAAAAATTTTAGGTGAAATTAAAAACAAATTGGACAGTCGGATAGAGCACTTCAAGACGAATCTTTTGATGTATAACACTATTATAAAAGGACAACTAATGGGTAAGTACTAATGTGTTTTCTATGTGGTTAGGTTAGGTTAGGTTAGGTTAGGTTAGGTTAGGTTAGGTTAGTTTAGCTTTTTTTCGATTTTGGGTGGTCGGATCGAGACGGGAGTGGTGTCAGAGGATAGGGCTCGACGAGCGCTATACAGGAATGAAGGAAAATTGAAAATAGGGCGTAGTCGGAAAAAGAAAATCGGAAAATAGATGTTTTTTAGGAGTTTTAGGTGAAAATTAGGAAAATTTAAGGACGAATTTTCAAAAGATGTTTAGAGACAGGTGCGCGAAGTAATTACGCGTCTTTTGGTACCGCACAGTGGTAGGTAAATTTGAAATCTAATAATAAACTATTGCAATATCGTGTAATTTTTTAAAGAAAATTAAATTTAATGTAAATTTTGAAAAATTTTAGGTGAAATTAAAAACAAATTGGACAGTCGGATAGAGCACTTCAAGACGAATCTTTTGATGTATAACACTATTATAAAAGGACAACTAATGGGTAAGTACTAATGTGTTTTCTATGTGGTTAGGTTAGGTTAGGTTAGGTTAGGTTAGGTTAGGTTAGGTTAGTTTAGCTTTTTTTCGATTTTGGGTGGTCGGATCGAGACGGGAGTGGTGTCAGAGGATAGGGCTCGACGAGCGCTATACAGGAATGAAGGAAAATTGAAAATAGGGCGTAGTCGGAAAAAGAAAATCGGAAAATAGATGTTTTTTAGGAGTTTTAGGTGAAAATTAGGAAAATTTAAGGACGAATTTTCAAAAGATGTTTAGAGACAGGTGCGCGAAGTAATTACGCGTCTTTTGGTACCGCACAGTGGTAGGTAAATTTGAAATCTAATAATAAACTATTGCAATATCGTGTAATTTTTTAAAGAAAATTAAATTTAATGTAAATTTTGAAAAATTTTAGGTGAAATTAAAAACAAATTGGACAGTCGGATAGAGCACTTCAAGACGAATCTTTTGATGTATAACACTATTATAAAAGGACAACTAATGGGTAAGTACTAATGTGTTTTCTATGTGGTTAGGTTAGGTTAGGTTAGGTTAGGTTAGGTTAGGTTAGGTTAGTTTAGCTTTTTTTCGATTTTGGGTGGTCGGATCGAGACGGGAGTGGTGTCAGAGGATAGGGCTCGACGAGCGCTATACAGGAATGAAGGAAAATTGAAAATAGGGCGTAGTCGGAAAAAGAAAATCGGAAAATAGATGTTTTTTAGGAGTTTTAGGTGAAAATTAGGAAAATTTAAGGACGAATTTTCAAAAGATGTTTAGAGACAGGTGCGCGAAGTAATTACGCGTCTTTTGGTACCGCACAGTGGTAGGTAAATTTGAAATCTAATAATAAACTATTGCAATATCGTGTAATTTTTTAAAGAAAATTAAATTTAATGTAAATTTTGAAAAATTTTAGGTGAAATTAAAAACAAATTGGACAGTCGGATAGAGCACTTCAAGACGAATCTTTTGATGTATAACACTATTATAAAAGGACAACTAATGGGTAAGTACTAATGTGTTTTCTATGTGGTTAGGTTAGGTTAGGTTAGGTTAGGTTAGGTTAGGTTAGGTTAGTTTAGCTTTTTTTCGATTTTGGGTGGTCGGATCGAGACGGGAGTGGTGTCAGAGGATAGGGCTCGACGAGCGCTATACAGGAATGAAGGAAAATTGAAAATAGGGCGTAGTCGGAAAAAGAAAATCGGAAAATAGATGTTTTTTAGGAGTTTTAGGTGAAAATTAGGAAAATTTAAGGACGAATTTTCAAAAGATGTTTAGAGACAGGTGCGCGAAGTAATTACGCGTCTTTTGGTACCGCACAGTGGTAGGTAAATTTGAAATCTAATAATAAACTATTGCAATATCGTGTAATTTTTTAAAGAAAATTAAATTTAATGTAAATTTTGAAAAATTTTAGGTGAAATTAAAAACAAATTGGACAGTCGGATAGAGCACTTCAAGACGAATCTTTTGATGTATAACACTATTATAAAAGGACAACTAATGGGTAAGTACTAATGTGTTTTCTATGTGGTTAGGTTAGGTTAGGTTAGGTTAGGTTAGTTTAGCTTTTTTTCGATTTTGGGTGGTCGGATCGAGACGGGAGTGGTGTCAGAGGATAGGGCTCGACGAGCGCTATACAGGAATGAAGGAAAATTGAAAATAGGGCGTAGTCGGAAAAAGAAAATCGGAAAATAGATGTTTTTTAGGAGTTTTAGGTGAAAATTAGGAAAATTTAAGGACGAATTTTCAAAAGATGTTTAGAGACAGGTGCGCGAAGTAATTACGCGTCTTTTGGTACCGCACAGTGGTAGGTAAATTTGAAATCTAATAATAAACTATTGCAATATCGTGTAATTTTTTAAAGAAAATTAAATTTAATGTAAATTTTGAAAAATTTTAGGTGAAATTAAAAACAAATTGGACAGTCGGATAGAGCACTTCAAGACGAATCTTTTGATGTATAACACTATTATAAAAGGACAACTAATGGGTAAGTACTAATGTGTTTTCTATGTGGTTAGGTTAGGTTAGGTTAGGTTAGGTTAGGTTAGGTTAGGTTAGTTTAGCTTTTTTTCGATTTTGGGTGGTCGGATCGAGACGGGAGTGGTGTCAGAGGATAGGGCTCGACGAGCGCTATACAGGAATGAAGGAAAATTGAAAATAGGGCGTAGTCGGAAAAAGAAAATCGGAAAATAGATGTTTTTTAGGAGTTTTAGGTGAAAATTAGGAAAATTTAAGGACGAATTTTCAAAAGATGTTTAGAGACAGGTGCGCGAAGTAATTACGCGTCTTTTGGTACCGCACAGTGGTAGGTAAATTTGAAATCTAATAATAAACTATTGCAATATCGTGTAATTTTTTAAAGAAAATTAAATTTAATGTAAATTTTGAAAAATTTTAGGTGAAATTAAAAACAAATTGGACAGTCGGATAGAGCACTTCAAGACGAATCTTTTGATGTATAACACTATTATAAAAGGACAACTAATGGGTAAGTACTAATGTGTTTTCTATGTGGTTAGGTTAGGTTAGGTTAGGTTAGGTTAGGTTAGGTTAGGTTAGTTTAGCTTTTTTTCGATTTTGGGTGGTCGGATCGAGACGGGAGTGGTGTCAGAGGATAGGGCTCGACGAGCGCTATACAGGAATGAAGGAAAATTGAAAATAGGGCGTAGTCGGAAAAAGAAAATCGGAAAATAGATGTTTTTTAGGAGTTTTAGGTGAAAATTAGGAAAATTTAAGGACGAATTTTCAAAAGATGTTTAGAGACAGGTGCGCGAAGTAATTACGCGTCTTTTGGTACCGCACAGTGGTAGGTAAATTTGAAATCTAATAATAAACTATTGCAATATCGTGTAATTTTTTAAAGAAAATTAAATTTAATGTAAATTTTGAAAAATTTTAGGTGAAATTAAAAACAAATTGGACAGTCGGATAGAGCACTTCAAGACGAATCTTTTGATGTATAACACTATTATAAAAGGACAACTAATGGGTAAGTACTAATGTGTTTTCTATGTGGTTAGGTTAGGTTAGGTTAGGTTAGGTTAGGTTAGGTTAGGTTAGTTTAGCTTTTTTTCGATTTTGGGTGGTCGGATCGAGACGGGAGTGGTGTCAGAGGATAGGGCTCGACGAGCGCTATACAGGAATGAAGGAAAATTGAAAATAGGGCGTAGTCGGAAAAAGAAAATCGGAAAATAGATGTTTTTTAGGAGTTTTAGGTGAAAATTAGGAAAATTTAAGGACGAATTTTCAAAAGATGTTTAGAGACAGGTGCGCGAAGTAATTACGCGTCTTTTGGTACCGCACAGTGGTAGGTAAATTTGAAATCTAATAATAAACTATTGCAATATCGTGTAATTTTTTAAAGAAAATTAAATTTAATGTAAATTTTGAAAAATTTTAGGTGAAATTAAAAACAAATTGGACAGTCGGATAGAGCACTTCAAGACGAATCTTTTGATGTATAACACTATTATAAAAGGACAACTAATGGGTAAGTACTAATGTGTTTTCTATGTGGTTAGGTTAGGTTAGGTTAGGTTAGGTTAGGTTAGGTTAGGTTAGTTTAGCTTTTTTTCGATTTTGGGTGGTCGGATCGAGACGGGAGTGGTGTCAGAGGATAGGGCTCGACGAGCGCTATACAGGAATGAAGGAAAATTGAAAATAGGGCGTAGTCGGAAAAAGAAAATCGGAAAATAGATGTTTTTTAGGAGTTTTAGGTGAAAATTAGGAAAATTTAAGGACGAATTTTCAAAAGATGTTTAGAGACAGGTGCGCGAAGTAATTACGCGTCTTTTGGTACCGCACAGTGGTAGGTAAATTTGAAATCTAATAATAAACTATTGCAATATCGTGTAATTTTTTAAAGAAAATTAAATTTAATGTAAATTTTGAAAAATTTTAGGTGAAATTAAAAACAAATTGGACAGTCGGATAGAGCACTTCAAGACGAATCTTTTGATGTATAACACTATTATAAAAGGACAACTAATGGGTAAGTACTAATGTGTTTTCTATGTGGTTAGGTTAGGTTAGGTTAGGTTAGGTTAGGTTAGGTTAGGTTAGTTTAGCTTTTTTTCGATTTTGGGTGGTCGGATCGAGACGGGAGTGGTGTCAGAGGATAGGGCTCGACGAGCGCTATACAGGAATGAAGGAAAATTGAAAATAGGGCGTAGTCGGAAAAAGAAAATCGGAAAATAGATGTTTTTTAGGAGTTTTAGGTGAAAATTAGGAAAATTTAAGGACGAATTTTCAAAAGATGTTTAGAGACAGGTGCGCGAAGTAATTACGCGTCTTTTGGTACCGCACAGTGGTAGGTAAATTTGAAATCTAATAATAAACTATTGCAATATCGTGTAATTTTTTAAAGAAAATTAAATTTAATGTAAATTTTGAAAAATTTTAGGTGAAATTAAAAACAAATTGGACAGTCGGATAGAGCACTTCAAGACGAATCTTTTGATGTATAACACTATTATAAAAGGACAACTAATGGGTAAGTACTAATGTGTTTTCTATGTGGTTAGGTTAGGTTAGGTTAGGTTAGGTTAGGTTAGGTTAGGTTAGTTTAGCTTTTTTTCGATTTTGGGTGGTCGGATCGAGACGGGAGTGGTGTCAGAGGATAGGGCTCGACGAGCGCTATACAGGAATGAAGGAAAATTGAAAATAGGGCGTAGTCGGAAAAAGAAAATCGGAAAATAGATGTTTTTTAGGAGTTTTAGGTGAAAATTAGGAAAATTTAAGGACGAATTTTCAAAAGATGTTTAGAGACAGGTGCGCGAAGTAATTACGCGTCTTTTGGTACCGCACAGTGGTAGGTAAATTTGAAATCTAATAATAAACTATTGCAATATCGTGTAATTTTTTAAAGAAAATTAAATTTAATGTAAATTTTGAAAAATTTTAGGTGAAATTAAAAACAAATTGGACAGTCGGATAGAGCACTTCAAGACGAATCTTTTGATGTATAACACTATTATAAAAGGACAACTAATGGGTAAGTACTAATGTGTTTTCTATGTGGTTAGGTTAGGTTAGGTTAGGTTAGGTTAGGTTAGGTTAGGTTAGTTTAGCTTTTTTTCGATTTTGGGTGGTCGGATCGAGACGGGAGTGGTGTCAGAGGATAGGGCTCGACGAGCGCTATACAGGAATGAAGGAAAATTGAAAATAGGGCGTAGTCGGAAAAAGAAAATCGGAAAATAGATGTTTTTTAGGAGTTTTAGGTGAAAATTAGGAAAATTTAAGGACGAATTTTCAAAAGATGTTTAGAGACAGGTGCGCGAAGTAATTACGCGTCTTTTGGTACCGCACAGTGGTAGGTAAATTTGAAATCTAATAATAAACTATTGCAATATCGTGTAATTTTTTAAAGAAAATTAAATTTAATGTAAATTTTGAAAAATTTTAGGTGAAATTAAAAACAAATTGGACAGTCGGATAGAGCACTTCAAGACGAATCTTTTGATGTATAACACTATTATAAAAGGACAACTAATGGGTAAGTACTAATGTGTTTTCTATGTGGTTAGGTTAGGTTAGGTTAGGTTAGGTTAGGTTAGGTTAGGTTAGTTTAGCTTTTTTTCGATTTTGGGTGGTCGGATCGAGACGGGAGTAGTGTCAGAGGATAGGGCTCGACGAGCGCTATACAGGAATGAAGGAAAATTGAAAATAGGGCGTAGTCGGAAAAAGAAAATCGGAAAATAGATGTTTTTTAGGAGTTTTAGGTGAAAATTAGGAAAATTTAAGGACGAATTTTCAAAAGATGTTTAGAGACAGGTGCGCGAAGTAATTACGCGTCTTTTGGTACCGCACAGTGGTAGGTAAATTTGAAATCTAATAATAAACTATTGCAATATCGTGTAATTTTTTAAAGAAAATTAAATTTAATGTAAATTTTGAAAAATTTTAGGTGAAATTAAAAACAAATTGGACAGTCGGATAGAGCACTTCAAGACGAATCTTTTGATGTATAACACTATTATAAAAGGACAACTAATGGGTAAGTACTAATATGTTTTCTATGTGGTTAGGTTAGGTTAGGTTAGGTTAGGTTAGGTTAGGTTAGGTTAGTTTAGCTTTTTTTCGATTTTGGGTGGTCGGATCGAGACGGGAGTGGTGTCAGAGGATAGGGCTCGACGAGCGCTATACAGGAATGAAGGAAAATTGAAAATAGGGCGTAGTCGGAAAAAGAAAATCGGAAAATAGATGTTTTTTAGGAGTTTTAGGTGAAAATTAGGAAAATTTAAGGACGAATTTTCAAAAGATGTTTAGAGACAGGTGCGCGAAGTAATTACGCGTCTTTTGGTACCGCACAGTGGTAGGTAAATTTGAAATCTAATAATAAACTATTGCAATATCGTGTAATTTTTTAAAGAAAATTAAATTTAATGTAAATTTTGAAAAATTTTAGGTGAAATTAAAAACAAATTGGACAGTCGGATAGAGCACTTCAAGACGAATCTTTTGATGTATAACACTATTATAAAAGGACAACTAATGGGTAAGTACTAATGTGTTTTCTATGTGGTTAGGTTAGGTTAGGTTAGGTTAGGTTAGGTTAGGTTAGGTTAGTTTAGCTTTTTTTCGATTTTGGGTGGTCGGATCGAGACGGGAGTGGTGTCAGAGGATAGGGCTCGACGAGCGCTATACAGGAATGAAGGAAAATTGAAAATAGGGCGTAGTCGGAAAAAGAAAATCGGAAAATAGATGTTTTTTAGGAGTTTTAGGTGAAAATTAGGAAAATTTAAGGACGAATTTTCAAAAGATGTTTAGAGACAGGTGCGCGAAGTAATTACGCGTCTTTTGGTACCGCACAGTGGTAGGTAAATTTGAAATCTAATAATAAACTATTGCAATAGCAATAGAGTAGTTCGGTTGGTGGTGTTAATACGTCATTTTGCATTCTCTGAATTGATAAATTGTTTACGTTTGATTAAACCGTGTTAAAGTTTACAATAACTGGACAGTATAGTTGTGAACGTATTTGCTAAGCTAAAAATATAAAAGTATCCATAGGAAGATTTCGATCTCAGTCATTTCTGTGTTTTGTTTATCAGCTGACTGTCAAACAGTGCAACGTATTCAACTTGCAAAATAACTTTGCAGTTACTGTTGTCTCTTAAAGTTTATGGTGAAAAATTGTGCTGTTCGGATCGGTGGTTGTGTTGTGCTGTGTTTTATGTACATAATTATTTAAATAAACAATATTTTAACGAAAATAATCCCCAATTACTAACATTATAAAAAAAAAGCGCCATCTATCTATAACTTTGGGAATTAGCTACTCGGTTAGCAAGGTCACGCACCTTAACAACGTTCATTCACTTCTGCAGTAAATAAGTATATTTGTCAGCACGCTCAAAGGCGCCCCCCAATAACAATGACGTCAAAATGCGGAAACTGCGGGAAGTTCGCTTCCTTAACGAATGATGCGGTCAAATGCGACGCTTGCGCAAGTATCTTCCACCGCAGATGTACTGGGTTCAAAGTCGATGCTACTATTCCTACCAAATGGGTGTGTAAGGCGTGTAAGTTAAAACAAAAGAAAGGATTTACTTCGCACTCATGCGTCACGAGCCCGGACACAGATAGTAGTGAGACCTCCGCGGCTACGCATAATGATGAAATTAATATGGCCCAGGAAGTAAAGATGATTAGGGCACAATTGAACACCATTCTTCAAGAACTGACACACTGTCGCCAGGACATCGTAACATTCAGGCAGGATCTGTTAAAAATTAATACGTCGCTGGCCGATCATAATAGCAGACTCAGTACTGTAGAGAGTAAAGTAAACAATGTCACTAAGCGACTGTCTGAAGTCGAAACGAAGATCGGGGCCGGCTCCGAGTTTGATATTGAGTCCGAAATAGAGCGCCGATTGAATGATCGCGATCAACACAGTTATTCCACTGATGTGGAAATCACAGGCCTAGAGGAGCTACCAGGTGAAAATCCCGTGCACATCGTCACAACGTTGGCACAAAAGATTGGTGTGTCCATTGGCGAGCAGGACGTGGTACACGCGGAACGAAGGGGTAAGAGCCACCGTCACGGCGCCAGCGGGAGTGCTGACGCCGCCGGCGTCACCGACGCGCGGCCGCGCACCCTGGTGGTGAGGCTCGCGCGCCACGCTCTCCGCGCCGAGCTGCTCCGGGCCGCGCGCGCACGCCGTGATGTGGACACCTCCGGCATCATCGAGTCCGCTCGACCACGCCGCTTTTTCGTTAATGAGCGCCTCACATGGTACAATCGTCGGCTCTTTCACCAGGCACGCCAGGAGGCCCGCAGCAAATCATGGAGGTTCACGTGGTGCCGCGAGGGCAAAATCTACGTTAGGCGGGATGCCGGCTCGAAGTCATTTCGTATACGGAAGGAGGCCGACATTGAAAAAGTCTTCAGTGGAAATAGTTCTTAATTTAACTGTTACTTCTATCTGTGCTACTATAATTTGTAACTTAATCAAAAACAGCCCTTTACTCGTATTCATAAATATTTACAACTTTATTTGCCAATTTTATATTCCAATATTGTTTGTAAAAATCCTTTTGTTTTTATACGTACCACTTTTTAAATTGTTTCTTAACAATAATACGATTGCTGACCTCTGCGAGATAAATATGTCATTACATAAGATTCTCTCAAGCTACCGCCTGCCTCTTGATATATACTTTCATCTGAACTACGCTTTACATAACTTCATTCATATTAAAACTAATAAAACCTGTCATACACAATACCCCACTTTACATATAATACTTTACACGAATACAGCGCTAAATAATGAATTATATTTTAATTTTTGTTTTATTATAATCATTATTATTTACTTGCCACCCTTTATAGTTTTTATTTCTATTTATTATGACTAAACTAAAAAAGTTTAAGGTTGGTCTGTTAAATCCTGGCTCGCTGGGAACTAATCATGAGGAATTTATAGCTGCGGTGCTGGACCATGAAATAGATATTCTCGCGATTAACGAGACCTGGTTGCGGCGGGGAGAGGAGGGGCGTGCGCCGGTCGTGCCCGGATACCGCCTGACCCATGTCCCGCGCCCGACTGAAGTTCGCTCCCGTGGCGGGGGGGTAGGTTTCTACTTAAAAAAAGGTTTAAGGTATCAGGTTCTTACTCACCCTGTCACGAGCATGGTTGAGCAAATGTGGCTGAGTGCGGTTGTCAACGGTGAGTCATTACTTATTGGCACCGCTTACCGGCCACCCTGGCTGTCCTTGCAAAAATTTATTGGTGCGCTCACAGACTCCCTATCATCTTTTGCGTGGCATAAGTATTCAATGCTATTAGGTGATTTTAATGTAGATTTATCAAATAAGCATAATGTAAACTCAAAACTTATACTAGAGTTTCTAAGCGTACATAATTTAAACCTCCACGTTAATGAACCAACCCATTTTACAAATTATAGTGAGACACTTATAGATTTAATTTGCTCAGACGCTCCAATAACTAAGGTTAAGGTTTCACTTATAAAAGAATTGAGTAATCATGGTCTTGTAACGTGTCAACTTAATGCCGTCAGACATCGCCTACCCTCGAAGGAAATTTGTTACAGACCTTTAAAAGATATGGATTTAGAACAGTTCCGCGAGGATTTAATGCTTATAAACTGGGACTACATACAGCAACTCTCAAGTATTAATGAGATGGTTACCCAGTTTACTAGTCAATTGCTATGTCTTTTTGATGTGCATGCTCCATTTAAGTCAATACACGTCAGAGACTCTCAGCATCCCTGGGTAACTTATAACATCAGATTAATGATGAGGAAGCGCAACGAGGCACGTAATCGATGTCGAAAGTCTAAAAATGATTCACATAAGATATTTTATACGGATTTAAAAAAAATCGTTTCGACAGCTTTATACTCGGAAAAGAAAGCATACTTTAAGTATTATGTTAACTCAAATCTTAATAAACCTAATTTAATGTGGAAAAATCTTAAGCAACATATTACTATTAAACCTAAGAATGAAATTCAGCTCCCAGTAACATTAGCCGATGCTGATAAAATAAATAATCATTTTTTAGATGTGCCAGGAGACAATAATGTTTCTCTCTCTAAAATCACATATTTTGAATACCATCGTTTCGGCTCCTCTTCATTTCATTTCAATGAAGTATCGGAGGATCAGGTATTAAAGGTGATCAGGTCACTTCAGTCAAACGCAGTTGGGGTAGATGGGATTTCGCTCGAAATGCTGCTCCTAACGTTACCAAATTCCCTGCAGCTTATTACAAGTATTATTAATACATCTTTTCGGACTAACACGTTTCCAGATTTGTGGCAGTCAGCGCTTGTAAAACCAATACCAAAGAAAGATAACGCTGTGGAATTGAAGGACCTTCGACCCATTAGCATCTTACCAAATATGTCTAAGATACTTGAAAAAATTGCCTGTAGCCAATTGACTACATATTTAGATAAAAATAATATTCTTCCCAGTATGCAGTCCGGATTTAGGCAAAATAGGAGCACTGCCTCAGCCCTAATAAATGTTGTCGACGATTTGCTTACCGCTCAGGATTCGGGGAAAGGAACTATCCTTGTCCTGCTTGACTTTACTCGAGCATTTGACTGTATAAATATTCCACTACTTCTAGCGAAATTATCGTATTATGGGCTTAGCACGGACGCGGTTAAGTGGTTCGATACTTATTTTCAGAGTCGTTCGCAATGTGTTATTTTGGAGCGGGAGAATTCCAGCTTAAAGAACATATCTTGTTCTAAGCCGATAAAAAGGGGCGTTGCTCAGGGCTCTATTTTAGGACCACTACTATACATATTGTACAGTGCCGATGTAACAAATAGTATAAAAAACTGTAAGTACCATATATATGCTGACGACTTACAGCTATACATTTCCTTTGATCCGTCGGAAACCAATTCAGCTGTTGAAAAACTAAACGCGGACCTTTTACGCATTTCTGACTGGTCTCAAGAAAATGCTCTTGTGCTTAATCCACAAAAAACCAGCTTTTTGATAATAGGCACTAAGAAGCAAGTAAAAAAAATTGCCGATCATGATCCTAAAATAAATGTTAGGAATAGTGCTATTGTAAGAGTTACTGAAGCACGCAACCTTGGCGTCATAATGGATGAATCTCTCCGTTTTGAGAATCACGTAATAAGTGTCGTTAGGAATTGCTTCTACCGCTTAAAGGTGCTGTATAGGATTAGAGAGTACATACCTCAAGATCTGCGCATAAAACTTTGTGATAGTATAGTACTCTGTAAACTTAACTATGCCGACACGGTCATTGGTCCAAGGCTTCTAATGCGCTCGCAGAATCTTATACAGCGTGTTCAAAACGCTTGCGCAAGATTCTGCTTTACAATTCCGCCTAGAGCGCATGTAACTCCTTATTTAAATAGCGCTAATATTCTGAAAATGAAGCACCGTAGACAACTGCACCTCGCCTGTTTGTTATTTGGAATAATCAATCGTCAGTCTCCCCAATATCTATTTGACAAACTGCGATGGCTGAAAGATTCCAACAGTCGGTTAAACACAAGGGCGTCTTCATTTGCTCTCGCGTATCCTGTATCTCGTACAGCAGCATTTCGTGGTAGTTTCAAATATAGCGCCACGAAATGCTGGAACAACCTCCCGCCACCTGTTCGTGCTTCAAAGACTGCGGCAGCTTTCAAGAGATCCTATAGGAAGCATCTTCTGGACTTACAAAAGTCACAAGAGACGAATCTCGTATAAGTAGTCAGATTTTTCTGTCTCAGTCTGATTTCTGATTCTGCACGCGCGCACACACACACACACACACGCACACTCACGCACACACGCATACAAACACACACTCGCTTTCAGCTGCACACAGATACACCCACACAACACACACACACACACACACACACACACACACACACACACGCACACTCACGCACACACGCATACAAACACACACTCGCTTTCAGCTGCACACAGACACACCCACACAACACACACACACACACACACACACACACACACACACACACACACACACACACACACACTTAGGATCGTACGCACAAATACGCGGGAGTTGGGAGTTGGGAGTTGGGCGTTGGTTTTGGGCAATAAAAGAGAGGTTAATGGTAGTAGTAATAGTAGAGAGGTATTTTGATTGTATTACATAATTTAATAGGTTCCGTTATTAGTTATTTAGATTTTTATGTTTATTTAATTTCATTATATTAGTTTTGCGTTTAATGTCACTAATCGAACTACACGAATTAGGGTCGCCCTGAAAATCAGCGGTCGTGGCTTGCTGCGGCCAGTGCTGAGTGTGGCCCCATTTCGTCAAGTTCTTACTGCTATTCAACATCTTTCTTTTATAAGTATAGTGTAAGATATTATATTGCCTATTTGTAATGCAGTGTTAACTTGAAGAAATAAATTCTATTCTATTCTATTCTATTCTATTCAATATCGTGTAATTTTTTAAAGAAAATTAAATTTAATGTAAATTTTGAAAAATTTTAGGTGAAATTAAAAACAAATTGGACAGTCGGATAGAGCACTTCAAGACGAATCTTTTGATGTATAACACTATTATAAAAGGACAACTAATGGGTAAGTACTAATGTGTTTTCTATGTGGTTAGGTTAGGTTAGGTTAGGTTAGGTTAGGTTAGGTTAGGTTAGTTTAGCTTTTTTTCGATTTTGGGTGGTCGGATCGAGACGGGAGTGGTGTCAGAGGATAGGGCTCGACGAGCGCTATACAGGAATGAAGGAAAATTGAAAATAGGGCGTAGTCGGAAAAAGAAAATCGGAAAATAGATGTTTTTTAGGAGTTTTAGGTGAAAATTAGGAAAATTTAAGGACGAATTTTCAAAAGATGTTTAGAGACAGGTGCGCGAAGTAATTACGCGTCTTTTGGTACCGCACAGTGGTAGGTAAATTTGAAATCTAATAATAAACTATTGCAATATCGTGTAATTTTTTAAAGAAAATTAAATTTAATGTAAATTTTGAAAAATTTTAGGTGAAATTAAAAACAAATTGGACAGTCGGATAGAGCACTTCAAGACGAATCTTTTGATGTATAACACTATTATAAAAGGACAACTAATGGGTAAGTACTAATGTGTTTTCTATGTGGTTAGGTTAGGTTAGGTTAGGTTAGGTTAGGTTAGGTTAGGTTTGGACGGCGGGGCGGAGAGCACTCGGTGAGCACCCCGCCCCTGAAGTACGCGAGGCTGTTCGGCGGGAGGCGAGGGAAGCCGTCGTCCGTCATTGGATGGCGGACCTTGCCTCCGCAGTTTTCGGCCGCCGAACCCTCGACGCGCTCGGGCCGGTCCTGCAGGACTGGCTCGAGAGACAGCATGGTTTCCTCACCTTCCGGTTGGTGCAGGTGCTGTCCGGGCACGGCTGCTTTGGGTCGTACCTCCACCGAATCGGGAGGGAGGAAAGCCCGTCGTGCCACGACTGTGGCGCGGCGGAGGACACGGCACAGCACACCCTCGAGGTGTGCCCGTCGTGGGCCGAGCGGCGCCACAGTCTTGTCGCGGCGGTCGGGCCGGACCTCTCGCTTCCCGCTGTGATTAACGCCATGGTGGGGAGCGAGGAGGCGTGGGTGGCGGTCGCCTCCTTCTGTGAAGAGGTAATATCACAGAAGGAGGAGGCGGAGCGCGTGCGGGAGGATGATCCTCTCGCGCCGCCTCTCCGCCGGAGGAGAGGCAAGAGAAGGCGGGTGGTCAACCACCCCCTCTCCCCCCGGTGATGAGCAGCGGACGACAGGCGCGGGGGCGCCCTCGCCCGCATTGCACCGCTCATCACCCAGCCGAACGAGGATGACCAAGCACTCAGTCATCCTCGAGCCCCTCCCCGTCTGCGGGAGGGGCGTGAAGGGCCCGCCGCTGTAAGGCGGGCAAACGCCGGCGGGGAACTGGAAGCAAAGGCTATGCCGATTCCCAGAACCCCGCCACCAAAGGCGATGCGGGAGTGCCGCTGGGTTGTTTAGTGGGTATACCGGGAGTGAACACCTCCCCCGGGAGTCCCACATACCCCTCCCGTCCCCCGTCGGGCGGGGATGCGTAATGCATTTTTCCCAGCGAGAAAAAAAAAAAAAAAAAAAAAAAAAAGGTTAGGTTAGGTTAGTTTAGCTTTTTTTCGATTTTGGGTGGTCGGATCGAGACGGGAGTGGTGTCAGAGGATAGGGCTCAACGAGCGCTATACAGGAATGAAGGAAAATTGAAAATAGGGCGTAGTCGGAAAAAGAAAATCGGAAAATAGATGTTTTTTAGGAGTTTTAGGTGAAAATTAGGAAAATTTAAGGACGAATTTTCAAAAGATGTTTAGAGACAGGTGCGCGAAGTAATTACGCGTCTTTTGGTACCGCACAGTGGTAGGTAAATTTGAAATCTAATAATAAACTATTGCAATATCGTGTAATTTTTTAAAGAAAATTAAATTTAATGTAAATTTTGAAAAATTTTAGGTGAAATTAAAAACAAATTGGACAGTCGGATAGAGCACTTCAAGACGAATCTTTTGATGTATAACACTATTATAAAAGGACAACTAATGGGTAAGTACTAATGTGTTTTCTATGTGGTTAGGTTAGGTTAGGTTAGGTTAGGTTAGGTTAGGTTAGGTTAGTTTAGCTTTTTTTCGATTTTGGGTGGTCGGATCGAGACGGGAGTGGTGTCAGAGGATAGGGCTCGACGAGCGCTATACAGGAATGAAGGAAAATTGAAAATAGGGCGTAGTCGGAAAAAGAAAATCGGAAAATAGATGTTTTTTAGGAGTTTTAGGTGAAAATTAGGAAAATTTAAGGACGAATTTTCAAAAGATGTTTAGAGACAGGTGCGCGAAGTAATTACGCGTCTTTTGGTACCGCACAGTGGTAGGTAAATTTGAAATCTAATAATAAACTATTGCAATATCGTGTAATTTTTTAAAGAAAATTAAATTTAATGTAAATTTTGAAAAATTTTAGGTGAAATTAAAAACAAATTGGACAGTCGGATAGAGCACTTCAAGACGAATCTTTTGATGTATAACACTATTATAAAAGGACAACTAATGGGTAAGTACTAATGTGTTTTCTATGTGGTTAGGTTAGGTTAGGTTAGGTTAGGTTAGGTTAGGTTAGGTTAGTTTAGCTTTTTTTCGATTTTGGGTGGTCGGATCGAGACGGGAGTGGTGTCAGAGGATAGGGCTCGACGAGCGCTATACAGGAATGAAGGAAAATTGAAAATAGGGCGTAGTCGGAAAAAGAAAATCGGAAAATAGATGTTTTTTAGGAGTTTTAGGTGAAAATTAGGAAAATTTAAGGACGAATTTTCAAAAGATGTTTAGAGACAGGTGCGCGAAGTAATTACGCGTCTTTTGGTACCGCACAGTGGTAGGTAAATTTGAAATCTAATAATAAACTATTGCAATATCGTGTAATTTTTTAAAGAAAATTAAATTTAATGTAAATTTTGAAAAATTTTAGGTGAAATTAAAAACAAATTGGACAGTCGGATAGAGCACTTCAAGACGAATCTTTTGATGTATAACACTATTATAAAAGGACAACTAATGGGTAAGTACTAATGTGTTTTCTATGTGGTTAGGTTAGGTTAGGTTAGGTTAGGTTAGGTTAGGTTAGGTTAGTTTAGCTTTTTTTCGATTTTGGGTGGTCGGATCGAGACGGGAGTGGTGTCAGAGGATAGGGCTCGACGAGCGCTATACAGGAATGAAGGAAAATTGAAAATAGGGCGTAGTCGGAAAAAGAAAATCGGAAAATAGATGTTTTTTAGGAGTTTTAGGTGAAAATTAGGAAAATTTAAGGACGAATTTTCAAAAGATGTTTAGAGACAGGTGCGCGAAGTAATTACGCGTCTTTTGGTACCGCACAGTGGTAGGTAAATTTGAAATCTAATAATAAACTATTGCAATATCGTGTAATTTTTTAAAGAAAATTAAATTTAATGTAAATTTTGAAAAATTTTAGGTGAAATTAAAAACAAATTGGACAGTCGGATAGAGCACTTCAAGACGAATCTTTTGATGTATAACACTATTATAAAAGGACAACTAATGGGTAAGTACTAATGTGTTTTCTATGTGGTTAGGTTAGGTTAGGTTAGGTTAGGTTAGGTTAGGTTAGGTTAGTTTAGCTTTTTTTCGATTTTGGGTGGTCGGATCGAGACGGGAGTGGTGTCAGAGGATAGGGCTCGACGAGCGCTATACAGGAATGAAGGAAAATTGAAAATAGGGCGTAGTCGGAAAAAGAAAATCGGAAAATAGATGTTTTTTAGGAGTTTTAGGTGAAAATTAGGAAAATTTAAGGACGAATTTTCAAAAGATGTTTAGAGACAGGTGCGCGAAGTAATTACGCGTCTTTTGGTACCGCACAGTGGTAGGTAAATTTGAAATCTAATAATAAACTATTGCAATATCGTGTAATTTTTTAAAGAAAATTAAATTTAATGTAAATTTTGAAAAATTTTAGGTGAAATTAAAAACAAATTGGACAGTCGGATAGAGCACTTCAAGACGAATCTTTTGATGTATAACACTATTATAAAAGGACAACTAATGGGTAAGTACTAATGTGTTTTCTATGTGGTTAGGTTAGGTTAGGTTAGGTTAGGTTAGGTTAGGTTAGGTTAGTTTAGCTTTTTTTCGATTTTGGGTGGTCGGATCGAGACGGGAGTGGTGTCAGAGGATAGGGCTCGACGAGCGCTATACAGGAATGAAGGAAAATTGAAAATAGGGCGTAGTCGGAAAAAGAAAATCGGAAAATAGATGTTTTTTAGGAGTTTTAGGTGAAAATTAGGAAAATTTAAGGACGAATTTTCAAAAGATGTTTAGAGACAGGTGCGCGAAGTAATTACGCGTCTTTTGGTACCGCACAGTGGTAGGTAAATTTGAAATCTAATAATAAACTATTGCAATATCGTGTAATTTTTTAAAGAAAATTAAATTTAATGTAAATTTTGAAAAATTTTAGGTGAAATTAAAAACAAATTGGACAGTCGGATAGAGCACTTCAAGACGAATCTTTTGATGTATAACACTATTATAAAAGGACAACTAATGGGTAAGTACTAATGTGTTTTCTATGTGGTTAGGTTAGGTTAGGTTAGGTTAGGTTAGGTTAGGTTAGGTTAGTTTAGCTTTTTTTCGATTTTGGGTGGTCGGATCGAGACGGGAGTGGTGTCAGAGGATAGGGCTCGACGAGCGCTATACAGGAATGAAGGAAAATTGAAAATAGGGCGTAGTCGGAAAAAGAAAATCGGAAAATAGATGTTTTTTAGGAGTTTTAGGTGAAAATTAGGAAAATTTAAGGACGAATTTTCAAAAGATGTTTAGAGACAGGTGCGCGAAGTAATTACGCGTCTTTTGGTACCGCACAGTGGTAGGTAAATTTGAAATCTAATAATAAACTATTGCAATATCGTGTAATTTTTTAAAGAAAATTAAATTTAATGTAAATTTTGAAAAATTTTAGGTGAAATTAAAAACAAATTGGACAGTCGGATAGAGCACTTCAAGACGAATCTTTTGATGTATAACACTATTATAAAAGGACAACTAATGGGTAAGTACTAATGTGTTTTCTATGTGGTTAGGTTAGGTTAGGTTAGGTTAGGTTAGGTTAGGTTAGGTTAGTTTAGCTTTTTTTCGATTTTGGGTGGTCGGATCGAGACGGGAGTGGTGTCAGAGGATAGGGCTCGACGAGCGCTATACAGGAATGAAGGAAAATTGAAAATAGGGCGTAGTCGGAAAAAGAAAATCGGAAAATAGATGTTTTTTAGGAGTTTTAGGTGAAAATTAGGAAAATTTAAGGACGAATTTTCAAAAGATGTTTAGAGACAGGTGCGCGAAGTAATTACGCGTCTTTTGGTACCGCACAGTGGTAGGTAAATTTGAAATCTAATAATAAACTATTGCAATATCGTGTAATTTTTTAAAGAAAATTAAATTTAATGTAAATTTTGAAAAATTTTAGGTGAAATTAAAAACAAATTGGACAGTCGGATAGAGCACTTCAAGACGAATCTTTTGATGTATAACACTATTATAAAAGGACAACTAATGGGTAAGTACTAATGTGTTTTCTATGTGGTTAGGTTAGGTTAGGTTAGGTTAGGTTAGGTTAGGTTAGGTTAGTTTAGCTTTTTTTCGATTTTGGGTGGTCGGATCGAGACGGGAGTGGTGTCAGAGGATAGGGCTCGACGAGCGCTATACAGGAATGAAGGAAAATTGAAAATAGGGCGTAGTCGGAAAAAGAAAATCGGAAAATAGATGTTTTTTAGGAGTTTTAGGTGAAAATTAGGAAAATTTAAGGACGAATTTTCAAAAGATGTTTAGAGACAGGTGCGCGAAGTAATTACGCGTCTTTTGGTACCGCACAGTGGTAGGTAAATTTGAAATCTAATAATAAACTATTGCAATATCGTGTAATTTTTTAAAGAAAATTAAATTTAATGTAAATTTTGAAAAATTTTAGGTGAAATTAAAAACAAATTGGACAGTCGGATAGAGCACTTCAAGACGAATCTTTTGATGTATAACACTATTATAAAAGGACAACTAATGGGTAAGTACTAATGTGTTTTCTATGTGGTTAGGTTAGGTTAGGTTAGGTTAGGTTAGGTTAGGTTAGGTTAGTTTAGCTTTTTTTCGATTTTGGGTGGTCGGATCGAGACGGGAGTGGTGTCAGAGGATAGGGCTCGACGAGCGCTATACAGGAATGAAGGAAAATTGAAAATAGGGCGTAGTCGGAAAAAGAAAATCGGAAAATAGATGTTTTTTAGGAGTTTTAGGTGAAAATTAGGAAAATTTAAGGACGAATTTTCAAAAGATGTTTAGAGACAGGTGCGCGAAGTAATTACGCGTCTTTTGGTACCGCACAGTGGTAGGTAAATTTGAAATCTAATAATAAACTATTGCAATATCGTGTAATTTTTTAAAGAAAATTAAATTTAATGTAAATTTTGAAAAATTTTAGGTGAAATTAAAAACAAATTGGACAGTCGGATAGAGCACTTCAAGACGAATCTTTTGATGTATAACACTATTATAAAAGGACAACTAATGGGTAAGTACTAATGTGTTTTCTATGTGGTTAGGTTAGGTTAGGTTAGGTTAGGTTAGGTTAGGTTAGGTTAGTTTAGCTTTTTTTCGATTTTGGGTGGTCGGATCGAGACGGGAGTGGTGTCAGAGGATAGGGCTCGACGAGCGCTATACAGGAATGAAGGAAAATTGAAAATAGGGCGTAGTCGGAAAAAGAAAATCGGAAAATAGATGTTTTTTAGGAGTTTTAGGTGAAAATTAGGAAAATTTAAGGACGAATTTTCAAAAGATGTTTAGAGACAGGTGCGCGAAGTAATTACGCGTCTTTTGGTACCGCACAGTGGTAGGTAAATTTGAAATCTAATAATAAACTATTGCAATATCGTGTAATTTTTTAAAGAAAATTAAATTTAATGTAAATTTTGAAAAATTTTAGGTGAAATTAAAAACAAATTGGACAGTCGGATAGAGCACTTCAAGACGAATCTTTTGATGTATAACACTATTATAAAAGGACAACTAATGGGTAAGTACTAATGTGTTTTCTATGTGGTTAGGTTAGGTTAGGTTAGGTTAGGTTAGGTTAGGTTAGGTTAGTTTAGCTTTTTTTCGATTTTGGGTGGTCGGATCGAGACGGGAGTGGTGTCAGAGGATAGGGCTCGACGAGCGCTATACAGGAATGAAGGAAAATTGAAAATAGGGCGTAGTCGGAAAAAGAAAATCGGAAAATAGATGTTTTTTAGGAGTTTTAGGTGAAAATTAGGAAAATTTAAGGACGAATTTTCAAAAGATGTTTAGAGACAGGTGCGCGAAGTAATTACGCGTCTTTTGGTACCGCACAGTGGTAGGTAAATTTGAAATCTAATAATAAACTATTGCAATATCGTGTAATTTTTTAAAGAAAATTAAATTTAATGTAAATTTTGAAAAATTTTAGGTGAAATTAAAAACAAATTGGACAGTCGGATAGAGCACTTCAAGACGAATCTTTTGATGTATAACACTATTATAAAAGGACAACTAATGGGTAAGTACTAATGTGTTTTCTATGTGGTTAGGTTAGGTTAGGTTAGGTTAGGTTAGGTTAGGTTAGGTTAGTTTAGCTTTTTTTCGATTTTGGGTGGTCGGATCGAGACGGGAGTGGTGTCAGAGGATAGGGCTCGACGAGCGCTATACAGGAATGAAGGAAAATTGAAAATAGGGCGTAGTCGGAAAAAGAAAATCGGAAAATAGATGTTTTTTAGGAGTTTTAGGTGAAAATTAGGAAAATTTAAGGACGAATTTTCAAAAGATGTTTAGAGACAGGTGCGCGAAGTAATTACGCGTCTTTTGGTACCGCACAGTGGTAGGTAAATTTGAAATCTAATAATAAACTATTGCAATATCGTGTAATTTTTTAAAGAAAATTAAATTTAATGTAAATTTTGAAAAATTTTAGGTGAAATTAAAAACAAATTGGACAGTCGGATAGAGCACTTCAAGACGAATCTTTTGATGTATAACACTATTATAAAAGGACAACTAATGGGTAAGTACTAATGTGTTTTCTATGTGGTTAGGTTAGGTTAGGTTAGGTTAGGTTAGGTTAGGTTAGGTTAGTTTAGCTTTTTTTCGATTTTGGGTGGTCGGATCGAGACGGGAGTGGTGTCAGAGGATAGGGCTCGACGAGCGCTATACAGGAATGAAGGAAAATTGAAAATAGGGCGTAGTCGGAAAAAGAAAATCGGAAAATAGATGTTTTTTAGGAGTTTTAGGTGAAAATTAGGAAAATTTAAGGACGAATTTTCAAAAGATGTTTAGAGACAGGTGCGCGAAGTAATTACGCGTCTTTTGGTACCGCACAGTGGTAGGTAAATTTGAAATCTAATAATAAACTATTGCAATATCGTGTAATTTTTTAAAGAAAATTAAATTTAATGTAAATTTTGAAAAATTTTAGGTGAAATTAAAAACAAATTGGACAGTCGGATAGAGCACTTCAAGACGAATCTTTTGATGTATAACACTATTATAAAAGGACAACTAATGGGTAAGTACTAATGTGTTTTCTATGTGGTTAGGTTAGGTTAGGTTAGGTTAGGTTAGGTTAGGTTAGGTTAGTTTAGCTTTTTTTCGATTTTGGGTGGTCGGATCGAGACGGGAGTGGTGTCAGAGGATAGGGCTCGACGAGCGCTATACAGGAATGAAGGAAAATTGAAAATAGGGCGTAGTCGGAAAAAGAAAATCGGAAAATAGATGTTTTTTAGGAGTTTTAGGTGAAAATTAGGAAAATTTAAGGACGAATTTTCAAAAGATGTTTAGAGACAGGTGCGCGAAGTAATTACGCGTCTTTTGGTACCGCACAGTGGTAGGTAAATTTGAAATCTAATAATAAACTATTGCAATATCGTGTAATTTTTTAAAGAAAATTAAATTTAATGTAAATTTTGAAAAATTTTAGGTGAAATTAAAAACAAATTGGACAGTCGGATAGAGCACTTCAAGACGAATCTTTTGATGTATAACACTATTATAAAAGGACAACTAATGGGTAAGTACTAATGTGTTTTCTATGTGGTTAGGTTAGGTTAGGTTAGGTTAGGTTAGGTTAGGTTAGGTTAGTTTAGCTTTTTTTCGATTTTGGGTGGTCGGATCGAGACGGGAGTGGTGTCAGAGGATAGGGCTCGACGAGCGCTATACAGGAATGAAGGAAAATTGAAAATAGGGCGTAGTCGGAAAAAGAAAATCGGAAAATAGATGTTTTTTAGGAGTTTTAGGTGAAAATTAGGAAAATTTAAGGACGAATTTTCAAAAGATGTTTAGAGACAGGTGCGCGAAGTAATTACGCGTCTTTTGGTACCGCACAGTGGTAGGTAAATTTGAAATCTAATAATAAACTATTGCAATATCGTGTAATTTTTTAAAGAAAATTAAATTTAATGTAAATTTTGAAAAATTTTAGGTGAAATTAAAAACAAATTGGACAGTCGGATAGAGCACTTCAAGACGAATCTTTTGATGTATAACACTATTATAAAAGGACAACTAATGGGTAAGTACTAATGTGTTTTCTATGTGGTTAGGTTAGGTTAGGTTAGGTTAGGTTAGGTTAGGTTAGGTTAGTTTAGCTTTTTTTCGATTTTGGGTGGTCGGATCGAGACGGGAGTGGTGTCAGAGGATAGGGCTCGACGAGCGCTATACAGGAATGAAGGAAAATTGAAAATAGGGCGTAGTCGGAAAAAGAAAATCGGAAAATAGATGTTTTTTAGGAGTTTTAGGTGAAAATTAGGAAAATTTAAGGACGAATTTTCAAAAGATGTTTAGAGACAGGTGCGCGAAGTAATTACGCGTCTTTTGGTACCGCACAGTGGTAGGTAAATTTGAAATCTAATAATAAACTATTGCAATATCGTGTAATTTTTTAAAGAAAATTAAATTTAATGTAAATTTTGAAAAATTTTAGGTGAAATTAAAAACAAATTGGACAGTCGGATAGAGCACTTCAAGACGAATCTTTTGATGTATAACACTATTATAAAAGGACAACTAATGGGTAAGTACTAATGTGTTTTCTATGTGGTTAGGTTAGGTTAGGTTAGGTTAGGTTAGGTTAGGTTAGGTTAGTTTAGCTTTTTTTCGATTTTGGGTGGTCGGATCGAGACGGGAGTGGTGTCAGAGGATAGGGCTCGACGAGCGCTATACAGGAATGAAGGAAAATTGAAAATAGGGCGTAGTCGGAAAAAGAAAATTGGAAAATAGATGTTTTTTAGGAGTTTTAGGTGAAAATTAGGAAAATTTAAGGACGAATTTTCAAAAGATGTTTAGAGACAGGTGCGCGAAGTAATTACGCGTCTTTTGGTACCGCACAGTGGTAGGTAAATTTGAAATCTAATAATAAACTATTGCAATATCGTGTAATTTTTTAAAGAAAATTAAATTTAATGTAAATTTTGAAAAATTTTAGGTGAAATTAAAAACAAATTGGACAGTCGGATAGAGCACTTCAAGACGAATCTTTTGATGTATAACACTATTATAAAAGGACAACTAATGGGTAAGTACTAATGTGTTTTCTATGTGGTTAGGTTAGGTTAGGTTAGGTTAGGTTAGGTTAGGTTAGGTTAGTTTAGCTTTTTTTCGATTTTGGGTGGTCGGATCGAGACGGGAGTGGTGTCAGAGGATAGGGCTCGACGAGCGCTATACAGGAATGAAGGAAAATTGAAAATAGGGCGTAGTCGGAAAAAGAAAATCGGAAAATAGATGTTTTTTAGGAGTTTTAGGTGAAAATTAGGAAAATTTAAGGACGAATTTTCAAAAGATGTTTAGAGACAGGTGCGCGAAGTAATTACGCGTCTTTTGGTACCGCACAGTGGTAGGTAAATTTGAAATCTAATAATAAACTATTGCAATATCGTGTAATTTTTTAAAGAAAATTAAATTTAATGTAAATTTTGAAAAATTTTAGGTGAAATTAAAAACAAATTGGACAGTCGGATAGAGCACTTCAAGACGAATCTTTTGATGTATAACACTATTATAAAAGGACAACTAATGGGTAAGTACTAATGTGTTTTCTATGTGGTTAGGTTAGGTTAGGTTAGGTTAGGTTAGGTTAGGTTAGGTTAGTTTAGCTTTTTTTCGATTTTGGGTGGTCGGATCGAGACGGGAGTGGTGTCAGAGGATAGGGCTCGACGAGCGCTATACAGGAATGAAGGAAAATTGAAAATAGGGCGTAGTCGGAAAAAGAAAATCGGAAAATAGATGTTTTTTAGGAGTTTTAGGTGAAAATTAGGAAAATTTAAGGACGAATTTTCAAAAGATGTTTAGAGACAGGTGCGCGAAGTAATTACGCGTCTTTTGGTACCGCACAGTGGTAGGTAAATTTGAAATCTAATAATAAACTATTGCAATATCGTGTAATTTTTTAAAGAAAATTAAATTTAATGTAAATTTTGAAAAATTTTAGGTGAAATTAAAAACAAATTGGACAGTCGGATAGAGCACTTCAAGACGAATCTTTTGATGTATAACACTATTATAAAAGGACAACTAATGGGTAAGTACTAATGTGTTTTCTATGTGGTTAGGTTAGGTTAGGTTAGGTTAGGTTAGGTTAGGTTAGGTTAGTTTAGCTTTTTTTCGATTTTGGGTGGTCGGATCGAGACGGGAGTGGTGTCAGAGGATAGGGCTCGACGAGCGCTATACAGGAATGAAGGAAAATTGAAAATAGGGCGTAGTCGGAAAAAGAAAATCGGAAAATAGATGTTTTTTAGGAGTTTTAGGTGAAAATTAGGAAAATTTAAGGACGAATTTTCAAAAGATGTTTAGAGACAGGTGCGCGAAGTAATTACGCGTCTTTTGGTACCGCACAGTGGTAGGTAAATTTGAAATCTAATAATAAACTATTGCAATATCGTGTAATTTTTTAAAGAAAATTAAATTTAATGTAAATTTTGAAAAATTTTAGGTGAAATTAAAAACAAATTGGACAGTCGGATAGAGCACTTCAAGACGAATCTTTTGATGTATAACACTATTATAAAAGGACAACTAATGGGTAAGTACTAATGTGTTTTCTATGTGGTTAGGTTAGGTTAGGTTAGGTTAGGTTAGGTTAGGTTAGGTTAGTTTAGCTTTTTTTCGATTTTGGGTGGTCGGATCGAGACGGGAGTGGTGTCAGAGGATAGGGCTCGACGAGCGCTATACAGGAATGAAGGAAAATTGAAAATAGGGCGTAGTCGGAAAAAGAAAATCGGAAAATAGATGTTTTTTAGGAGTTTTAGGTGAAAATTAGGAAAATTTAAGGACGAATTTTCAAAAGATGTTTAGAGACAGGTGCGCGAAGTAATTACGCGTCTTTTGGTACCGCACAGTGGTAGGTAAATTTGAAATCTAATAATAAACTATTGCAATATCGTGTAATTTTTTAAAGAAAATTAAATTTAATGTAAATTTTGAAAAATTTTAGGTGAAATTAAAAACAAATTGGACAGTCGGATAGAGCACTTCAAGACGAATCTTTTGATGTATAACACTATTATAAAAGGACAACTAATGGGTAAGTACTAATGTGTTTTCTATGTGGTTAGGTTAGGTTAGGTTAGGTTAGGTTAGGTTAGGTTAGGTTAGTTTAGCTTTTTTTCGATTTTGGGTGGTCGGATCGAGACGGGAGTGGTGTCAGAGGATAGGGCTCGACGAGCGCTATACAGGAATGAAGGAAAATTGAAAATAGGGCGTAGTCGGAAAAAGAAAATCGGAAAATAGATGTTTTTTAGGAGTTTTAGGTGAAAATTAGGAAAATTTAAGGACGAATTTTCAAAAGATGTTTAGAGACAGGTGCGCGAAGTAATTACGCGTCTTTTGGTACCGCACAGTGGTAGGTAAATTTGAAATCTAATAATAAACTATTGCAATATCGTGTAATTTTTTAAAGAAAATTAAATTTAATGTAAATTTTGAAAAATTTTAGGTGAAATTAAAAACAAATTGGACAGTCGGATAGAGCACTTCAAGACGAATCTTTTGATGTATAACACTATTATAAAAGGACAACTAATGGGTAAGTACTAATGTGTTTTCTATGTGGTTAGGTTAGGTTAGGTTAGGTTAGGTTAGGTTAGGTTAGGTTAGTTTAGCTTTTTTTCGATTTTGGGTGGTCGGATCGAGACGGGAGTGGTGTCAGAGGATAGGGCTCGACGAGCGCTATACAGGAATGAAGGAAAATTGAAAATAGGGCGTAGTCGGAAAAAGAAAATCGGAAAATAGATGTTTTTTAGGAGTTTTAGGTGAAAATTAGGAAAATTTAAGGACGAATTTTCAAAAGATGTTTAGAGACAGGTGCGCGAAGTAATTACGCGTCTTTTGGTACCGCACAGTGGTAGGTAAATTTGAAATCTAATAATAAACTATTGCAATATCGTGTAATTTTTTAAAGAAAATTAAATTTAATGTAAATTTTGAAAAATTTTAGGTGAAATTAAAAACAAATTGGACAGTCGGATAGAGCACTTCAAGACGAATCTTTTGATGTATAACACTATTATAAAAGGACAACTAATGGGTAAGTACTAATGTGTTTTCTATGTGGTTAGGTTAGGTTAGGTTAGGTTAGGTTAGGTTAGGTTAGGTTAGTTTAGCTTTTTTTCGATTTTGGGTGGTCGGATCGAGACGGGAGTGGTGTCAGAGGATAGGGCTCGACGAGCGCTATACAGGAATGAAGGAAAATTGAAAATAGGGCGTAGTCGGAAAAAGAAAATCGGAAAATAGATGTTTTTTAGGAGTTTTAGGTGAAAATTAGGAAAATTTAAGGACGAATTTTCAAAAGATGTTTAGAGACAGGTGCGCGAAGTAATTACGCGTCTTTTGGTACCGCACAGTGGTAGGTAAATTTGAAATCTAATAATAAACTATTGCAATATCGTGTAATTTTTTAAAGAAAATTAAATTTAATGTAAATTTTGAAAAATTTTAGGTGAAATTAAAAACAAATTGGACAGTCGGATAGAGCACTTCAAGACGAATCTTTTGATGTATAACACTATTATAAAAGGACAACTAATGGGTAAGTACTAATGTGTTTTCTATGTGGTTAGGTTAGGTTAGGTTAGGTTAGGTTAGGTTAGGTTAGGTTAGTTTAGCTTTTTTTCGATTTTGGGTGGTCGGATCGAGACGGGAGTGGTGTCAGAGGATAGGGCTCGACGAGCGCTATACAGGAATGAAGGAAAATTGAAAATAGGGCGTAGTCGGAAAAAGAAAATCGGAAAATAGATGTTTTTTAGGAGTTTTAGGTGAAAATTAGGAAAATTTAAGGACGAATTTTCAAAAGATGTTTAGAGACAGGTGCGCGAAGTAATTACGCGTCTTTTGGTACCGCACAGTGGTAGGTAAATTTGAAATCTAATAATAAACTATTGCAATATCGTGTAATTTTTTAAAGAAAATTAAATTTAATGTAAATTTTGAAAAATTTTAGGTGAAATTAAAAACAAATTGGACAGTCGGATAGAGCACTTCAAGACGAATCTTTTGATGTATAACACTATTATAAAAGGACAACTAATGGGTAAGTACTAATGTGTTTTCTATGTGGTTAGGTTAGGTTAGGTTAGGTTAGGTTAGGTTAGGTTAGGTTAGTTTAGCTTTTTTTCGATTTTGGGTGGTCGGATCGAGACGGGAGTGGTGTCAGAGGATAGGGCTCGACGAGCGCTATACAGGAATGAAGGAAAATTGAAAATAGGGCGTAGTCGGAAAAAGAAAATCGGAAAATAGATGTTTTTTAGGAGTTTTAGGTGAAAATTAGGAAAATTTAAGGACGAATTTTCAAAAGATGTTTAGAGACAGGTGCGCGAAGTAATTACGCGTCTTTTGGTACCGCACAGTGGTAGGTAAATTTGAAATCTAATAATAAACTATTGCAATATCGTGTAATTTTTTAAAGAAAATTAAATTTAATGTAAATTTTGAAAAATTTTAGGTGAAATTAAAAACAAATTGGACAGTCGGATAGAGCACTTCAAGACGAATCTTTTGATGTATAACACTATTATAAAAGGACAACTAATGGGTAAGTACTAATGTGTTTTCTATGTGGTTAGGTTAGGTTAGGTTAGGTTAGGTTAGGTTAGGTTAGGTTAGTTTAGCTTTTTTTCGATTTTGGGTGGTCGGATCGAGACGGGAGTGGTGTCAGAGGATAGGGCTCGACGAGCGCTATACAGGAATGAAGGAAAATTGAAAATAGGGCGTAGTCGGAAAAAGAAAATCGGAAAATAGATGTTTTTTAGGAGTTTTAGGTGAAAATTAGGAAAATTTAAGGACGAATTTTCAAAAGATGTTTAGAGACAGGTGCGCGAAGTAATTACGCGTCTTTTGGTACCGCACAGTGGTAGGTAAATTTGAAATCTAATAATAAACTATTGCAATATCGTGTAATTTTTTAAAGAAAATTAAATTTAATGTAAATTTTGAAAAATTTTAGGTGAAATTAAAAACAAATTGGACAGTCGGATAGAGCACTTCAAGACGAATCTTTTGATGTATAACACTATTATAAAAGGACAACTAATGGGTAAGTACTAATGTGTTTTCTATGTGGTTAGGTTAGGTTAGGTTAGGTTAGGTTAGGTTAGGTTAGGTTAGTTTAGCTTTTTTTCGATTTTGGGTGGTCGGATCGAGACGGGAGTGGTGTCAGAGGATAGGGCTCGACGAGCGCTATACAGGAATGAAGGAAAATTGAAAATAGGGCGTAGTCGGAAAAAGAAAATCGGAAAATAGATGTTTTTTAGGAGTTTTAGGTGAAAATTAGGAAAATTTAAGGACGAATTTTCAAAAGATGTTTAGAGACAGGTGCGCGAAGTAATTACGCGTCTTTTGGTACCGCACAGTGGTAGGTAAATTTGAAATCTAATAATAAACTATTGCAATATCGTGTAATTTTTTAAAGAAAATTAAATTTAATGTAAATTTTGAAAAATTTTAGGTGAAATTAAAAACAAATTGGACAGTCGGATAGAGCACTTCAAGACGAATCTTTTGATGTATAACACTATTATAAAAGGACAACTAATGGGTAAGTACTAATGTGTTTTCTATGTGGTTAGGTTAGGTTAGGTTAGGTTAGGTTAGGTTAGGTTAGGTTAGTTTAGCTTTTTTTCGATTTTGGGTGGTCGGATCGAGACGGGAGTGGTGTCAGAGGATAGGGCTCGACGAGCGCTATACAGGAATGAAGGAAAATTGAAAATAGGGCGTAGTCGGAAAAAGAAAATCGGAAAATAGATGTTTTTTAGGAGTTTTAGGTGAAAATTAGGAAAATTTAAGGACGAATTTTCAAAAGATGTTTAGAGACAGGTGCGCGAAGTAATTACGCGTCTTTTGGTACCGCACAGTGGTAGGTAAATTTGAAATCTAATAATAAACTATTGCAATATCGTGTAATTTTTTAAAGAAAATTAAATTTAATGTAAATTTTGAAAAATTTTAGGTGAAATTAAAAACAAATTGGACAGTCGGATAGAGCACTTCAAGACGAATCTTTTGATGTATAACACTATTATAAAAGGACAACTAATGGGTAAGTACTAATGTGTTTTCTATGTGGTTAGGTTAGGTTAGGTTAGGTTAGGTTAGGTTAGGTTAGGTTAGTTTAGCTTTTTTTCGATTTTGGGTGGTCGGATCGAGACGGGAGTGGTGTCAGAGGATAGGGCTCGACGAGCGCTATACAGGAATGAAGGAAAATTGAAAATAGGGCGTAGTCGGAAAAAGAAAATCGGAAAATAGATGTTTTTTAGGAGTTTTAGGTGAAAATTAGGAAAATTTAAGGACGAATTTTCAAAAGATGTTTAGAGACAGGTGCGCGAAGTAATTACGCGTCTTTTGGTACCGCACAGTGGTAGGTAAATTTGAAATCTAATAATAAACTATTGCAATATCGTGTAATTTTTTAAAGAAAATTAAATTTAATGTAAATTTTGAAAAATTTTAGGTGAAATTAAAAACAAATTGGACAGTCGGATAGAGCACTTCAAGACGAATCTTTTGATGTATAACACTATTATAAAAGGACAACTAATGGGTAAGTACTAATGTGTTTTCTATGTGGTTAGGTTAGGTTAGGTTAGGTTAGGTTAGGTTAGGTTAGGTTAGTTTAGCTTTTTTTCGATTTTGGGTGGTCGGATCGAGACGGGAGTGGTGTCAGAGGATAGGGCTCGACGAGCGCTATACAGGAATGAAGGAAAATTGAAAATAGGGCGTAGTCGGAAAAAGAAAATCGGAAAATAGATGTTTTTTAGGAGTTTTAGGTGAAAATTAGGAAAATTTAAGGACGAATTTTCAAAAGATGTTTAGAGACAGGTGCGCGAAGTAATTACGCGTCTTTTGGTACCGCACAGTGGTAGGTAAATTTGAAATCTAATAATAAACTATTGCAATATCGTGTAATTTTTTAAAGAAAATTAAATTTAATGTAAATTTTGAAAAATTTTAGGTGAAATTAAAAACAAATTGGACAGTCGGATAGAGCACTTCAAGACGAATCTTTTGATGTATAACACTATTATAAAAGGACAACTAATGGGTAAGTACTAATGTGTTTTCTATGTGGTTAGGTTAGGTTAGGTTAGGTTAGGTTAGGTTAGGTTAGGTTAGTTTAGCTTTTTTTCGATTTTGGGTGGTCGGATCGAGACGGGAGTGGTGTCAGAGGATAGGGCTCGACGAGCGCTATACAGGAATGAAGGAAAATTGAAAATAGGGCGTAGTCGGAAAAAGAAAATCGGAAAATAGATGTTTTTTAGGAGTTTTAGGTGAAAATTAGGAAAATTTAAGGACGAATTTTCAAAAGATGTTTAGAGACAGGTGCGCGAAGTAATTACGCGTCTTTTGGTACCGCACAGTGGTAGGTAAATTTGAAATCTAATAATAAACTATTGCAATATCGTGTAATTTTTTAAAGAAAATTAAATTTAATGTAAATTTTGAAAAATTTTAGGTGAAATTAAAAACAAATTGGACAGTCGGATAGAGCACTTCAAGACGAATCTTTTGATGTATAACACTATTATAAAAGGACAACTAATGGGTAAGTACTAATGTGTTTTCTATGTGGTTAGGTTAGGTTAGGTTAGGTTAGGTTAGGTTAGGTTAGGTTAGTTTAGCTTTTTTTCGATTTTGGGTGGTCGGATCGAGACGGGAGTGGTGTCAGAGGATAGGGCTCGACGAGCGCTATACAGGAATGAAGGAAAATTGAAAATAGGGCGTAGTCGGAAAAAGAAAATCGGAAAATAGATGTTTTTTAGGAGTTTTAGGTGAAAATTAGGAAAATTTAAGGACGAATTTTCAAAAGATGTTTAGAGACAGGTGCGCGAAGTAATTACGCGTCTTTTGGTACCGCACAGTGGTAGGTAAATTTGAAATCTAATAATAAACTATTGCAATATCGTGTAATTTTTTAAAGAAAATTAAATTTAATGTAAATTTTGAAAAATTTTAGGTGAAATTAAAAACAAATTGGACAGTCGGATAGAGCACTTCAAGACGAATCTTTTGATGTATAACACTATTATAAAAGGACAACTAATGGGTAAGTACTAATGTGTTTTCTATGTGGTTAGGTTAGGTTAGGTTAGGTTAGGTTAGGTTAGGTTAGGTTAGTTTAGCTTTTTTTCGATTTTGGGTGGTCGGATCGAGACGGGAGTGGTGTCAGAGGATAGGGCTCGACGAGCGCTATACAGGAATGAAGGAAAATTGAAAATAGGGCGTAGTCGGAAAAAGAAAATCGGAAAATAGATGTTTTTTAGGAGTTTTAGGTGAAAATTAGGAAAATTTAAGGACGAATTTTCAAAAGATGTTTAGAGACAGGTGCGCGAAGTAATTACGCGTCTTTTGGTACCGCACAGTGGTAGGTAAATTTGAAATCTAATAATAAACTATTGCAATATCGTGTAATTTTTTAAAGAAAATTAAATTTAATGTAAATTTTGAAAAATTTTAGGTGAAATTAAAAACAAATTGGACAGTCGGATAGAGCACTTCAAGACGAATCTTTTGATGTATAACACTATTATAAAAGGACAACTAATGGGTAAGTACTAATGTGTTTTCTATGTGGTTAGGTTAGGTTAGGTTAGGTTAGGTTAGGTTAGGTTAGGTTAGTTTAGCTTTTTTTCGATTTTGGGTGGTCGGATCGAGACGGGAGTGGTGTCAGAGGATAGGGCTCGACGAGCGCTATACAGGAATGAAGGAAAATTGAAAATAGGGCGTAGTCGGAAAAAGAAAATCGGAAAATAGATGTTTTTTAGGAGTTTTAGGTGAAAATTAGGAAAATTTAAGGACGAATTTTCAAAAGATGTTTAGAGACAGGTGCGCGAAGTAATTACGCGTCTTTTGGTACCGCACAGTGGTAGGTAAATTTGAAATCTAATAATAAACTATTGCAATATCGTGTAATTTTTTAAAGAAAATTAAATTTAATGTAAATTTTGAAAAATTTTAGGTGAAATTAAAAACAAATTGGACAGTCGGATAGAGCACTTCAAGACGAATCTTTTGATGTATAACACTATTATAAAAGGACAACTAATGGGTAAGTACTAATGTGTTTTCTATGTGGTTAGGTTAGGTTAGGTTAGGTTAGGTTAGGTTAGGTTAGGTTAGTTTAGCTTTTTTTCGATTTTGGGTGGTCGGATCGAGACGGGAGTGGTGTCAGAGGATAGGGCTCGACGAGCGCTATACAGGAATGAAGGAAAATTGAAAATAGGGCGTAGTCGGAAAAAGAAAATCGGAAAATAGATGTTTTTTAGGAGTTTTAGGTGAAAATTAGGAAAATTTAAGGACGAATTTTCAAAAGATGTTTAGAGACAGGTGCGCGAAGTAATTACGCGTCTTTTGGTACCGCACAGTGGTAGGTAAATTTGAAATCTAATAATAAACTATTGCAATATCGTGTAATTTTTTAAAGAAAATTAAATTTAATGTAAATTTTGAAAAATTTTAGGTGAAATTAAAAACAAATTGGACAGTCGGATAGAGCACTTCAAGACGAATCTTTTGATGTATAACACTATTATAAAAGGACAACTAATGGGTAAGTACTAATGTGTTTTCTATGTGGTTAGGTTAGGTTAGGTTAGGTTAGGTTAGGTTAGGTTAGGTTAGTTTAGCTTTTTTTCGATTTTGGGTGGTCGGATCGAGACGGGAGTGGTGTCAGAGGATAGGGCTCGACGAGCGCTATACAGGAATGAAGGAAAATTGAAAATAGGGCGTAGTCGGAAAAAGAAAATCGGAAAATAGATGTTTTTTAGGAGTTTTAGGTGAAAATTAGGAAAATTTAAGGACGAATTTTCAAAAGATGTTTAGAGACAGGTGCGCGAAGTAATTACGCGTCTTTTGGTACCGCACAGTGGTAGGTAAATTTGAAATCTAATAATAAACTATTGCAATATCGTGTAATTTTTTAAAGAAAATTAAATTTAATGTAAATTTTGAAAAATTTTAGGTGAAATTAAAAACAAATTGGACAGTCGGATAGAGCACTTCAAGACGAATCTTTTGATGTATAACACTATTATAAAAGGACAACTAATGGGTAAGTACTAATGTGTTTTCTATGTGGTTAGGTTAGGTTAGGTTAGGTTAGGTTAGGTTAGGTTAGGTTAGTTTAGCTTCCCCCCCAGGGGCCGCCACCTTGTCGTGGTGGGGGGGCTTGCGTGTCCCGATGATCTCCAAGGCTATGCCGTACAGGGCTTCCCATAACGGACAGGCTTGGAAGGAGGGGCCAGACTAAGAGCGGCTCAACGTTGGTTTCTCTCCGCGTAGTGCGGATGAGACCAATGGGTGGGGTCTCTCCACGTGTCCCTCTGACTTATCAGAGAGCACTGTGGATGAGACCAGGGGTGGGTAAAACCCTTGAGGTTTACTCACCCAAACGCAGGGGCGACGGGCTGTCGGTCACGGCAGCATGGCTTAGGCCACCGTCGGCCAACTCGCTCCCTGACCCGTAGGCGTCAGGGGTGAGGGCTGCCACTTCGGTGGGGGCCGCGAGGAAGAAAACCTCTCTAAAAAATTACCCCAAGTCGGTGTCTCTCCACGTGTCCCTCTGCTCAGGCAGAAGGCACTGTGGATGAGACTACGTGGTGGGGTCTCTCCTCGTGTCCCTCTGCTTTAGCAGAGGGCACTGTGGATGGGACCAGGGTGGGATAAACCCATGTGGTTTACCTACCCTAACGCAGGGGCGACGGGCTGTCGGTCACGGCAGCATGGCTTAGGCCACCGTCGGCCAACTCGCTCCCTGACCCGCAGGCGTCAGGGGTGAGGGCCGCCACTTCGGTGGGGGCCGCGAGGAAGAAAACCTCAATAAAAAATTACCCTAATCCCAAGCTCTGGCCTTGGCGATGGGATGAATGGTTGGGGGGTACCCAATCCCGAGAGGCAGGGGATCTCACCCCGCTCAAAAAAAGAAAAACAATGGAAGGTTCGGAAAACAATAGACGACCCCAGGAGGGTACCGGCATCTCCGATGCCGGAGAATCCCTCACCGTGCCCATTTTGGGTGCGGTCTGCCCCTCGTATCTGGGGGGGGCACCAAGCTTCCAGGATACAAACGACGACAACAAGCAACGCACAACGGATACCGAGAAAAACAAGGAGACCCAGGAGATCGCGGAGGAGGAGTCTGACTCCTCGGATGCGACCCTGGTGACGGTGTCGTCCGCAGACGACACGGCGGGACGCTTCTGGCGGAGTACGCGGAAGCGGCCCCTGAAAGGGGACGAGGTGGAGGCATCGGAGTTGGTCGAGCATTCTAAAAAGAAAGCTCCCACTCCGGTGCCTGTAAGACGAGGGAGAGGGCGACCGCCCACTACCGGAGAGTACGTCGGCCTAGCTAAGGCGAAGCAGGCGTACCTCGCAGCGCAAAAGGAGGAGGAGAAGCTCCGGGCGGAGATGGAGGTGGCCGAGATGGCCCGAGACCTCCGATCTCGGTCTCGCTCTCGGTCGAGGTGTCTGTCCGACACGTCGTCGCTGTCATGCGGCGAAGACGGACCCTCGACATCGGAGCTCCGGAAGAAGGCGGAGGACAGCGTGCTCCTCATCCAGGCTGTCGCGACGAAGTCGCGCAACCTGAAGGGCACGCTGCAGAGGGACCTCAAGGAGGCCTCTGCAATCCTCAAGGAGGTGGTAGCGGAACTGGCAGAGCGGTCCGCTACGCAGGAGACGGCTCGGCTCGAGAGGGCCAATGCCCGCCTGCAGAGCGAGGTCGCTGAACTCCGCAAGGAGATCGCGGAACTGCGGGCGAGCCTCGTTAGGCCCACTGAGCCGAGCGGAGCCGATCGAGAGGCCTTGTTGATGAGGTCCATCATGGTGGAAGTGGGGACCATGATGGACGCGAAGATCGAGGCACTCGCGATGCGGCTCCCTCCTGAGCCACGCCTCCGGCCGCCTTTGGCTGCCGACAGGGCGAGGGCTGAGGATACGCCTCCCGCTCCTGAGCCGCGCCTCCGTTCGCCTCTGGCCGCCGACGGGGCGAGGGCTGAGGCTGCGCCTCCCGCTCCCGCTCCCGCGGCCGGGAAGAAGAAGAAGGAGAAGGGGAAAGCGCCTCCCAAGGCGTATTCGGAGGTGGCAGCGCCGACACCCGGCGCTCCGAAGCCCCCGACGACGGCCGTGCCCCAGGAGTGGACCGAGGTTCCCAAGCGGGGCAAGCAGGGGAAGCGGGGCAAGAAAAAGGGCAGCGCACCGGCGGACAAGCCCCCGCCTAAGAAGAACCCGGCGGCGAAGCTTCGCGCCCCGCGCTCGGCTGCGGTGTCCATCACCATTCAGCCGGGCGCCACGGTCGAGGGCAAAGAGCTGACGTACAAAGACGTGCTCGACGGGGCGAAGCGGCGCATTGACCTGGAAGGCTTAGGCCTGAAGGGTCTGCGCTTCAGAACTGCCGTGACGGGGGCCCGCATGTTGGAGATCCCCGGGGCCGACAGCGGCGAGAAGGCGGACCTCCTGGCGGGCAAACTGCGGGAGGTCCTTCCCGCGGAGCTGGTCCGCGTCTCCAGACCCGTGAAGTGCGCAGACCTTCGCATAAGCGAGCTGGATGACGCGGTGGCCCCGGAGGAGGTGGCGGCTGCGGTGGCCCGCTACGGGGAATGCCCCCCCGAGCAGGTTAAGTGCGGGGAGATCCGCCGCTTCTCCTCCGACAGCCCCGGCACGGCGTGGGTGCGCTGCCCTATTTCGGCGGCAAAAAAGGTCGCCTCCAGCGGGCGGCTACTGGTGGGGTGGGTGTCGGCCCGGGTCAGGCTTATAGAGGCCAGACCCCTCCGGTGCTACCGGTGCCTCGATTCGGGGCACGTACGGGGCAAGTGCACCGGAGAGGTGGACCGCAGCGATGCCTGCTATCGCTGCGGTAAACCGGGCCACAAGGCGGCTGGCTGTTCCGCCGCCCCACACTGCCCGCTTTGCGAGGCGAGGCAGAAGCCGGCGGACCATAGAGCGGGAAGCAAAGCCTGTGCCGCTTCCGCCCCCGCCAAGTCCGCCAAGTCTGGAAGCAAAAAGAAAAAGAAGGAGAAGCCCGCCGGGAAAGGCCCAACAGCCCACCCCCGGCCGGCCCGCCCGTCCGCCGCTGACGTGGAACGCGCCGAGAGGGTCGCAGATATGGTCGTCGATTAAGGATGGCCATGTCCCTCTTACAGGCGAACCTCAACCACTCGGCCAGAGCTCAGGACCTCTTGTACCAGAGCCTGGCCGAGTGGTCGATCCAGGCGGCGGTGGTGGCGGAGCCTTACCTCGTCCCCGCCAGGGACAACTGGGTTGGTGACCGGGAGGACACGGTGGCGATCGTCGCGCAGACGGCCGCCGGCTCCCCGCCCTTCGATAAAACATCGAAGGGCCACGGATGCGTCGCGGCCACCTTTATGGGCGTGACGATCGTCGGCGTGTACTTCTCGCCGAACCGGAGCCTGGCCGCATTCGAGCAATTCCTGCTTGAGGTCAGTGCTCTGGTCGGCCAGAGTCACCCAATCCCGGTCCTGGTCGCCGGGGACTTCAACGCCAAGTCGACGGCTTGGGGTTCCCCGGCCACCGATGCGCGGGGCGAGGTACTGGAGGAGTGGGCTGCCACGTCGGGCTTAGTTCTTCTGAACCGGGGGTCGGTAGACACGTGCGTGCGGCACAACGGGGGTTCCATCGTGGACCTTACGTTCGCGACCCCGTGTCTTGCGCGCCGTGTCCAAAACTGGAGGGTGCTCGGGGAGGCGGAGACGCTCTCGGACCACCGGTATATCCGGTTCGAGGTCTCCGCCAACCCTGGAGCTCCACAGAGCCGGCCCCCGCGCGGGGAAGGACCGCGCTGGGCCCTCAAGACCTTGGACGGTGACGTCATCGTCGAGGCGTCCATCGTCCAGGCTTGGCTACCGGCGCCGGAGGGCCCGGCGGCCGACGTGGACGGGCGAGCGGAGCGGTTGAGCGAGAGCATGGTGCAGGTGTGCGACGCCGGCATGTCGCGCGCCAGATCGCTCCCGCCCCGCAGGTGGGTGTACTGGTGGTCGGCGGACCTGCGCCGGCTTCGCGAAGCGTGCGCAGCGGCCAGACGCCAGTACACCCACTATAGAAGGCGGCGAAGTCGGGTGGATGCCGAGGAAAGCCGCCTCTACGCCGCATACAGGGAGAGATGCATCTCTCTGCAGATCGCCATTCGGGAGGCAAAGGCCGAGTCGTGGGGAGAGTGGTTGGAGACTCTGAATAGAGATCCCTGGGGGCGCCCGTACAAGACGGTGCGTGGTCAGCTGCGCCCCTGGGCCCCTCCGCTGACCCAGAGTCTCCAACCAGAGCTGGTGGCTAACGTCGTCGCCACTCTCTTCCCAGAGAGGGCCGACTCGGCGCCGCCGCCCGTGGCGGCTGCATCGTCGGAGAGCTCGGACGCCTCGATTCCCGAGGTGTCCCAGGTGGAGCTGGAGACCGCAGTCGAGCGTCTCCGCGCCAAACACACAGCACCGGGCCCCGATGGGGTGCCCGGTAGGGTGTGGGCGCTAGCCCTGGAGGCCCTCGGGCCCAGGGTGGTCGAGCTCTTCGACGCCTGTATGCGGCGTGGTCGCTTTCCTCGGAGGTGGAAGGTCGGCAGGCTCGTGCTGCTGCGCAAGGAGGGTCGCCCGGCGGACTCGCCGTCGGCATACCGGCCCATAGTGCTGCTCGACGAGGTGAGCAAGCTCTTCGAGCGGATTATTTCCGCGCGCCTCGTCGAGCACCTCGAACGGGTCGGGCCGGGGCTGAGTGACCGGCAGTTCGGTTTCCGCCGGGGCCGGTCGACGGTCGACGCCATCGCGCGTGTGAGGGACCTCTCGGAGGAGGCAGTGTCCCGGGGAGAGGTTGTTCTGGCGGTGTCTTTAGACATCGCCAACGCCTTCAACACCCTCCCCTGGGGCTGTGTTCGGGCGGCGCTGGAACATCATGGCGTGCCCGAATACCTGCGTCGTCTCCTCTACGACTACTTCTCCGAGAGGGTAGTGGTGTACCCGACGCGCGACGGATGGGGCCGCCGGGTAATGACGTGCGGTGTTCCACAGGGATCGGTTCTCGGGCCGCTCCTGTGGAACATCGGCTACGACTGGGTGCTGCGGGGCGCTAATCTGCGGGGGGTCGACGTAACGTGTTACGCCGACGATACCCTCGTCACGTCCTGCGGCACCACGTACCGAGAGGCGGCCCTCTTGGCGACGGCCGGAGTGGCCCAAGTGGTGGCCCGAATCCGCCGGCTGGGGCTGGAGGTGGCGCTGGATAAGTCGGAGGCTCTGTGCTTTCACGGAGCCCGACGCGCCCCTCCCGCAGGATCCCAGCTGGTGGTCGGCGGCGTCTCCATCGCTGTCGAGTCGACGATGCGGTACCTAGGCCTCGTCCTCGACAGCCGATGGAACTTCCGAGAGCACTTCCGGCGACTGGTCCCCAGGTTGTTGCGAGCGGCCGGCGCTTTGAGCTGGCTGCTGCCGAACCTGGGCGGACCGTCAGTCGCATGCCGCCGGTTGTACGCCGGGGTGGTGCGGTCGATGGCCCTGTACGGGGCCCCGATCTGGGCGGACACCCTGATTGCCCAGAATAGGACCCTCCTGCGCCAGGCGCAACGGGTCATGGCAATCAGGGTGGTGAGAGGGTACCGCACCATCTCGTGCGAGGCGGCGTGCGTCCTGGCCGGGACCCCACCGTGGGACCTGGACGCGGAAGTGCTCTCGGCGGTGTACTGGCGCCGCAGCGCAGCAGCACGAGCCGAGGAGGTTGATCCAGAGCCGGGGGAGGCCGGGCGGCAGGGGCGACTCGACCACCAGGTCCTCCTCCGGAAATGGAAGGAGAGGCTGGCGGAGCCGACCGCCGGCAGACGGACGGTGGAGGCGATTCGGCCCGTCCTGGAAGGGTGGGTCGATCGCCGACACGGGGCCCTCACCTTCCACGCTGTGCAGATCCTGACGGGGCATGGTTGCTTCGGCAGGTATCTGTGCAGCGTGGCGGGTCGAGAGCCGACCAGCGTGTGCCACGCCTGTGGGTGTCCGGAGGACACGGCGGAGCACACGCTGGCGGAGTGCCCTGAATGGGACGAGCCGCGGGCGATGCTCGCCGCGGCTATAGGGGACGACCTGTCGCTGCCGGGCGTAGTGAAAGCCATGGTCGGCAGCGACAGAGCGTGGAAGGCGGTGCTCCGATTCTGCGCCACGGTGATGGCGCAGAAGGAGGCGGCGGAGCGGGTGAGGGAAGACGACCCTCTGTCGACCCCGATCCGCCGCAAGAGAGTGGGGCGCAGGCGCCTGGCGCATGAGCGCCGCCTTCCCCCATAACGCGGGTCTCCGGGCGGTGGAACCGGGGGGTACCACCGCCCAGCAGGAAGAGACCCCCGAGACGGCTGGCGTGTCACGTGTTCCGGCACGCCAGGTTAAACGGTGAGTGGCGCCCCAAGTGGGCGCCCCACAAGATGGGCCCCTAGTCCCGGGCAACCGTCGGCGGAGCAGCGGACGTGTGCGTAAGCGTTCCCGCAGCTCCGCCGGAAGACGGTGAGGAGGAACACCGCTGGTTTTTAGCCGGTAAGAGTCCGGCATAACCCGACAGCGCCCCCGCGTTTGTCGGGTATCCATGAGGATTTTCCAGCGATATCAAAAAAAAAAAAAAAAAAGGTTAGTTTAGCTTTTTTTCGATTTTGGGTGGTCGGATCGAGACGGGAGTGGTGTCAGAGGATAGGGCTCGACGAGCGCTATACAGGAATGAAGGAAAATTGAAAATAGGGCGTAGTCGGAAAAAGAAAATCGGAAAATAGATGTTTTTTAGGAGTTTTAGGTGAAAATTAGGAAAATTTAAGGACGAATTTTCAAAAGATGTTTAGAGACAGGTGCGCGAAGTAATTACGCGTCTTTTGGTACCGCACAGTGGTAGGTAAATTTGAAATCTAATAATAAACTATTGCAATATCGTGTAATTTTTTAAAGAAAATTAAATTTAATGTAAATTTTGAAAAATTTTAGGTGAAATTAAAAACAAATTGGACAGTCGGATAGAGCACTTCAAGACGAATCTTTTGATGTATAACACTATTATAAAAGGACAACTAATGGGTAAGTACTAATGTGTTTTCTATGTGGTTAGGTTAGGTTAGGTTAGGTTAGGTTAGGTTAGGTTAGGTTAGTTTAGCTTTTTTTCGATTTTGGGTGGTCGGATCGAGACGGGAGTGGTGTCAGAGGATAGGGCTCGACGAGCGCTATACAGGAATGAAGGAAAATTGAAAATAGGGCGTAGTCGGAAAAAGAAAATCGGAAAATAGATGTTTTTTAGGAGTTTTAGGTGAAAATTAGGAAAATTTAAGGACGAATTTTCAAAAGATGTTTAGAGACAGGTGCGCGAAGTAATTACGCGTCTTTTGGTACCGCACAGTGGTAGGTAAATTTGAAATCTAATAATAAACTATTGCAATATCGTGTAATTTTTTAAAGAAAATTAAATTTAATGTAAATTTTGAAAAATTTTAGGTGAAATTAAAAACAAATTGGACAGTCGGATAGAGCACTTCAAGACGAATCTTTTGATGTATAACACTATTATAAAAGGACAACTAATGGGTAAGTACTAATGTGTTTTCTATGTGGTTAGGTTAGGTTAGGTTAGGTTAGGTTAGGTTAGGTTAGGTTAGTTTAGCTTTTTTTCGATTTTGGGTGGTCGGATCGAGACGGGAGTGGTGTCAGAGGATAGGGCTCGACGAGCGCTATACAGGAATGAAGGAAAATTGAAAATAGGGCGTAGTCGGAAAAAGAAAATCGGAAAATAGATGTTTTTTAGGAGTTTTAGGTGAAAATTAGGAAAATTTAAGGACGAATTTTCAAAAGATGTTTAGAGACAGGTGCGCGAAGTAATTACGCGTCTTTTGGTACCGCACAGTGGTAGGTAAATTTGAAATCTAATAATAAACTATTGCAATATCGTGTAATTTTTTAAAGAAAATTAAATTTAATGTAAATTTTGAAAAATTTTAGGTGAAATTAAAAACAAATTGGACAGTCGGATAGAGCACTTCAAGACGAATCTTTTGATGTATAACACTATTATAAAAGGACAACTAATGGGTAAGTACTAATGTGTTTTCTATGTGGTTAGGTTAGGTTAGGTTAGGTTAGGTTAGGTTAGGTTAGGTTAGTTTAGCTTTTTTTCGATTTTGGGTGGTCGGATCGAGACGGGAGTGGTGTCAGAGGATAGGGCTCGACGAGCGCTATACAGGAATGAAGGAAAATTGAAAATAGGGCGTAGTCGGAAAAAGAAAATCGGAAAATAGATGTTTTTTAGGAGTTTTAGGTGAAAATTAGGAAAATTTAAGGACGAATTTTCAAAAGATGTTTAGAGACAGGTGCGCGAAGTAATTACGCGTCTTTTGGTACCGCACAGTGGTAGGTAAATTTGAAATCTAATAATAAACTATTGCAATATCGTGTAATTTTTTAAAGAAAATTAAATTTAATGTAAATTTTGAAAAATTTTAGGTGAAATTAAAAACAAATTGGACAGTCGGATAGAGCACTTCAAGACGAATCTTTTGATGTATAACACTATTATAAAAGGACAACTAATGGGTAAGTACTAATGTGTTTTCTATGTGGTTAGGTTAGGTTAGGTTAGGTTAGGTTAGGTTAGGTTAGGTTAGTTTAGCTTTTTTTCGATTTTGGGTGGTCGGATCGAGACGGGAGTGGTGTCAGAGGATAGGGCTCGACGAGCGCTATACAGGAATGAAGGAAAATTGAAAATAGGGCGTAGTCGGAAAAAGAAAATCGGAAAATAGATGTTTTTTAGGAGTTTTAGGTGAAAATTAGGAAAATTTAAGGACGAATTTTCAAAAGATGTTTAGAGACAGGTGCGCGAAGTAATTACGCGTCTTTTGGTACCGCACAGTGGTAGGTAAATTTGAAATCTAATAATAAACTATTGCAATATCGTGTAATTTTTTAAAGAAAATTAAATTTAATGTAAATTTTGAAAAATTTTAGGTGAAATTAAAAACAAATTGGACAGTCGGATAGAGCACTTCAAGACGAATCTTTTGATGTATAACACTATTATAAAAGGACAACTAATGGGTAAGTACTAATGTGTTTTCTATGTGGTTAGGTTAGGTTAGGTTAGGTTAGGTTAGGTTAGGTTAGGTTAGTTTAGCTTTTTTTCGATTTTGGGTGGTCGGATCGAGACGGGAGTGGTGTCAGAGGATAGGGCTCGACGAGCGCTATACAGGAATGAAGGAAAATTGAAAATAGGGCGTAGTCGGAAAAAGAAAATCGGAAAATAGATGTTTTTTAGGAGTTTTAGGTGAAAATTAGGAAAATTTAAGGACGAATTTTCAAAAGATGTTTAGAGACAGGTGCGCGAAGTAATTACGCGTCTTTTGGTACCGCACAGTGGTAGGTAAATTTGAAATCTAATAATAAACTATTGCAATATCGTGTAATTTTTTAAAGAAAATTAAATTTAATGTAAATTTTGAAAAATTTTAGGTGAAATTAAAAACAAATTGGACAGTCGGATAGAGCACTTCAAGACGAATCTTTTGATGTATAACACTATTATAAAAGGACAACTAATGGGTAAGTACTAATGTGTTTTCTATGTGGTTAGGTTAGGTTAGGTTAGGTTAGGTTAGGTTAGGTTAGGTTAGTTTAGCTTTTTTTCGATTTTGGGTGGTCGGATCGAGACGGGAGTGGTGTCAGAGGATAGGGCTCGACGAGCGCTATACAGGAATGAAGGAAAATTGAAAATAGGGCGTAGTCGGAAAAAGAAAATCGGAAAATAGATGTTTTTTAGGAGTTTTAGGTGAAAATTAGGAAAATTTAAGGACGAATTTTCAAAAGATGTTTAGAGACAGGTGCGCGAAGTAATTACGCGTCTTTTGGTACCGCACAGTGGTAGGTAAATTTGAAATCTAATAATAAACTATTGCAATATCGTGTAATTTTTTAAAGAAAATTAAATTTAATGTAAATTTTGAAAAATTTTAGGTGAAATTAAAAACAAATTGGACAGTCGGATAGAGCACTTCAAGACGAATCTTTTGATGTATAACACTATTATAAAAGGACAACTAATGGGTAAGTACTAATGTGTTTTCTATGTGGTTAGGTTAGGTTAGGTTAGGTTAGGTTAGGTTAGGTTAGGTTAGTTTAGCTTTTTTTCGATTTTGGGTGGTCGGATCGAGACGGGAGTGGTGTCAGAGGATAGGGCTCGACGAGCGCTATACAGGAATGAAGGAAAATTGAAAATAGGGCGTAGTCGGAAAAAGAAAATCGGAAAATAGATGTTTTTTAGGAGTTTTAGGTGAAAATTAGGAAAATTTAAGGACGAATTTTCAAAAGATGTTTAGAGACAGGTGCGCGAAGTAATTACGCGTCTTTTGGTACCGCACAGTGGTAGGTAAATTTGAAATCTAATAATAAACTATTGCAATATCGTGTAATTTTTTAAAGAAAATTAAATTTAATGTAAATTTTGAAAAATTTTAGGTGAAATTAAAAACAAATTGGACAGTCGGATAGAGCACTTCAAGACGAATCTTTTGATGTATAACACTATTATAAAAGGACAACTAATGGGTAAGTACTAATGTGTTTTCTATGTGGTTAGGTTAGGTTAGGTTAGGTTAGGTTAGGTTAGGTTAGGTTAGTTTAGCTTTTTTTCGATTTTGGGTGGTCGGATCGAGACGGGAGTGGTGTCAGAGGATAGGGCTCGACGAGCGCTATACAGGAATGAAGGAAAATTGAAAATAGGGCGTAGTCGGAAAAAGAAAATCGGAAAATAGATGTTTTTTAGGAGTTTTAGGTGAAAATTAGGAAAATTTAAGGACGAATTTTCAAAAGATGTTTAGAGACAGGTGCGCGAAGTAATTACGCGTCTTTTGGTACCGCACAGTGGTAGGTAAATTTGAAATCTAATAATAAACTATTGCAATATCGTGTAATTTTTTAAAGAAAATTAAATTTAATGTAAATTTTGAAAAATTTTAGGTGAAATTAAAAACAAATTGGACAGTCGGATAGAGCACTTCAAGACGAATCTTTTGATGTATAACACTATTATAAAAGGACAACTAATGGGTAAGTACTAATGTGTTTTCTATGTGGTTAGGTTAGGTTAGGTTAGGTTAGGTTAGGTTAGGTTAGGTTAGTTTAGCTTTTTTTCGATTTTGGGTGGTCGGATCGAGACGGGAGTGGTGTCAGAGGATAGGGCTCGACGAGCGCTATACAGGAATGAAGGAAAATTGAAAATAGGGCGTAGTCGGAAAAAGAAAATCGGAAAATAGATGTTTTTTAGGAGTTTTAGGTGAAAATTAGGAAAATTTAAGGACGAATTTTCAAAAGATGTTTAGAGACAGGTGCGCGAAGTAATTACGCGTCTTTTGGTACCGCACAGTGGTAGGTAAATTTGAAATCTAATAATAAACTATTGCAATATCGTGTAATTTTTTAAAGAAAATTAAATTTAATGTAAATTTTGAAAAATTTTAGGTGAAATTAAAAACAAATTGGACAGTCGGATAGAGCACTTCAAGACGAATCTTTTGATGTATAACACTATTATAAAAGGACAACTAATGGGTAAGTACTAATGTGTTTTCTATGTGGTTAGGTTAGGTTAGGTTAGGTTAGGTTAGGTTAGGTTAGGTTAGTTTAGCTTTTTTTCGATTTTGGGTGGTCGGATCGAGACGGGAGTGGTGTCAGAGGATAGGGCTCGACGAGCGCTATACAGGAATGAAGGAAAATTGAAAATAGGGCGTAGTCGGAAAAAGAAAATCGGAAAATAGATGTTTTTTAGGAGTTTTAGGTGAAAATTAGGAAAATTTAAGGACGAATTTTCAAAAGATGTTTAGAGACAGGTGCGCGAAGTAATTACGCGTCTTTTGGTACCGCACAGTGGTAGGTAAATTTGAAATCTAATAATAAACTATTGCAATATCGTGTAATTTTTTAAAGAAAATTAAATTTAATGTAAATTTTGAAAAATTTTAGGTGAAATTAAAAACAAATTGGACAGTCGGATAGAGCACTTCAAGACGAATCTTTTGATGTATAACACTATTATAAAAGGACAACTAATGGGTAAGTACTAATGTGTTTTCTATGTGGTTAGGTTAGGTTAGGTTAGGTTAGGTTAGGTTAGGTTAGGTTAGGTTAGTTTAGCTTTTTTTCGATTTTGGGTGGTCGGATCGAGACGGGAGTGGTGTCAGAGGATAGGGCTCGACGAGCGCTATACAGGAATGAAGGAAAATTGAAAATAGGGCGTAGTCGGAAAAAGAAAATCGGAAAATAGATGTTTTTTAGGAGTTTTAGGTGAAAATTAGGAAAATTTAAGGACGAATTTTCAAAAGATGTTTAGAGACAGGTGCGCGAAGTAATTACGCGTCTTTTGGTACCGCACAGTGGTAGGTAAATTTGAAATCTAATAATAAACTATTGCAATATCGTGTAATTTTTTAAAGAAAATTAAATTTAATGTAAATTTTGAAAAATTTTAGGTGAAATTAAAAACAAATTGGACAGTCGGATAGAGCACTTCAAGACGAATCTTTTGATGTATAACACTATTATAAAAGGACAACTAATGGGTAAGTACTAATGTGTTTTCTATGTGGTTAGGTTAGGTTAGGTTAGGTTAGGTTAGGTTAGGTTAGGTTAGTTTAGCTTTTTTTCGATTTTGGGTGGTCGGATCGAGACGGGAGTGGTGTCAGAGGATAGGGCTCGACGAGCGCTATACAGGAATGAAGGAAAATTGAAAATAGGGCGTAGTCGGAAAAAGAAAATCGGAAAATAGATGTTTTTTAGGAGTTTTAGGTGAAAATTAGGAAAATTTAAGGACGAATTTTCAAAAGATGTTTAGAGACAGGTGCGCGAAGTAATTACGCGTCTTTTGGTACCGCACAGTGGTAGGTAAATTTGAAATCTAATAATAAACTATTGCAATATCGTGTAATTTTTTAAAGAAAATTAAATTTAATGTAAATTTTGAAAAATTTTAGGTGAAATTAAAAACAAATTGGACAGTCGGATAGAGCACTTCAAGACGAATCTTTTGATGTATAACACTATTATAAAAGGACAACTAATGGGTAAGTACTAATGTGTTTTCTATGTGGTTAGGTTAGGTTAGGTTAGGTTAGGTTAGGTTAGGTTAGGTTAGTTTAGCTTTTTTTCGATTTTGGGTGGTCGGATCGAGACGGGAGTGGTGTCAGAGGATAGGGCTCGACGAGCGCTATACAGGAATGAAGGAAAATTGAAAATAGGGCGTAGTCGGAAAAAGAAAATCGGAAAATAGATGTTTTTTAGGAGTTTTAGGTGAAAATTAGGAAAATTTAAGGACGAATTTTCAAAAGATGTTTAGAGACAGGTGCGCGAAGTAATTACGCGTCTTTTGGTACCGCACAGTGGTAGGTAAATTTGAAATCTAATAATAAACTATTGCAATATCGTGTAATTTTTTAAAGAAAATTAAATTTAATGTAAATTTTGAAAAATTTTAGGTGAAATTAAAAACAAATTGGACAGTCGGATAGAGCACTTCAAGACGAATCTTTTGATGTATAACACTATTATAAAAGGACAACTAATGGGTAAGTACTAATGTGTTTTCTATGTGGTTAGGTTAGGTTAGGTTAGGTTAGGTTAGGTTAGGTTAGGTTAGTTTAGCTTTTTTTCGATTTTGGGTGGTCGGATCGAGACGGGAGTGGTGTCAGAGGATAGGGCTCGACGAGCGCTATACAGGAATGAAGGAAAATTGAAAATAGGGCGTAGTCGGAAAAAGAAAATCGGAAAATAGATGTTTTTTAGGAGTTTTAGGTGAAAATTAGGAAAATTTAAGGACGAATTTTCAAAAGATGTTTAGAGACAGGTGCGCGAAGTAATTACGCGTCTTTTGGTACCGCACAGTGGTAGGTAAATTTGAAATCTAATAATAAACTATTGCAATATCGTGTAATTTTTTAAAGAAAATTAAATTTAATGTAAATTTTGAAAAATTTTAGGTGAAATTAAAAACAAATTGGACAGTCGGATAGAGCACTTCAAGACGAATCTTTTGATGTATAACACTATTATAAAAGGACAACTAATGGGTAAGTACTAATGTGTTTTCTATGTGGTTAGGTTAGGTTAGGTTAGGTTAGGTTAGGTTAGGTTAGGTTAGTTTAGCTTTTTTTCGATTTTGGGTGGTCGGATCGAGACGGGAGTGGTGTCAGAGGATAGGGCTCGACGAGCGCTATACAGGAATGAAGGAAAATTGAAAATAGGGCGTAGTCGGAAAAAGAAAATCGGAAAATAGATGTTTTTTAGGAGTTTTAGGTGAAAATTAGGAAAATTTAAGGACGAATTTTCAAAAGATGTTTAGAGACAGGTGCGCGAAGTAATTACGCGTCTTTTGGTACCGCACAGTGGTAGGTAAATTTGAAATCTAATAATAAACTATTGCAATATCGTGTAATTTTTTAAAGAAAATTAAATTTAATGTAAATTTTGAAAAATTTTAGGTGAAATTAAAAACAAATTGGACAGTCGGATAGAGCACTTCAAGACGAATCTTTTGATGTATAACACTATTATAAAAGGACAACTAATGGGTAAGTACTAATGTGTTTTCTATGTGGTTAGGTTAGGTTAGGTTAGGTTAGGTTAGGTTAGGTTAGGTTAGTTTAGCTTTTTTTCGATTTTGGGTGGTCGGATCGAGACGGGAGTGGTGTCAGAGGATAGGGCTCGACGAGCGCTATACAGGAATGAAGGAAAATTGAAAATAGGGCGTAGTCGGAAAAAGAAAATCGGAAAATAGATGTTTTTTAGGAGTTTTAGGTGAAAATTAGGAAAATTTAAGGACGAATTTTCAAAAGATGTTTAGAGACAGGTGCGCGAAGTAATTACGCGTCTTTTGGTACCGCACAGTGGTAGGTAAATTTGAAATCTAATAATAAACTATTGCAATATCGTGTAATTTTTTAAAGAAAATTAAATTTAATGTAAATTTTGAAAAATTTTAGGTGAAATTAAAAACAAATTGGACAGTCGGATAGAGCACTTCAAGACGAATCTTTTGATGTATAACACTATTATAAAAGGACAACTAATGGGTAAGTACTAATGTGTTTTCTATGTGGTTAGGTTAGGTTAGGTTAGGTTAGGTTAGGTTAGGTTAGGTTAGTTTAGCTTTTTTTCGATTTTGGGTGGTCGGATCGAGACGGGAGTGGTGTCAGAGGATAGGGCTCGACGAGCGCTATACAGGAATGAAGGAAAATTGAAAATAGGGCGTAGTCGGAAAAAGAAAATCGGAAAATAGATGTTTTTTAGGAGTTTTAGGTGAAAATTAGGAAAATTTAAGGACGAATTTTCAAAAGATGTTTAGAGACAGGTGCGCGAAGTAATTACGCGTCTTTTGGTACCGCACAGTGGTAGGTAAATTTGAAATCTAATAATAAACTATTGCAATATCGTGTAATTTTTTAAAGAAAATTAAATTTAATGTAAATTTTGAAAAATTTTAGGTGAAATTAAAAACAAATTGGACAGTCGGATAGAGCACTTCAAGACGAATCTTTTGATGTATAACACTATTATAAAAGGACAACTAATGGGTAAGTACTAATGTGTTTTCTATGTGGTTAGGTTAGGTTAGGTTAGGTTAGGTTAGGTTAGGTTAGGTTAGTTTAGCTTTTTTTCGATTTTGGGTGGTCGGATCGAGACGGGAGTGGTGTCAGAGGATAGGGCTCGACGAGCGCTATACAGGAATGAAGGAAAATTGAAAATAGGGCGTAGTCGGAAAAAGAAAATCGGAAAATAGATGTTTTTTAGGAGTTTTAGGTGAAAATTAGGAAAATTTAAGGACGAATTTTCAAAAGATGTTTAGAGACAGGTGCGCGAAGTAATTACGCGTCTTTTGGTACCGCACAGTGGTAGGTAAATTTGAAATCTAATAATAAACTATTGCAATATCGTGTAATTTTTTAAAGAAAATTAAATTTAATGTAAATTTTGAAAAATTTTAGGTGAAATTAAAAACAAATTGGACAGTCGGATAGAGCACTTCAAGACGAATCTTTTGATGTATAACACTATTATAAAAGGACAACTAATGGGTAAGTACTAATGTGTTTTCTATGTGGTTAGGTTAGGTTAGGTTAGGTTAGGTTAGGTTAGGTTAGGTTAGTTTAGCTTTTTTTCGATTTTGGGTGGTCGGATCGAGACGGGAGTGGTGTCAGAGGATAGGGCTCGACGAGCGCTATACAGGAATGAAGGAAAATTGAAAATAGGGCGTAGTCGGAAAAAGAAAATCGGAAAATAGATGTTTTTTAGGAGTTTTAGGTGAAAATTAGGAAAATTTAAGGACGAATTTTCAAAAGATGTTTAGAGACAGGTGCGCGAAGTAATTACGCGTCTTTTGGTACCGCACAGTGGTAGGTAAATTTGAAATCTAATAATAAACTATTGCAATATCGTGTAATTTTTTAAAGAAAATTAAATTTAATGTAAATTTTGAAAAATTTTAGGTGAAATTAAAAACAAATTGGACAGTCGGATAGAGCACTTCAAGACGAATCTTTTGATGTATAACACTATTATAAAAGGACAACTAATGGGTAAGTACTAATGTGTTTTCTATGTGGTTAGGTTAGGTTAGGTTAGGTTAGGTTAGGTTAGGTTAGGTTAGTTTAGCTTTTTTTCGATTTTGGGTGGTCGGATCGAGACGGGAGTGGTGTCAGAGGATAGGGCTCGACGAGCGCTATACAGGAATGAAGGAAAATTGAAAATAGGGCGTAGTCGGAAAAAGAAAATCGGAAAATAGATGTTTTTTAGGAGTTTTAGGTGAAAATTAGGAAAATTTAAGGACGAATTTTCAAAAGATGTTTAGAGACAGGTGCGCGAAGTAATTACGCGTCTTTTGGTACCGCACAGTGGTAGGTAAATTTGAAATCTAATAATAAACTATTGCAATATCGTGTAATTTTTTAAAGAAAATTAAATTTAATGTAAATTTTGAAAAATTTTAGGTGAAATTAAAAACAAATTGGACAGTCGGATAGAGCACTTCAAGACGAATCTTTTGATGTATAACACTATTATAAAAGGACAACTAATGGGTAAGTACTAATGTGTTTTCTATGTGGTTAGGTTAGGTTAGGTTAGGTTAGGTTAGGTTAGGTTAGGTTAGTTTAGCTTTTTTTCGATTTTGGGTGGTCGGATCGAGACGGGAGTGGTGTCAGAGGATAGGGCTCGACGAGCGTGAGAGATATTGTATATTTATAATGTAGGTATATGTAAAAATTGCTCAATAAATAGAAAATATGAAATTTAGATTTTTATAAAAAGGAAATTTAGGTATCCATTAATGATAACGTTGCAATATTTTAACAACTTGTATTATTTATATTCGTCGTAACAGGAAACACTGTAATAACAGATTATAGGAAATGTGGTAATAAGATAGACATAATATTATTATTGTACGATTTAGTAATATAAGATATACGTAAAATCAAAATAAGGTATTTGAAAATTTATAATAATGTTAAATGTTAACTACTTGATATTTTTTTTATAAATTGGTCTTTATTTGCAACAGGAAGTAAAATTGTTCGCTGGAAGAAATATTTTAAATATAAAATACCATGAATTTTGATAGATTTGAAATAGTTTAAATCAGTTATAAATTGTATTTGTTTATTACGATTTTTATACAACATTACAAGTTATTTTTGTCTATGAATATCAGGCGATATCAGGTGATGTGTTGTGGGGGTAGTTAGTTGGCTTGATAAAAAGCAAGTGTTTGAAATGGTCGGGTCCCAATTCAGTGCCAATTACGGAACAGAGCAGCCATCTGCAGAAGTTAAGTACTTTCGATATTTTTATATTGTTACTCTGCCAGTCTATTTAATTATTGTTTTTTTTTTTATATTCGTAGTAGCATTTTAATTAAAACGATGGTATTATCATAACGTTGTAAGGTTAAACTTGGACTCTGCTACCAGCTCTAAATTCAATAATGTCATAATGTTTGTTCCATTTTATAATGTGTAATATTGATACAAATATGAAATGTGAAATGATATAATATTAATGCGGTAATTCTGTGCTGTTATTGAGTTTCTTTCCTTAGTTCTTCTCAATAACTAAAGCACGTTGCGAACTAAGGGCTTCAATAAATTAATTGCCGCAGATATGTGTATTTATTTACCTACCTACATGATAATATGAAAAAGTTAATCACCGTGAAATAAAACAAGTCGTAGTGCTTTTGTGGTATACCTTTATTAATAATAGTATAGGTTACAAACATTTATCGATTCTTGCTTTATAACATGACTTCTAATTTTACATTTCTTAACTTTCCATATCGATCTCTCTTTAAAATCTGACATCAGAAGTGTAGGAATCGGACTCGCGTTTTAAATAATATATGTATCTTAATATGTGTTTATTTTCCAAGTTTCAGAATAGAAGAAAAATTACGGCCTTGGACCAGCGGAAGTGTGACGACGAAATAATATATCCAGTCTTCGACGTAAGGATCTGCTACAACGGAACGGACAACTAGTATCGAAACATCCCAATAAGTGACCGAGGGAATCGCCATGGAACAGCACCGAAGTGATTTCAAGAGCGGTAAGGCCCTTAGAGGGCTTTATATTAATTTTAAGGTTTTTTTTTTTCCTGTGCACCAAGTAATTTTAATATACAATAAGGAAGCGGAATTCTCTCTGACCAGGTATCGCGAGAAAACCTATGAATTATTTAATTTAGAATAGATTTAACCGGGTTTGAATTGAAGACAAACTTTCAAAATTTTTACGTAGGTACAGTAGGTAGATATACAGGTTTCAAACAATAGAATATACATAACATTGATGAAAATTTAAATGAAAATTACAAATAGCACAAAGTAGGTAGGTATACAAATTAAATCTTTATTCGGTTGTGATTGTGACTATCTCATTGTTTACTGTTTACAAGGAAATGAATCTTCGAACATAAATAGTACCTATCCATACATAATTTTTATATTTGCTTATAATTTATATACCTACCTCATATAAACACTACGTAAATTTCTACAAATTCAACAAGGAAACAAGAGCCCTATTCTTTTTCGACACAATATATCAGATGTGTAAACTTTTAGAATACTCACAACGAATACTCACTCGGAAGTTTTTGTTTAGGTAGGTATGTTATTTATTTAACATTCGATTACGTCTAAAAATTAACTTTTTTTTCCATGGTTCGTAGGTTGAATCAGTATGTAGGTATCTAACATTTAACTAAAAACAAAACTGCTTTATGTGTTAGTGTATTGTCCTGAGGGTTTAATTTTTTTTTATTTAATTTTCATGTAGGTAAGTTATGGTCTTCTTATAATTATATTAATAGGTACATAATTGTTTCATAGCGGTGTCCGCAGATTGAATTTTGAGAAATCATTTTCCTAAATATAAATTTAGGGTTTCAAAATGCAAAGGCAAAAGCCATAAGAGCTTAAATTGTTATTAAGACAAATATTGAATTTATTACGAATTAAAAACATATTATTGTTAAAAGAAATATTTATACTTTAGTACACCTACGATTTCTAAGTACCTTTTAACCTTTTTACATAATGTGATATTACAAAACAATAATAAAACCTTATCTATAGGTATGTTTCTATCGCAGATTTTTAATAAAATATTAAATGAAGCTACCCTTTAATTATTATTCTGAAGTTAAATAATTTTGAAGTTAATTTTTGTACAGAGTTAGCTAAAATTAATAGCAACAAAACTGTTAGAAAACTTATAAAATACTAGTAGATACCCGGCGTGTGCTACTACGCTCAGGATTTTTGTATAGGAAAAGTTGAAATTCTAAAATGTGCCTAATGCTTTGTTTTAGTGGTCTCAAACAATCTTCGCATTATTGTCTTTTAAATAGGACCAGTTTGGGTCATATCCGCCGGATGGTTTCAGAGTCTATAAACAACATCCGTACAAACAATTTTTTGTTTTATAGATTTATTTGAAATCAGGTTCTAGGTAGTGCTGAGTAAGATAAAAGTTTATCTTAAAAGCTAATTAATTTTGTATCATTTCGTTCCACTTCATACATGGGGCATGGTTGATATTGAATAGGAACATAGAACTGGTTCAAATGTTTTCGGGTATCATCCTTGGAGTTGGATAGTACCTACACCTACTTACATTTAGAGAAACAAGTATAAATATACGACAATATTTTGTAATATAATACGAATATACACTGTAGACTGATGACAATTTTGTTATTTATTTGAAAATTAATTAAAGCGATTAAGATAGATAATTGAATCATGTAAATTGATAGGATAAATAACATTAGGAATAATATTTAATGTTCTAATAATTAGATTATGCATAACTGACAGACATAATTACACAAATAAAAAAGTAGGTAATCCAAAAGGAAGACGTAGTTTGCTATGGAATAAACATGAGATATTTGTAAAACCCTTAAAAATACGAATTATGATTTCGGTAGGTATATTATGTTCTACAATTCTACATTCTAAGTAAAATTACTTAACGCTTGGTTTGTTTGGCTAATCAATAAGTTAATCGGATTTAATTAGTTACGTTTAAACTTCAAAATTATATTTATTTTTGTGCCTAAAAACACTAATCGTAATTTCTGGTATTCGCTAGTTCGCTTACGTTGTAGTACCAACACTTAAATACAATATTTACGGCCCAACTCGGAAAGGTTCGTTGATTTAGTCGTAAGGAGTCCATAAGTAATTGACATTAAATATGTAAAGTATCGGTTCATCCCAGTCATATTGTCTACTTTCAATGACCCTAGTGCGGTAGTGTAATCAACGTCAAATAACCTTATCGATAGTTAATCATAATTATCATGGAGGTTTTGTGTAGCCACATGTAAAATACGTTGATAGTAAATACAATTTAATATTTATTTTTAATACTTTTAGAACTAGGATTCATAACAATATAATAACAAGAAATTCGTTTAATGTTTCTCCTTACTTAAAAGTATTGCAAAGTACTTTTTTTTTCTCTTTAAATTAATTTATTTTTATTGTTCACGAGTAACCGCCCTCGCTTTGCTTCGGTTTTCTTATTTTTTTACACCTTGGGTTACATTATTGGACTTTTATTAAGGATCCCTAATTTTTTTGAAAATATAATATAGCCTATGTTACTCGGGGATAGTGTAGCTTCCTAACAGTGAAAGAATTTTTCAAATCGGTTCAGTAGTTTCGGAGCCTATTCAATGCAAACAAAAAATCAAATCTTTCCTCTTTATATATTAGTATAGATTAGAACGGAACATACCACTTACAATAATTAACACAATATCATGTCATATCATTATTATACATATAATTTACCACAAATTCATAATAAACAGTCAAAATAATAAAATAAGATACCAATTAAAATAAATTAAAGAGGTTACGCCATTTTATTTATGGCAGTAGGTACTGCTAATTATCAATATCAATGATGAGTGGTTGATTTGACTTGACATTCAAAAACATCAATACTAATCAACCATAAAATAATTAAAGGTATTTGTATACTTAACTTTAATTGTCCGTAAACTGACTTTGAGAGTGAATTTTTGTGATTCTGTACTAAGAAACGGGTTAAGTAACCGTTATGTGATTCTGACGTGTTCTTTAAATTGACATTTTTTTTTTGATGCGATTAAAATAAAATTTCCACAGTAAGTTGATAAGTACTTTGTGAAAATTGCATTGGAATCTGTTCAGACATTTCTCAAATAATGTTGAAGAAATTTTAGCTTCTTACTTTTATTACATTTACGATGATAATATGATATACTTATTATGATTTGCTATAAGAATTTTAAAAGGTTTTACAATATAAACATTTATATATTACTAACTGAACCAATTTGCAAAAAAAAAGAGGAATAAGGTAACTTTCAATTTGTGAAAGAATTTTTGGAATCGGTCGAGTAGTTTTTGAGTTTATTCATTACCAACTTACAAAAATACAAATCTTCCCTCTTTATAATAATGTCGTGATCTTTTTTTTCTTTTTTTTGTTGTTTAGGTATACACGTAATTTTAGGTTAGTTTTGGGATAATATCCATGAATAACATTTGATACGCAAATCTTATGTAAGATTGTTTCTAACAGTAATAAGTATAATATGTGATAGTATAGCAAGGAATATGGCTCGATATACATTACATAATATAATCATTAGGATTTATCCACAATTATTTATGATGATCTTAGGTACTGGAAACATAGGTACTACTTAGATAATTAGTGAGTTGTATTAAGTAAATTGAAAGATCTAATTCTATTTAACTTAACAATTATTATTTTTTAGTTTCAAATAAGTTATTAAGTGTAAGTCATAAATAAATAAGTAACGATAGCAATTTATAATTGTCTACGGTTATTGCTGGTAGTCATCACATCTTAAATTTTGTACTATTTGTATTGAATCGGATGGCCAAACGGAAACGTATTTAGTATCTTCGATGTTGTTAGTTTAAATTTTGTCAACACAATTTTATTGTGATATGGGCTGAAATGAAATACAATGGATGTTTGAATTTTGTTGTTTGTCTGCGGAAATGAAAGTCTAATTGTCTAAGGATCATTTGAGATGTGATGATTACTGAAGGAACTGCTGATTATGTCTACTGAGAAGTTCTAGTCTGACTCATGTGCAGCAGGTGGGAGGCTGGAACAAATGTTGAAGGAACGGCTGATAATGTCTACTGAGAGGTTCTAGTCTGACTTATGTGCAGCAGGTGGGAAGCTGGAACAAATGTTGAAGGAACTGCTGATAATGTCTACTGAGAGGTTCTAGTCTGACTCATGTGCAGCAGGTGGGAGGCTAGAACAAATGTTGAAGGAACTGCTGATAATGTATATTAATTTAAGAAGCCCTAGCCTGACTCATGTGCAGCAGGTGAGAGGCTAGTGGGCCCTTCTGAAATGAAATGAAATGAAATGAAATGAAATGAAATGAGATGTGATGAAACGAAATGTGATGAATTGAAATGAAATGTGATGAAACGAAATGTGATGAATTGAAATGAAATGTGATGAAATGAAATACATTAATTTGTGTTTATCTAAATGTGAAAAGAAACAGTAATTGTAAAAGTAGTAGAAGTTAAATTGTCTTGGTATTTTTATGTACTTAGTATGTTTAACGATGTAGTATTTTTGGTACTTCGAGAGCGAAGTACAGTCAGTCTGGCCGTGAGAGATATTGTATATTTATAATGTAGGTATATGTAAAAATTGCTCAATAAATAGAAAATATGAAATTTAGATTTTTATAAAAAGGAAATTTAGGTATCCATTAATGATAACGTTGCAATATTTTAACAACTTGTATTATTTATATTCGTCGTAACAGGAAACACTGTAATAACAGATTATAGGAAATGTGGTAATAAGATAGACATAATATTATTATTGTACGATTTAGTAATATAAGATATACGTAAAATCAAAATAAGGTATTTGAAAATTTATAATAATGTTAAATGTTAACTACTTGATATTTTTTTTATAAATTGGTCTTTATTTGCAACAGGAAGTAAAATTGTTCGCTGGAAGAAATATTTTAAATATAAAATACCATGAATTTTGATAGATTTGAAATAGTTTAAATCAGTTATAAATTGTATTTGTTTATTACGATTTTTATACAACATTACAAGTTATTTTTGTCTATGAATATCAGGCGATATCAGGTGATGTGTTGTGGGGGTAGTTAGTTGGCTTGATAAAAAGCAAGTGTTTGAAATGGTCGGGTCCCAATTCAGTGCCAATTACGGAACAGAGCAGCCATCTGCAGAAGTTAAGTACTTTCGATATTTTTATATTGTTACTCTGCCAGTCTATTTAATTATTGTTTTTTTTTTTATATTCGTAGTAGCATTTTAATTAAAACGATGGTATTATCATAACGTTGTAAGGTTAAACTTGGACTCTGCTACCAGCTCTAAATTCAATAATGTCATAATGTTTGTTCCATTTTATAATGTGTAATATTGATACAAATATGAAATGTGAAATGATATAATATTAATGCGGTAATTCTGTGCTGTTATTGAGTTTCTTTCCTTAGTTCTTCTCAATAACTAAAGCACGTTGCGAACTAAGGGCTTCAATAAATTAATTGCCGCAGATATGTGTATTTATTTACCTACCTACATGATAATATGAAAAAGTTAATCACCGTGAAATAAAACAAGTCGTAGTGCTTTTGTGGTATACCTTTATTAATAATAGTATAGGTTACAAACATTTATCGATTCTTGCTTTATAACATGACTTCTAATTTTACATTTCTTAACTTTCCATATCGATCTCTCTTTAAAATCTGACAAGCGCTATACAGGAATGAAGGAAAATTGAAAATAGGGCGTAGTCGGAAAAAGAAAATCGGAAAATAGATGTTTTTTAGGAGTTTTAGGTGAAAATTAGGAAAATTTAAGGACGAATTTTCAAAAGATGTTTAGAGACAGGTGCGCGAAGTAATTACGCGTCTTTTGGTACCGCACAGTGGTAGGTAAATTTGAAATCTAATAATAAACTATTGCAATATCGTGTAATTTTTTAAAGAAAATTAAATTTAATGTAAATTTTGAAAAATTTTAGGTGAAATTAAAAACAAATTGGACAGTCGGATAGAGCACTTCAAGACGAATCTTTTGATGTATAACACTATTATAAAAGGACAACTAATGGGTAAGTACTAATGTGTTTTCTATGTGGTTAGGTTAGGTTAGGTTAGGTTAGGTTAGGTTAGGTTAGGTTAGTTTAGCTTTTTTTCGATTTTGGGTGGTCGGATCGAGACGGGAGTGGTGTCAGAGGATAGGGCTCGACGAGCGCTATACAGGAATGAAGGAAAATTGAAAATAGGGCGTAGTCGGAAAAAGAAAATCGGAAAATAGATGTTTTTTAGGAGTTTTAGGTGAAAATTAGGAAAATTTAAGGACGAATTTTCAAAAGATGTTTAGAGACAGGTGCGCGAAGTAATTACGCGTCTTTTGGTACCGCACAGTGGTAGGTAAATTTGAAATCTAATAATAAACTATTGCAATATCGTGTAATTTTTTAAAGAAAATTAAATTTAATGTAAATTTTGAAAAATTTTAGGTGAAATTAAAAACAAATTGGACAGTCGGATAGAGCACTTCAAGACGAATCTTTTGATGTATAACACTATTATAAAAGGACAACTAATGGGTAAGTACTAATGTGTTTTCTATGTGGTTAGGTTAGGTTAGGTTAGGTTAGGTTAGGTTAGGTTAGGTTAGTTTAGCTTTTTTTCGATTTTGGGTGGTCGGATCGAGACGGGAGTGGTGTCAGAGGATAGGGCTCGACGAGCGCTATACAGGAATGAAGGAAAATTGAAAATAGGGCGTAGTCGGAAAAAGAAAATCGGAAAATAGATGTTTTTTAGGAGTTTTAGGTGAAAATTAGGAAAATTTAAGGACGAATTTTCAAAAGATGTTTAGAGACAGGTGCGCGAAGTAATTACGCGTCTTTTGGTACCGCACAGTGGTAGGTAAATTTGAAATCTAATAATAAACTATTGCAATATCGTGTAATTTTTTAAAGAAAATTAAATTTAATGTAAATTTTGAAAAATTTTAGGTGAAATTAAAAACAAATTGGACAGTCGGATAGAGCACTTCAAGACGAATCTTTTGATGTATAACACTATTATAAAAGGACAACTAATGGGTAAGTACTAATGTGTTTTCTATGTGGTTAGGTTAGGTTAGGTTAGGTTAGGTTAGGTTAGGTTAGGTTAGTTTAGCTTTTTTTCGATTTTGGGTGGTCGGATCGAGACGGGAGTGGTGTCAGAGGATAGGGCTCGACGAGCGCTATACAGGAATGAAGGAAAATTGAAAATAGGGCGTAGTCGGAAAAAGAAAATCGGAAAATAGATGTTTTTTAGGAGTTTTAGGTGAAAATTAGGAAAATTTAAGGACGAATTTTCAAAAGATGTTTAGAGACAGGTGCACGAAGTAATTACGCGTCTTTTGGTACCGCACAGTGGTAGGTAAATTTGAAATCTAATAATAAACTATTGCAATATCGTGTAATTTTTTAAAGAAAATTAAATTTAATGTAAATTTTGAAAAATTTTAGGTGAAATTAAAAACAAATTGGACAGTCGGATAGAGCACTTCAAGACGAATCTTTTGATGTATAACACTATTATAAAAGGACAACTAATGGGTAAGTACTAATGTGTTTTCTATGTGGTTAGGTTAGGTTAGGTTAGGTTAGGTTAGGTTAGGTTAGGTTAGTTTAGCTTTTTTTCGATTTTGGGTGGTCGGATCGAGACGGGAGTGGTGTCAGAGGATAGGGCTCGACGAGCGCTATACAGGAATGAAGGAAAATTGAAAATAGGGCGTAGTCGGAAAAAGAAAATCGGAAAATAGATGTTTTTTAGGAGTTTTAGGTGAAAATTAGGAAAATTTAAGGACGAATTTTCAAAAGATGTTTAGAGACAGGTGCGCGAAGTAATTACGCGTCTTTTGGTACCGCACAGTGGTAGGTAAATTTGAAATCTAATAATAAACTATTGCAATATCGTGTAATTTTTTAAAGAAAATTAAATTTAATGTAAATTTTGAAAAATTTTAGGTGAAATTAAAAACAAATTGGACAGTCGGATAGAGCACTTCAAGACGAATCTTTTGATGTATAACACTATTATAAAAGGACAACTAATGGGTAAGTACTAATGTGTTTTCTATGTGGTTAGGTTAGGTTAGGTTAGGTTAGGTTAGGTTAGGTTAGGTTAGTTTAGCTTTTTTTCGATTTTGGGTGGTCGGATCGAGACGGGAGTGGTGTCAGAGGATAGGGCTCGACGAGCGCTATACAGGAATGAAGGAAAATTGAAAATAGGGCGTAGTCGGAAAAAGAAAATCGGAAAATAGATGTTTTTTAGGAGTTTTAGGTGAAAATTAGGAAAATTTAAGGACGAATTTTCAAAAGATGTTTAGAGACAGGTGCGCGAAGTAATTACGCGTCTTTTGGTACCGCACAGTGGTAGGTAAATTTGAAATCTAATAATAAACTATTGCAATATCGTGTAATTTTTTAAAGAAAATTAAATTTAATGTAAATTTTGAAAAATTTTAGGTGAAATTAAAAACAAATTGGACAGTCGGATAGAGCACTTCAAGACGAATCTTTTGATGTATAACACTATTATAAAAGGACAACTAATGGGTAAGTACTAATGTGTTTTCTATGTGGTTAGGTTAGGTTAGGTTAGGTTAGGTTAGGTTAGGTTAGGTTAGTTTAGCTTTTTTTCGATTTTGGGTGGTCGGATCGAGACGGGAGTGGTGTCAGAGGATAGGGCTCGACGAGCGCTATACAGGAATGAAGGAAAATTGAAAATAGGGCGTAGTCGGAAAAAGAAAATCGGAAAATAGATGTTTTTTAGGAGTTTTAGGTGAAAATTAGGAAAATTTAAGGACGAATTTTCAAAAGATGTTTAGAGACAGGTGCGCGAAGTAATTACGCGTCTTTTGGTACCGCACAGTGGTAGGTAAATTTGAAATCTAATAATAAACTATTGCAATATCGTGTAATTTTTTAAAGAAAATTAAATTTAATGTAAATTTTGAAAAATTTTAGGTGAAATTAAAAACAAATTGGACAGTCGGATAGAGCACTTCAAGACGAATCTTTTGATGTATAACACTATTATAAAAGGACAACTAATGGGTAAGTACTAATGTGTTTTCTATGTGGTTAGGTTAGGTTAGGTTAGGTTAGGTTAGGTTAGGTTAGGTTAGGTTAGTTTAGCTTTTTTTCGATTTTGGGTGGTCGGATCGAGACGGGAGTGGTGTCAGAGGATAGGGCTCGACGAGCGCTATACAGGAATGAAGGAAAATTGAAAATAGGGCGTAGTCGGAAAAAGAAAATCGGAAAATAGATGTTTTTTAGGAGTTTTAGGTGAAAATTAGGAAAATTTAAGGACGAATTTTCAAAAGATGTTTAGAGACAGGTGCGCGAAGTAATTACGCGTCTTTTGGTACCGCACAGTGGTAGGTAAATTTGAAATCTAATAATAAACTATTGCAATATCGTGTAATTTTTTAAAGAAAATTAAATTTAATGTAAATTTTGAAAAATTTTAGGTGAAATTAAAAACAAATTGGACAGTCGGATAGAGCACTTCAAGACGAATCTTTTGATGTATAACACTATTATAAAAGGACAACTAATGGGTAAGTACTAATGTGTTTTCTATGTGGTTAGGTTAGGTTAGGTTAGGTTAGGTTAGGTTAGGTTAGGTTAGTTTAGCTTTTTTTCGATTTTGGGTGGTCGGATCGAGACGGGAGTGGTGTCAGAGGATAGGGCTCGACGAGCGCTATACAGGAATGAAGGAAAATTGAAAATAGGGCGTAGTCGGAAAAAGAAAATCGGAAAATAGATGTTTTTTAGGAGTTTTAGGTGAAAATTAGGAAAATTTAAGGACGAATTTTCAAAAGATGTTTAGAGACAGTTGCGCGAAGTAATTACGCGTCTTTTGGTACCGCACAGTGGTAGGTAAATTTGAAATCTAATAATAAACTATTGCAATATCGTGTAATTTTTTAAAGAAAATTAAATTTAATGTAAATTTTGAAAAATTTTAGGTGAAATTAAAAACAAATTGGACAGTCGGATAGAGCACTTCAAGACGAATCTTTTGATGTATAACACTATTATAAAAGGACAACTAATGGGTAAGTACTAATGTGTTTTCTATGTGGTTAGGTTAGGTTAGGTTAGGTTAGGTTAGGTTAGGTTAGGTTAGTTTAGCTTTTTTTCGATTTTGGGTGGTCGGATCGAGACGGGAGTGGTGTCAGAGGATAGGGCTCGACGAGCGCTATACAGGAATGAAGGAAAATTGAAAATAGGGCGTAGTCGGAAAAAGAAAATCGGAAAATAGATGTTTTTTAGGAGTTTTAGGTGAAAATTAGGAAAATTTAAGGACGAATTTTCAAAAGATGTTTAGAGACAGGTGCGCGAAGTAATTACGCGTCTTTTGGTACCGCACAGTGGTAGGTAAATTTGAAATCTAATAATAAACTATTGCAATATCGTGTAATTTTTTAAAGAAAATTAAATTTAATGTAAATTTTGAAAAATTTTAGGTGAAATTAAAAACAAATTGGACAGTCGGATAGAGCACTTCAAGACGAATCTTTTGATGTATAACACTATTATAAAAGGACAACTAATGGGTAAGTACTAATGTGTTTTCTATGTGGTTAGGTTAGGTTAGGTTAGGTTAGGTTAGGTTAGGTTAGGTTAGTTTAGCTTTTTTTCGATTTTGGGTGGTCGGATCGAGACGGGAGTGGTGTCAGAGGATAGGGCTCGACGAGCGCTATACAGGAATGAAGGAAAATTGAAAATAGGGCGTAGTCGGAAAAAGAAAATCGGAAAATAGATGTTTTTTAGGAGTTTTAGGTGAAAATTAGGAAAATTTAAGGACGAATTTTCAAAAGATGTTTAGAGACAGGTGCGCGAAGTAATTACGCGTCTTTTGGTACCGCACAGTGGTAGGTAAATTTGAAATCTAATAATAAACTATTGCAATATCGTGTAATTTTTTAAAGAAAATTAAATTTAATGTAAATTTTGAAAAATTTTAGGTGAAATTAAAAACAAATTGGACAGTCGGATAGAGCACTTCAAGACGAATCTTTTGATGTATAACACTATTATAAAAGGACAACTAATGGGTAAGTACTAATGTGTTTTCTATGTGGTTAGGTTAGGTTAGGTTAGGTTAGGTTAGGTTAGGTTAGGTTAGTTTAGCTTTTTTTCGATTTTGGGTGGTCGGATCGAGACGGGAGTGGTGTCAGAGGATAGGGCTCGACGAGCGCTATACAGGAATGAAGGAAAATTGAAAATAGGGCGTAGTCGGAAAAAGAAAATCGGAAAATAGATGTTTTTTAGGAGTTTTAGGTGAAAATTAGGAAAATTTAAGGACGAATTTTCAAAAGATGTTTAGAGACAGGTGCGCGAAGTAATTACGCGTCTTTTGGTACCGCACAGTGGTAGGTAAATTTGAAATCTAATAATAAACTATTGCAATATCGTGTAATTTTTTAAAGAAAATTAAATTTAATGTAAATTTTGAAAAATTTTAGGTGAAATTAAAAACAAATTGGACAGTCGGATAGAGCACTTCAAGACGAATCTTTTGATGTATAACACTATTATAAAAGGACAACTAATGGGTAAGTACTAATGTGTTTTCTATGTGGTTAGGTTAGGTTAGGTTAGGTTAGGTTAGGTTAGGTTAGGTTAGTTTAGCTTTTTTTCGATTTTGGGTGGTCGGATCGAGACGGGAGTGGTGTCAGAGGATAGGGCTCGACGAGCGCTATACAGGAATGAAGGAAAATTGAAAATAGGGCGTAGTCGGAAAAAGAAAATCGGAAAATAGATGTTTTTTAGGAGTTTTAGGTGAAAATTAGGAAAATTTAAGGACGAATTTTCAAAAGATGTTTAGAGACAGGTGCGCGAAGTAATTACGCGTCTTTTGGTACCGCACAGTGGTAGGTAAATTTGAAATCTAATAATAAACTATTGCAATATCGTGTAATTTTTTAAAGAAAATTAAATTTAATGTAAATTTTGAAAAATTTTAGGTGAAATTAAAAACAAATTGGACAGTCGGATAGAGCACTTCAAGACGAATCTTTTGATGTATAACACTATTATAAAAGGACAACTAATGGGTAAGTACTAATGTGTTTTCTATGTGGTTAGGTTAGGTTAGGTTAGGTTAGGTTAGGTTAGGTTAGGTTAGTTTAGCTTTTTTTCGATTTTGGGTGGTCGGATCGAGACGGGAGTGGTGTCAGAGGATAGGGCTCGACGAGCGCTATACAGGAATGAAGGAAAATTGAAAATAGGGCGTAGTCGGAAAAAGAAAATCGGAAAATAGATGTTTTTTAGGAGTTTTAGGTGAAAATTAGGAAAATTTAAGGACGAATTTTCAAAAGATGTTTAGAGACAGGTGCGCGAAGTAATTACGCGTCTTTTGGTACCGCACAGTGGTAGGTAAATTTGAAATCTAATAATAAACTATTGCAATATCGTGTAATTTTTTAAAGAAAATTAAATTTAATGTAAATTTTGAAAAATTTTAGGTGAAATTAAAAACAAATTGGACAGTCGGATAGAGCACTTCAAGACGAATCTTTTGATGTATAACACTATTATAAAAGGACAACTAATGGGTAAGTACTAATGTGTTTTCTATGTGGTTAGGTTAGGTTAGGTTAGGTTAGGTTAGGTTAGGTTAGGTTAGTTTAGCTTTTTTTCGATTTTGGGTGGTCGGATCGAGACGGGAGTGGTGTCAGAGGATAGGGCTCGACGAGCGCTATACAGGAATGAAGGAAAATTGAAAATAGGGCGTAGTCGGAAAAAGAAAATCGGAAAATAGATGTTTTTTAGGAGTTTTAGGTGAAAATTAGGAAAATTTAAGGACGAATTTTCAAAAGATGTTTAGAGACAGGTGCGCGAAGTAATTACGCGTCTTTTGGTACCGCACAGTGGTAGGTAAATTTGAAATCTAATAATAAACTATTGCAATATCGTGTAATTTTTTAAAGAAAATTAAATTTAATGTAAATTTTGAAAAATTTTAGGTGAAATTAAAAACAAATTGGACAGTCGGATAGAGCACTTCAAGACGAATCTTTTGATGTATAACACTATTATAAAAGGACAACTAATGGGTAAGTACTAATGTGTTTTCTATGTGGTTAGGTTAGGTTAGGTTAGGTTAGGTTAGGTTAGGTTAGGTTAGTTTAGCTTTTTTTCGATTTTGGGTGGTCGGATCGAGACGGGAGTGGTGTCAGAGGATAGGGCTCGACGAGCGCTATACAGGAATGAAGGAAAATTGAAAATAGGGCGTAGTCGGAAAAAGAAAATCGGAAAATAGATGTTTTTTAGGAGTTTTAGGTGAAAATTAGGAAAATTTAAGGACGAATTTTCAAAAGATGTTTAGAGACAGGTGCGCGAAGTAATTACGCGTCTTTTGGTACCGCACAGTGGTAGGTAAATTTGAAATCTAATAATAAACTATTGCAATATCGTGTAATTTTTTAAAGAAAATTAAATTTAATGTAAATTTTGAAAAATTTTAGGTGAAATTAAAAACAAATTGGACAGTCGGATAGAGCACTTCAAGACGAATCTTTTGATGTATAACACTATTATAAAAGGACAACTAATGGGTAAGTACTAATGTGTTTTCTATGTGGTTAGGTTAGGTTAGGTTAGGTTAGGTTAGGTTAGGTTAGGTTAGTTTAGCTTTTTTTCGATTTTGGGTGGTCGGATCGAGACGGGAGTGGTGTCAGAGGATAGGGCTCGACGAGCGCTATACAGGAATGAAGGAAAATTGAAAATAGGGCGTAGTCGGAAAAAGAAAATCGGAAAATAGATGTTTTTTAGGAGTTTTAGGTGAAAATTAGGAAAATTTAAGGACGAATTTTCAAAAGATGTTTAGAGACAGGTGCGCGAAGTAATTACGCGTCTTTTGGTACCGCACAGTGGTAGGTAAATTTGAAATCTAATAATAAACTATTGCAATATCGTGTAATTTTTTAAAGAAAATTAAATTTAATGTAAATTTTGAAAAATTTTAGGTGAAATTAAAAACAAATTGGACAGTCGGATAGAGCACTTCAAGACGAATCTTTTGATGTATAACACTATTATAAAAGGACAACTAATGGGTAAGTACTAATGTGTTTTCTATGTGGTTAGGTTAGGTTAGGTTAGGTTAGGTTAGGTTAGGTTAGGTTAGTTTAGCTTTTTTTCGATTTTGGGTGGTCGGATCGAGACGGGAGTGGTGTCAGAGGATAGGGCTCGACGAGCGCTATACAGGAATGAAGGAAAATTGAAAATAGGGCGTAGTCGGAAAAAGAAAATCGGAAAATAGATGTTTTTTAGGAGTTTTAGGTGAAAATTAGGAAAATTTAAGGACGAATTTTCAAAAGATGTTTAGAGACAGGTGCGCGAAGTAATTACGCGTCTTTTGGTACCGCACAGTGGTAGGTAAATTTGAAATCTAATAATAAACTATTGCAATATCGTGTAATTTTTTAAAGAAAATTAAATTTAATGTAAATTTTGAAAAATTTTAGGTGAAATTAAAAACAAATTGGACAGTCGGATAGAGCACTTCAAGACGAATCTTTTGATGTATAACACTATTATAAAAGGACAACTAATGGGTAAGTACTAATGTGTTTTCTATGTGGTTAGGTTAGGTTAGGTTAGGTTAGGTTAGGTTAGGTTAGGTTAGTTTAGCTTTTTTTCGATTTTGGGTGGTCGGATCGAGACGGGAGTGGTGTCAGAGGATAGGGCTCGACGAGCGCTATACAGGAATGAAGGAAAATTGAAAATAGGGCGTAGTCGGAAAAAGAAAATCGGAAAATAGATGTTTTTTAGGAGTTTTAGGTGAAAATTAGGAAAATTTAAGGACGAATTTTCAAAAGATGTTTAGAGACAGGTGCGCGAAGTAATTACGCGTCTTTTGGTACCGCACAGTGGTAGGTAAATTTGAAATCTAATAATAAACTATTGCAATATCGTGTAATTTTTTAAAGAAAATTAAATTTAATGTAAATTTTGAAAAATTTTAGGTGAAATTAAAAACAAATTGGACAGTCGGATAGAGCACTTCAAGACGAATCTTTTGATGTATAACACTATTATAAAAGGACAACTAATGGGTAAGTACTAATGTGTTTTCTATGTGGTTAGGTTAGGTTAGGTTAGGTTAGGTTAGGTTAGGTTAGGTTAGTTTAGCTTTTTTTCGATTTTGGGTGGTCGGATCGAGACGGGAGTGGTGTCAGAGGATAGGGCTCGACGAGCGCTATACAGGAATGAAGGAAAATTGAAAATAGGGCGTAGTCGGAAAAAGAAAATCGGAAAATAGATGTTTTTTAGGAGTTTTAGGTGAAAATTAGGAAAATTTAAGGACGAATTTTCAAAAGATGTTTAGAGACAGGTGCGCGAAGTAATTACGCGTCTTTTGGTACCGCACAGTGGTAGGTAAATTTGAAATCTAATAATAAACTATTGCAATATCGTGTAATTTTTTAAAGAAAATTAAATTTAATGTAAATTTTGAAAAATTTTAGGTGAAATTAAAAACAAATTGGACAGTCGGATAGAGCACTTCAAGACGAATCTTTTGATGTATAACACTATTATAAAAGGACAACTAATGGGTAAGTACTAATGTGTTTTCTATGTGGTTAGGTTAGGTTAGGTTAGGTTAGGTTAGGTTAGGTTAGGTTAGTTTAGCTTTTTTTCGATTTTGGGTGGTCGGATCGAGACGGGAGTGGTGTCAGAGGATAGGGCTCGACGAGCGCTATACAGGAATGAAGGAAAATTGAAAATAGGGCGTAGTCGGAAAAAGAAAATCGGAAAATAGATGTTTTTTAGGAGTTTTAGGTGAAAATTAGGAAAATTTAAGGACGAATTTTCAAAAGATGTTTAGAGACAGGTGCGCGAAGTAATTACGCGTCTTTTGGTACCGCACAGTGGTAGGTAAATTTGAAATCTAATAATAAACTATTGCAATATCGTGTAATTTTTTAAAGAAAATTAAATTTAATGTAAATTTTGAATAATTTTAGGTGAAATTAAAAACAAATTGGACAGTCGGATAGAGCACTTCAAGACGAATCTTTTGATGTATAACACTATTATAAAAGGACAACTAATGGGTAAGTACTAATGTGTTTTCTATGTGGTTAGGTTAGGTTAGGTTAGGTTAGGTTAGGTTAGGTTAGGTTAGTTTAGCTTTTTTTCGATTTTGGGTGGTCGGATCGAGACGGGAGTGGTGTCAGAGGATAGGGCTCGACGAGCGCTATACAGGAATGAAGGAAAATTGAAAATAGGGCGTAGTCGGAAAAAGAAAATCGGAAAATAGATGTTTTTTAGGAGTTTTAGGTGAAAATTAGGAAAATTTAAGGACGAATTTTCAAAAGATGTTTAGAGACAGGTGCGCGAAGTAATTACGCGTCTTTTGGTACCGCACAGTGGTAGGTAAATTTGAAATCTAATAATAAACTATTGCAATATCGTGTAATTTTTTAAAGAAAATTAAATTTAATGTAAATTTTGAAAAATTTTAGGTGAAATTAAAAACAAATTGGACAGTCGGATAGAGCACTTCAAGACGAATCTTTTGATGTATAACACTATTATAAAAGGACAACTAATGGGTAAGTACTAATGTGTTTTCTATGTGGTTAGGTTAGGTTAGGTTAGGTTAGGTTAGGTTAGGTTAGGTTAGTTTAGCTTTTTTTCGATTTTGGGTGGTCGGATCGAGACGGGAGTGGTGTCAGAGGATAGGGCTCGACGAGCGCTATACAGGAATGAAGGAAAATTGAAAATAGGGCGTAGTCGGAAAAAGAAAATCGGAAAATAGATGTTTTTTAGGAGTTTTAGGTGAAAATTAGGAAAATTTAAGGACGAATTTTCAAAAGATGTTTAGAGACAGGTGCGCGAAGTAATTACGCGTCTTTTGGTACCGCACAGTGGTAGGTAAATTTGAAATCTAATAATAAACTATTGCAATATCGTGTAATTTTTTAAAGAAAATTAAATTTAATGTAAATTTTGAAAAATTTTAGGTGAAATTAAAAACAAATTGGACAGTCGGATAGAGCACTTCAAGACGAATCTTTTGATGTATAACACTATTATAAAAGGACAACTAATGGGTAAGTACTAATGTGTTTTCTATGTGGTTAGGTTAGGTTAGGTTAGGTTAGGTTAGGTTAGGTTAGGTTAGTTTAGCTTTTTTTCGATTTTGGGTGGTCGGATCGAGACGGGAGTGGTGTCAGAGGATAGGGCTCGACGAGCGCTATACAGGAATGAAGGAAAATTGAAAATAGGGCGTAGTCGGAAAAAGAAAATCGGAAAATAGATGTTTTTTAGGAGTTTTAGGTGAAAATTAGGAAAATTTAAGGACGAATTTTCAAAAGATGTTTAGAGACAGGTGCGCGAAGTAATTACGCGTCTTTTGGTACCGCACAGTGGTAGGTAAATTTGAAATCTAATAATAAACTATTGCAATATCGTGTAATTTTTTAAAGAAAATTAAATTTAATGTAAATTTTGAAAAATTTTAGGTGAAATTAAAAACAAATTGGACAGTCGGATAGAGCACTTCAAGACGAATCTTTTGATGTATAACACTATTATAAAAGGACAACTAATGGGTAAGTACTAATGTGTTTTCTATGTGGTTAGGTTAGGTTAGGTTAGGTTAGGTTAGGTTAGGTTAGGTTAGTTTAGCTTTTTTTCGATTTTGGGTGGTCGGATCGAGACGGGAGTGGTGTCAGAGGATAGGGCTCGACGAGCGCTATACAGGAATGAAGGAAAATTGAAAATAGGGCGTAGTCGGAAAAAGAAAATCGGAAAATAGATGTTTTTTAGGAGTTTTAGGTGAAAATTAGGAAAATTTAAGGACGAATTTTCAAAAGATGTTTAGAGACAGGTGCGCGAAGTAATTACGCGTCTTTTGGTACCGCACAGTGGTAGGTAAATTTGAAATCTAATAATAAACTATTGCAATATCGTGTAATTTTTTAAAGAAAATTAAATTTAATGTAAATTTTGAAAAATTTTAGGTGAAATTAAAAACAAATTGGACAGTCGGATAGAGCACTTCAAGACGAATCTTTTGATGTATAACACTATTATAAAAGGACAACTAATGGGTAAGTACTAATGTGTTTTCTATGTGGTTAGGTTAGGTTAGGTTAGGTTAGGTTAGGTTAGGTTAGGTTAGTTTAGCTTTTTTTCGATTTTGGGTGGTCGGATCGAGACGGGAGTGGTGTCAGAGGATAGGGCTCGACGAGCGCTATACAGGAATGAAGGAAAATTGAAAATAGGGCGTAGTCGGAAAAAGAAAATCGGAAAATAGATGTTTTTTAGGAGTTTTAGGTGAAAATTAGGAAAATTTAAGGACGAATTTTCAAAAGATGTTTAGAGACAGGTGCGCGAAGTAATTACGCGTCTTTTGGTACCGCACAGTGGTAGGTAAATTTGAAATCTAATAATAAACTATTGCAATATCGTGTAATTTTTTAAAGAAAATTAAATTTAATGTAAATTTTGAAAAATTTTAGGTGAAATTAAAAACAAATTGGACAGTCGGATAGAGCACTTCAAGACGAATCTTTTGATGTATAACACTATTATAAAAGGACAACTAATGGGTAAGTACTAATGTGTTTTCTATGTGGTTAGGTTAGGTTAGGTTAGGTTAGGTTAGGTTAGGTTAGGTTAGTTTAGCTTTTTTTCGATTTTGGGTGGTCGGATCGAGACGGGAGTGGTGTCAGAGGATAGGGCTCGACGAGCGCTATACAGGAATGAAGGAAAATTGAAAATAGGGCGTAGTCGGAAAAAGAAAATCGGAAAATAGATGTTTTTTAGGAGTTTTAGGTGAAAATTAGGAAAATTTAAGGACGAATTTTCAAAAGATGTTTAGAGACAGGTGCGCGAAGTAATTACGCGTCTTTTGGTACCGCACAGTGGTAGGTAAATTTGAAATCTAATAATAAACTATTGCAATATCGTGTAATTTTTTAAAGAAAATTAAATTTAATGTAAATTTTGAAAAATTTTAGGTGAAATTAAAAACAAATTGGACAGTCGGATAGAGCACTTCAAGACGAATCTTTTGATGTATAACACTATTATAAAAGGACAACTAATGGGTAAGTACTAATGTGTTTTCTATGTGGTTAGGTTAGGTTAGGTTAGGTTAGGTTAGGTTAGGTTAGGTTAGTTTAGCTTTTTTTCGATTTTGGGTGGTCGGATCGAGACGGGAGTGGTGTCAGAGGATAGGGCTCGACGAGCGCTATACAGGAATGAAGGAAAATTGAAAATAGGGCGTAGTCGGAAAAAGAAAATCGGAAAATAGATGTTTTTTAGGAGTTTTAGGTGAAAATTAGGAAAATTTAAGGACGAATTTTCAAAAGATGTTTAGAGACAGGTGCGCGAAGTAATTACGCGTCTTTTGGTACCGCACAGTGGTAGGTAAATTTGAAATCTAATAATAAACTATTGCAATATCGTGTAATTTTTTAAAGAAAATTAAATTTAATGTAAATTTTGAAAAATTTTAGGTGAAATTAAAAACAAATTGGACAGTCGGATAGAGCACTTCAAGACGAATCTTTTGATGTATAACACTATTATAAAAGGACAACTAATGGGTAAGTACTAATGTGTTTTCTATGTGGTTAGGTTAGGTTAGGTTAGGTTAGGTTAGGTTAGGTTAGGTTAGTTTAGCTTTTTTTCGATTTTGGGTGGTCGGATCGAGACGGGAGTGGTGTCAGAGGATAGGGCTCGACGAGCGCTATACAGGAATGAAGGAAAATTGAAAATAGGGCGTAGTCGGAAAAAGAAAATCGGAAAATAGATGTTTTTTAGGAGTTTTAGGTGAAAATTAGGAAAATTTAAGGACGAATTTTCAAAAGATGTTTAGAGACAGGTGCGCGAAGTAATTACGCGTCTTTTGGTACCGCACAGTGGTAGGTAAATTTGAAATCTAATAATAAACTATTGCAATATCGTGTAATTTTTTAAAGAAAATTAAATTTAATGTAAATTTTGAATAATTTTAGGTGAAATTAAAAACAAATTGGACAGTCGGATAGAGCACTTCAAGACGAATCTTTTGATGTATAACACTATTATAAAAGGACAACTAATGGGTAAGTACTAATGTGTTTTCTATGTGGTTAGGTTAGGTTAGGTTAGGTTAGGTTAGGTTAGGTTAGGTTAGTTTAGCTTTTTTTCGATTTTGGGTGGTCGGATCGAGACGGGAGTGGTGTCAGAGGATAGGGCTCGACGAGCGCTATACAGGAATGAAGGAAAATTGAAAATAGGGCGTAGTCGGAAAAAGAAAATCGGAAAATAGATGTTTTTTAGGAGTTTTAGGTGAAAATTAGGAAAATTTAAGGACGAATTTTCAAAAGATGTTTAGAGACAGGTGCGCGAAGTAATTACGCGTCTTTTGGTACCGCACAGTGGTAGGTAAATTTGAAATCTAATAATAAACTATTGCAATATCGTGTAATTTTTTAAAGAAAATTAAATTTAATGTAAATTTTGAAAAATTTTAGGTGAAATTAAAAACAAATTGGACAGTCGGATAGAGCACTTCAAGACGAATCTTTTGATGTATAACACTATTATAAAAGGACAACTAATGGGTAAGTACTAATGTGTTTTCTATGTGGTTAGGTTAGGTTAGGTTAGGTTAGGTTAGGTTAGGTTAGGTTAGTTTAGCTTTTTTTCGATTTTGGGTGGTCGGATCGAGACGGGAGTGGTGTCAGAGGATAGGGCTCGACGAGCGCTATACAGGAATGAAGGAAAATTGAAAATAGGGCGTAGTCGGAAAAAGAAAATCGGAAAATAGATGTTTTTTAGGAGTTTTAGGTGAAAATTAGGAAAATTTAAGGACGAATTTTCAAAAGATGTTTAGAGACAGGTGCGCGAAGTAATTACGCGTCTTTTGGTACCGCACAGTGGTAGGTAAATTTGAAATCTAATAATAAACTATTGCAATATCGTGTAATTTTTTAAAGAAAATTAAATTTAATGTAAATTTTGAAAAATTTTAGGTGAAATTAAAAACAAATTGGACAGTCGGATAGAGCACTTCAAGACGAATCTTTTGATGTATAACACTATTATAAAAGGACAACTAATGGGTAAGTACTAATGTGTTTTCTATGTGGTTAGGTTAGGTTAGGTTAGGTTAGGTTAGGTTAGGTTAGGTTAGTTTAGCTTTTTTTCGATTTTGGGTGGTCGGATCGAGACGGGAGTGGTGTCAGAGGATAGGGCTCGACGAGCGCTATACAGGAATGAAGGAAAATTGAAAATAGGGCGTAGTCGGAAAAAGAAAATCGGAAAATAGATGTTTTTTAGGAGTTTTAGGTGAAAATTAGGAAAATTTAAGGACGAATTTTCAAAAGATGTTTAGAGACAGGTGCGCGAAGTAATTACGCGTCTTTTGGTACCGCACAGTGGTAGGTAAATTTGAAATCTAATAATAAACTATTGCAATATCGTGTAATTTTTTAAAGAAAATTAAATTTAATGTAAATTTTGAAAAATTTTAGGTGAAATTAAAAACAAATTGGACAGTCGGATAGAGCACTTCAAGACGAATCTTTTGATGTATAACACTATTATAAAAGGACAACTAATGGGTAAGTACTAATGTGTTTTCTATGTGGTTAGGTTAGGTTAGGTTAGGTTAGGTTAGGTTAGGTTAGGTTAGTTTAGCTTTTTTTCGATTTTGGGTGGTCGGATCGAGACGGGAGTGGTGTCAGAGGATAGGGCTCGACGAGCGCTATACAGGAATGAAGGAAAATTGAAAATAGGGCGTAGTCGGAAAAAGAAAATCGGAAAATAGATGTTTTTTAGGAGTTTTAGGTGAAAATTAGGAAAATTTAAGGACGAATTTTCAAAAGATGTTTAGAGACAGGTGCGCGAAGTAATTACGCGTCTTTTGGTACCGCACAGTGGTAGGTAAATTTGAAATCTAATAATAAACTATTGCAATATCGTGTAATTTTTTAAAGAAAATTAAATTTAATGTAAATTTTGAAAAATTTTAGGTGAAATTAAAAACAAATTGGACAGTCGGATAGAGCACTTCAAGACGAATCTTTTGATGTATAACACTATTATAAAAGGACAACTAATGGGTAAGTACTAATGTGTTTTCTATGTGGTTAGGTTAGGTTAGGTTAGGTTAGGTTAGGTTAGGTTAGGTTAGGTTAGTTTAGCTTTTTTTCGATTTTGGGTGGTCGGATCGAGACGGGAGTGGTGTCAGAGGATAGGGCTCGACGAGCGCTATACAGGAATGAAGGAAAATTGAAAATAGGGCGTAGTCGGAAAAAGAAAATCGGAAAATAGATGTTTTTTAGGAGTTTTAGGTGAAAATTAGGAAAATTTAAGGACGAATTTTCAAAAGATGTTTAGAGACAGGTGCGCGAAGTAATTACGCGTCTTTTGGTACCGCACAGTGGTAGGTAAATTTGAAATCTAATAATAAACTATTGCAATATCGTGTAATTTTTTAAAGAAAATTAAATTTAATGTAAATTTTGAAAAATTTTAGGTGAAATTAAAAACAAATTGGACAGTCGGATAGAGCACTTCAAGACGAATCTTTTGATGTATAACACTATTATAAAAGGACAACTAATGGGTAAGTACTAATGTGTTTTCTATGTGGTTAGGTTAGGTTAGGTTAGGTTAGGTTAGGTTAGGTTAGGTTAGTTTAGCTTTTTTTCGATTTTGGGTGGTCGGATCGAGACGGGAGTGGTGTCAGAGGATAGGGCTCGACGAGCGCTATACAGGAATGAAGGAAAATTGAAAATAGGGCGTAGTCGGAAAAAGAAAATCGGAAAATAGATGTTTTTTAGGAGTTTTAGGTGAAAATTAGGAAAATTTAAGGACGAATTTTCAAAAGATGTTTAGAGACAGGTGCGCGAAGTAATTACGCGTCTTTTGGTACCGCACAGTGGTAGGTAAATTTGAAATCTAATAATAAACTATTGCAATATCGTGTAATTTTTTAAAGAAAATTAAATTTAATGTAAATTTTGAAAAATTTTAGGTGAAATTAAAAACAAATTGGACAGTCGGATAGAGCACTTCAAGACGAATCTTTTGATGTATAACACTATTATAAAAGGACAACTAATGGGTAAGTACTAATGTGTTTTCTATGTGGTTAGGTTAGGTTAGGTTAGGTTAGGTTAGGTTAGGTTAGGTTAGTTTAGCTTTTTTTCGATTTTGGGTGGTCGGATCGAGACGGGAGTGGTGTCAGAGGATAGGGCTCGACGAGCGCTATACAGGAATGAAGGAAAATTGAAAATAGGGCGTAGTCGGAAAAAGAAAATCGGAAAATAGATGTTTTTTAGGAGTTTTAGGTGAAAATTAGGAAAATTTAAGGACGAATTTTCAAAAGATGTTTAGAGACAGGTGCGCGAAGTAATTACGCGTCTTTTGGTACCGCACAGTGGTAGGTAAATTTGAAATCTAATAATAAACTATTGCAATATCGTGTAATTTTTTAAAGAAAATTAAATTTAATGTAAATTTTGAAAAATTTTAGGTGAAATTAAAAACAAATTGGACAGTCGGATAGAGCACTTCAAGACGAATCTTTTGATGTATAACACTATTATAAAAGGACAACTAATGGGTAAGTACTAATGTGTTTTCTATGTGGTTAGGTTAGGTTAGGTTAGGTTAGGTTAGGTTAGGTTAGGTTAGTTTAGCTTTTTTTCGATTTTGGGTGGTCGGATCGAGACGGGAGTGGTGTCAGAGGATAGGGCTCGACGAGCGCTATACAGGAATGAAGGAAAATTGAAAATAGGGCGTAGTCGGAAAAAGAAAATCGGAAAATAGATGTTTTTTAGGAGTTTTAGGTGAAAATTAGGAAAATTTAAGGACGAATTTTCAAAAGATGTTTAGAGACAGGTGCGCGAAGTAATTACGCGTCTTTTGGTACCGCACAGTGGTAGGTAAATTTGAAATCTAATAATAAACTATTGCAATATCGTGTAATTTTTTAAAGAAAATTAAATTTAATGTAAATTTTGAAAAATTTTAGGTGAAATTAAAAACAAATTGGACAGTCGGATAGAGCACTTCAAGACGAATCTTTTGATGTATAACACTATTATAAAAGGACAACTAATGGGTAAGTACTAATGTGTTTTCTATGTGGTTAGGTTAGGTTAGGTTAGGATAGGTTAGGTTAGGTTAGGTTAGTTTAGCTTTTTTTCGATTTTGGGTGGTCGGATCGAGACGGGAGTGGTGTCAGAGGATAGGGCTCGACGAGCGCTATACAGGAATGAAGGAAAATTGAAAATAGGGCGTAGTCGGAAAAAGAAAATCGGAAAATAGATGTTTTTTAGGAGTTTTAGGTGAAAATTAGGAAAATTTAAGGACGAATTTTCAAAAGATGTTTAGAGACAGGTGCGCGAAGTAATTACGCGTCTTTTGGTACCGCACAGTGGTAGGTAAATTTGAAATCTAATAATAAACTATTGCAATATCGTGTAATTTTTTAAAGAAAATTAAATTTAATGTAAATTTTGAAAAATTTTAGGTGAAATTAAAAACAAATTGGACAGTCGGATAGAGCACTTCAAGACGAATCTTTTGATGTATAACACTATTATAAAAGGACAACTAATGGGTAAGTACTAATGTGTTTTCTATGTGGTTAGGTTAGGTTAGGTTAGGTTAGGTTAGGTTAGGTTAGGTTAGTTTAGCTTTTTTTCGATTTTGGGTGGTCGGATCGAGACGGGAGTGGTGTCAGAGGATAGGGCTCGACGAGCGCTATACAGGAATGAAGGAAAATTGAAAATAGGGCGTAGTCGGAAAAAGAAAATCGGAAAATAGATGTTTTTTAGGAGTTTTAGGTGAAAATTAGGAAAATTTAAGGACGAATTTTCAAAAGATGTTTAGAGACAGGTGCGCGAAGTAATTACGCGTCTTTTGGTACCGCACAGTGGTAGGTAAATTTGAAATCTAATAATAAACTATTGCAATATCGTGTAATTTTTTAAAGAAAATTAAATTTAATGTAAATTTTGAAAAATTTTAGGTGAAATTAAAAACAAATTGGACAGTCGGATAGAGCACTTCAAGACGAATCTTTTGATGTATAACACTATTATAAAAGGACAACTAATGGGTAAGTACTAATGTGTTTTCTATGTGGTTAGGTTAGGTTAGGTTAGGTTAGGTTAGGTTAGGTTAGGTTAGTTTAGCTTTTTTTCGATTTTGGGTGGTCGGATCGAGACGGGAGTGGTGTCAGAGGATAGGGCTCGACGAGCGCTATACAGGAATGAAGGAAAATTGAAAATAGGGCGTAGTCGGAAAAAGAAAATCGGAAAATAGATGTTTTTTAGGAGTTTTAGGTGAAAATTAGGAAAATTTAAGGACGAATTTTCAAAAGATGTTTAGAGACAGGTGCGCGAAGTAATTACGCGTCTTTTGGTACCGCACAGTGGTAGGTAAATTTGAAATCTAATAATAAACTATTGCAATATCGTGTAATTTTTTAAAGAAAATTAAATTTAATGTAAATTTTGAAAAATTTTAGGTGAAATTAAAAACAAATTGGACAGTCGGATAGAGCACTTCAAGACGAATCTTTTGATGTATAACACTATTATAAAAGGACAACTAATGGGTAAGTACTAATGTGTTTTCTATGTGGTTAGGTTAGGTTAGGTTAGGTTAGGTTAGGTTAGGTTAGGTTAGTTTAGCTTTTTTTCGATTTTGGGTGGTCGGATCGAGACGGGAGTGGTGTCAGAGGATAGGGCTCGACGAGCGCTATACAGGAATGAAGGAAAATTGAAAATAGGGCGTAGTCGGAAAAAGAAAATCGGAAAATAGATGTTTTTTAGGAGTTTTAGGTGAAAATTAGGAAAATTTAAGGACGAATTTTCAAAAGATGTTTAGAGACAGGTGCGCGAAGTAATTACGCGTCTTTTGGTACCGCACAGTGGTAGGTAAATTTGAAATCTAATAATAAACTATTGCAATATCGTGTAATTTTTTAAAGAAAATTAAATTTAATGTAAATTTTGAAAAATTTTAGGTGAAATTAAAAACAAATTGGACAGTCGGATAGAGCACTTCAAGACGAATCTTTTGATGTATAACACTATTATAAAAGGACAACTAATGGGTAAGTACTAATGTGTTTTCTATGTGGTTAGGTTAGGTTAGGTTAGGTTAGGTTAGGTTAGGTTAGGTTAGTTTAGCTTTTTTTCGATTTTGGGTGGTCGGATCGAGACGGGAGTGGTGTCAGAGGATAGGGCTCGACGAGCGCTATACAGGAATGAAGGAAAATTGAAAATAGGGCGTAGTCGGAAAAAGAAAATCGGAAAATAGATGTTTTTTAGGAGTTTTAGGTGAAAATTAGGAAAATTTAAGGACGAATTTTCAAAAGATGTTTAGAGACAGGTGCGCGAAGTAATTACGCGTCTTTTGGTACCGCACAGTGGTAGGTAAATTTGAAATCTAATAATAAACTATTGCAATATCGTGTAATTTTTTAAAGAAAATTAAATTTAATGTAAATTTTGAAAAATTTTAGGTGAAATTAAAAACAAATTGGACAGTCGGATAGAGCACTTCAAGACGAATCTTTTGATGTATAACACTATTATAAAAGGACAACTAATGGGTAAGTACTAATGTGTTTTCTATGTGGTTAGGTTAGGTTAGGTTAGGTTAGGTTAGGTTAGGTTAGGTTAGT
>CATORP010000009.1:0-132244 GCA_951805285.1 Thymelicus acteon
TAACCTAACCTAACCTAACCTAACCTAACCTAACCTAACCTAACCTAACCTAACCTAACCTAACCTAACCTAACCTAACCTAACCTAACCTAACCTAACCTAACCTAACCTAACCTAACCTAACCTAACCTAACCTAACCTAACCTAACCTAACCTAACCTAACCTAACCTAACCTAACCTAACCTAACCTAACCTAACCTAACCTAACCTAACCTAACCTAACCTAACCTAACCTAACCTAACCTAACCTAACCTAACCTAACCTAACCTAACCTAACCTAACCTAACCTAACCTAACCTAACCTAACCTAACCTAACCTAACCTAACCTAACCTAACCTAACCTAACCTAACCTAACCTAACCTAACCTAACCTAACCTAACCTAACCTAACCTAACCTAACCTAACCTAACCTAACCTAACCTAACCTAACCTAACCTAACCTAACCTAACCTAACCTAACCTAACCTAACCTAACCTAACCTAACCTAACCTAACCTAACCTAACCTAACCTAACCTAACCTAACCTAACCTAACCTAACCTAACCTAACCTAACCTATACCTAACCTAACCTAACCTAACCTAACCTAACCTAACCTAACCTAACCTAACCTAACCTAACCTAACCTAACCTAACCTAACCTAACCTAACCTAACCTAACCTAACCTAACCTAACCTAACCTAACCTAACCTAACCTAACCTAACCTAACCTAACCTAACCTAACCTAACCTAACCTAACCTAACCTAACCTAACCTAACCTAACCTAACCTAACCTAACCTAACCTAACCTAACCTAACCTAACCTAACCTAACCTAACCTAACCTAACCTAACCTAACCTAACCTAACCTAACCTAACCTAACCTAACCTAACCTAACCTAACCTAACCTAACCTAACCTAACCTAACCTAACCTAACCTAACCTAACCTAACCTAACCTAACCTAACCTAACCTAACCTAACCTAACCTAACCTAACCTAACCTAACCTAACCTAACCTAACCTAACCTAACCTAACCTAACCTAACCTAACCTAACCTAACCTAACCTAACCTAACCTAACCTAACCTAACCTAACCTAACCTAACCTAACCTAACCTAACCTAACCTAACCTAACCTAACCTAACCTAACCTAACCTAACCTAACCTAACCTAACCTAACCTAACCTAACCTAACCTAACCTAACCTAACCTAACCTAACCTAACCTAACCTAACCTAACCTAACCTAACCTAACCTAACCTAACCTAACCTAACCTAACCTAACCTAACCTAACCTAACCTAACCTAACCTAACCTAACCTAACCTAACCTAACCTAACCTAACCTAACCTAACCTAACCTAACCTAACCTAACCTAACCTAACCTAACCTAACCTAACCTAACCTAACCTAACCTAACCTAACCTAACCTAACCTAACCTAACCTAACCTAACCTAACCTAACCTAACCTAACCTAACCTAACCTAACCTAACCTAACCTAACCTAACCTAACCTAACCTAACCTAACCTAACCTAACCTAACCTAACCTAACCTAACCTAACCTAACCTAACCTAACCTAACCTAACCTAACCTAACCTAACCTAACCTAACCTAACCTAACCTAACCTAACCTAACCTAACCTAACCTAACCTAACCTAACCTAACCTAACCTAACCTAACCTAACCTAACCTAACCTAACCTAACCTAACCTAACCTAACCTAACCTAACCTAACCTAACCTAACCTAACCTAACCTAACCTAACCTAACCTAACCTAACCTAACCTAACCTAACCTAACCTAACCTAACCTAACCTAACCTAACCTAACCTAACCTAACCTAACCTAACCTAACCTAACCTAACCTAACCTAACCTAACCTAACCTAACCTAACCTAACCTAACCTAACCTAACCTAACCTAACCTAACCTAACCTAACCTAACCTAACCTAACCTAACCTAACCTAACCTAACCTAACCTAACCTAACCTAACCTAACCTAACCTAACCTAACCTAACCTAACCTAACCTAACCTAACCTAACCTAACCTAACCTAACCTAACCTAACCTAACCTAACCTAACCTAACCTAACCTAACCTAACCTAACCTAACCTAACCTAACCTAACCTAACCTAACCTAACCTAACCTAACCTAACCTAACCTAACCTAACCTAACCTAACCTAACCTAACCTAACCTAACCTAACCTAACCTAACCTAACCTAACCTAACCTAACCTAACCTAACCTAACCTAACCTAACCTAACCTAACCTAACCTAACCTAACCTAACCTAACCTAACCTAACCTAACCTAACCTAACCTAACCTAACCTAACCTAACCTAACCTAACCTAACCTAACCTAACCTAACCTAACCTAACCTAACCTAACCTAACCTAACCTAACCTAACCTAACCTAACCTAACCTAACCTAACCTAACCTAACCTAACCTAACCTAACCTAACCTAACCTAACCTAACCTAACCTAACCTAACCTAACCTAACCTAACCTAACCTAACCTAACCTAACCTAACCTAACCTAACCTAACCTAACCTAACCTAACCTAACCTAACCTAACCTAACCTAACCTAACCTAACCTAACCTAACCTAACCTAACCTAACCTAACCTAACCTAACCTAACCTAACCTAACCTAACCTAACCTAACCTAACCTAACCTAACCTAACCTAACCTAACCTAACCTAACCTAACCTAACCTAACCTAACCTAACCTAACCTAACCTAACCTAACCTAACCTAACCTAACCTAACCTAACCTAACCTAACCTAACCTAACCTAACCTAACCTAACCTAACCTAACCTAACCTAACCTAACCTAACCTAACCTAACCTAACCTAACCTAACCTAACCTAACCTAACCTAACCTAACCTAACCTAACCTAACCTAACCTAACCTAACCTAACCTAACCTAACCTAACCTAACCTAACCTAACCTAACCTAACCTAACCTAACCTAACCTAACCTAACCTAACCTAACCTAACCTAACCTAACCTAACCTAACCTAACCTAACCTAACCTAACCTAACCTAACCTAACCTAACCTAACCTAACCTAACCTAACCTAACCTAACCTAACCTAACCTAACCTAACCTAACCTAACCTAACCTAACCTAACCTAACCTAACCTAACCTAACCTAACCTAACCTAACCTAACCTAACCTAACCTAACCTAACCTAACCTAACCTAACCTAACCTAACCTAACCTAACCTAACCTAACCTAACCTAACCTAACCTAACCTAACCTAACCTAACCTAACCTAACCTAACCTAACCTAACCTAACCTAACCTAACCTAACCTAACCTAACCTAACCTAACCTAACCTAACCTAACCTAACCTAACCTAACCTAACCTAACCTAACCTAACCTAACCTAACCTAACCTAACCTAACCTAACCTAACCTAACCTAACCTAACCTAACCTAACCTAACCTAACCTAACCTAACCTAACCTAACCTAACCTAACCTAACCTAACCTAACCTAACCTAACCTAACCTAACCTAACCTAACCTAACCTAACCTAACCTAACCTAACCTAACCTAACCTAACCTAACCTAACCTAACCTAACCTAACCTAACCTAACCTAACCTAACCTAACCTAACCTAACCTAACCTAACCTAACCTAACCTAACCTAACCTAACCTAACCTAACCTAACCTAACCTAACCTAACCTAACCTAACCTAACCTAACCTAACCTAACCTAACCTAACCTAACCTAACCTAACCTAACCTAACCTAACCTAACCTAACCTAACCTAACCTAACCTAACCTAACCTAACCTAACCTAACCTAACCTAACCTAACCTAACCTAACCTAACCTAACCTAACCTAACCTAACCTAACCTAACCTAACCTAACCTAACCTAACCTAACCTAACCTAACCTAACCTAACCTAACCTAACCTAACCTAACCTAACCTAACCTAACCTAACCTAACCTAACCTAACCTAACCTAACCTAACCTAACCTAACCTAACCTAACCTAACCTAACCTAACCTAACCTAACCTAACCTAACCTAACCTAACCTAACCTAACCTAACCTAACCTAACCTAACCTAACCTAACCTAACCTAACCTAACCTAACCTAACCTAACCTAACCTAACCTAACCTAACCTAACCTAACCTAACCTAACCTAACCTAACCTAACCTAACCTAACCTAACCTAACCTAACCTAACCTAACCTAACCTAACCTAACCTAACCTAACCTAACCTAACCTAACCTAACCTAACCTAACCTAACCTAACCTAACCTAACCTAACCTAACCTAACCTAACCTAACCTAACCTAACCTAACCTAACCTAACCTAACCTAACCTAACCTAACCTAACCTAACCTAACCTAACCTAACCTAACCTAACCTAACCTAACCTAACCTAACCTAACCTAACCTAACCTAACCTAACCTAACCTAACCTAACCTAACCTAACCTAACCTAACCTAACCTAACCTAACCTAACCTAACCTAACCTAACCTAACCTAACCTAACCTAACCTAACCTAACCTAACCTAACCTAACCTAACCTAACCTAACCTAACCTAACCTAACCTAACCTAACCTAACCTAACCTAACCTAACCTAACCTAACCTAACCTAACCTAACCTAACCTAACCTAACCTAACCTAACCTAACCTAACCTAACCTAACCTAACCTAACCTAACCTAACCTAACCTAACCTAACCTAACCTAACCTAACCTAACCTAACCTAACCTAACCTAACCTAACCTAACCTAACCTAACCTAACCTAACCTAACCTAACCTAACCTAACCTAACCTAACCTAACCTAACCTAACCTAACCTAACCTAACCTAACCTAACCTAACCTAACCTAACCTAACCTAACCTAACCTAACCTAACCTAACCTAACCTAACCTAACCTAACCTAACCTAACCTAACCTAACCTAACCTAACCTAACCTAACCTAACCTAACCTAACCTAACCTAACCTAACCTAACCTAACCTAACCTAACCTAACCTAACCTAACCTAACCTAACCTAACCTAACCTAACCTAACCTAACCTAACCTAACCTAACCTAACCTAACCTAACCTAACCTAACCTAACCTAACCTAACCTAACCTAACCTAACCTAACCTAACCTAACCTAACCTAACCTAACCTAACCTAACCTAACCTAACCTAACCTAACCTAACCTAACCTAACCTAACCTAACCTAACCTAACCTAACCTAACCTAACCTAACCTAACCTAACCTAACCTAACCTAACCTAACCTAACCTAACCTAACCTAACCTAACCTAACCTAACCTAACCTAACCTAACCTAACCTAACCTAACCTAACCTAACCTAACCTAACCTAACCTAACCTAACCTAACCTAACCTAACCTAACCTAACCTAACCTAACCTAACCTAACCTAACCTAACCTAACCTAACCTAACCTAACCTAACCTAACCTAACCTAACCTAACCTAACCTAACCTAACCTAACCTAACCTAACCTAACCTAACCTAACCTAACCTAACCTAACCTAACCTAACCTAACCTAACCTAACCTAACCTAACCTAACCTAACCTAACCTAACCTAACCTAACCTAACCTAACCTAACCTAACCTAACCTAACCTAACCTAACCTAACCTAACCTAACCTAACCTAACCTAACCTAACCTAACCTAACCTAACCTAACCTAACCTAACCTAACCTAACCTAACCTAACCTAACCTAACCTAACCTAACCTAACCTAACCTAACCTAACCTAACCTAACCTAACCTAACCTAACCTAACCTAACCTAACCTAACCTAACCTAACCTAACCTAACCTAACCTAACCTAACCTAACCTAACCTAACCTAACCTAACCTAACCTAACCTAACCTAACCTAACCTAACCTAACCTAACCTAACCTAACCTAACCTAACCTAACCTAACCTAACCTAACCTAACCTAACCTAACCTAACCTAACCTAACCTAACCTAACCTAACCTAACCTAACCTAACCTAACCTAACCTAACCTAACCTAACCTAACCTAACCTAACCTAACCTAACCTAACCTAACCTAACCTAACCTAACCTAACCTAACCTAACCTAACCTAACCTAACCTAACCTAACCTAACCTAACCTAACCTAACCTAACCTAACCTAACCTAACCTAACCTAACCTAACCTAACCTAACCTAACCTAACCTAACCTAACCTAACCTAACCTAACCTAACCTAACCTAACCTAACCTAACCTAACCTAACCTAACCTAACCTAACCTAACCTAACCTAACCTAACCTAACCTAACCTAACCTAACCTAACCTAACCTAACCTAACCTAACCTAACCTAACCTAACCTAACCTAACCTAACCTAACCTAACCTAACCTAACCTAACCTAACCTAACCTAACCTAACCTAACCTAACCTAACCTAACCTAACCTAACCTAACCTAACCTAACCTAACCTAACCTAACCTAACCTAACCTAACCTAACCTAACCTAACCTAACCTAACCTAACCTAACCTAACCTAACCTAACCTAACCTAACCTAACCTAACCTAACCTAACCTAACCTAACCTAACCTAACCTAACCTAACCTAACCTAACCTAACCTAACCTAACCTAACCTAACCTAACCTAACCTAACCTAACCTAACCTAACCTAACCTAACCTAACCTAACCTAACCTAACCTAACCTAACCTAACCTAACCTAACCTAACCTAACCTAACCTAACCTAACCTAACCTAACCTAACCTAACCTAACCTAACCTAACCTAACCTAACCTAACCTAACCTAACCTAACCTAACCTAACCTAACCTAACCTAACCTAACCTAACCTAACCTAACCTAACCTAACCTAACCTAACCTAACCTAACCTAACCTAACCTAACCTAACCTAACCTAACCTAACCTAACCTAACCTAACCTAACCTAACCTAACCTAACCTAACCTAACCTAACCTAACCTAACCTAACCTAACCTAACCTAACCTAACCTAACCTAACCTAACCTAACCTAACCTAACCTAACCTAACCTAACCTAACCTAACCTAACCTAACCTAACCTAACCTAACCTAACCTAACCTAACCTAACCTAACCTAACCTAACCTAACCTAACCTAACCTAACCTAACCTAACCTAACCTAACCTAACCTAACCTAACCTAACCTAACCTAACCTAACCTAACCTAACCTAACCTAACCTAACCTAACCTAACCTAACCTAACCTAACCTAACCTAACCTAACCTAACCTAACCTAACCTAACCTAACCTAACCTAACCTAACCTAACCTAACCTAACCTAACCTAACCTAACCTAACCTAACCTAACCTAACCTAACCTAACCTAACCTAACCTAACCTAACCTAACCTAACCTAACCTAACCTAACCTAACCTAACCTAACCTAACCTAACCTAACCTAACCTAACCTAACCTAACCTAACCTAACCTAACCTAACCTAACCTAACCTAACCTAACCTAACCTAACCTAACCTAACCTAACCTAACCTAACCTAACCTAACCTAACCTAACCTAACCTAACCTAACCTAACCTAACCTAACCTAACCTAACCTAACCTAACCTAACCTAACCTAACCTAACCTAACCTAACCTAACCTAACCTAACCTAACCTAACCTAACCTAACCTAACCTAACCTAACCTAACCTAACCTAACCTAACCTAACCTAACCTAACCTAACCTAACCTAACCTAACCTAACCTAACCTAACCTAACCTAACCTAACCTAACCTAACCTAACCTAACCTAACCTAACCTAACCTAACCTAACCTAACCTAACCTAACCTAACCTAACCTAACCTAACCTAACCTAACCTAACCTAACCTAACCTAACCTAACCTAACCTAACCTAACCTAACCTAACCTAACCTAACCTAACCTAACCTAACCTAACCTAACCTAACCTAACCTAACCTAACCTAACCTAACCTAACCTAACCTAACCTAACCTAACCTAACCTAACCTAACCTAACCTAACCTAACCTAACCTAACCTAACCTAACCTAACCTAACCTAACCTAACCTAACCTAACCTAACCTAACCTAACCTAACCTAACCTAACCTAACCTAACCTAACCTAACCTAACCTAACCTAACCTAACCTAACCTAACCTAACCTAACCTAACCTAACCTAACCTAACCTAACCTAACCTAACCTAACCTAACCTAACCTAACCTAACCTAACCTAACCTAACCTAACCTAACCTAACCTAACCTAACCTAACCTAACCTAACCTAACCTAACCTAACCTAACCTAACCTAACCTAACCTAACCTAACCTAACCTAACCTAACCTAACCTAACCTAACCTAACCTAACCTAACCTAACCTAACCTAACCTAACCTAACCTAACCTAACCTAACCTAACCTAACCTAACCTAACCTAACCTAACCTAACCTAACCTAACCTAACCTAACCTAACCTAACCTAACCTAACCTAACCTAACCTAACCTAACCTAACCTAACCTAACCTAACCTAACCTAACCTAACCTAACCTAACCTAACCTAACCTAACCTAACCTAACCTAACCTAACCTAACCTAACCTAACCTAACCTAACCTAACCTAACCTAACCTAACCTAACCTAACCTAACCTAACCTAACCTAACCTAACCTAACCTAACCTAACCTAACCTAACCTAACCTAACCTAACCTAACCTAACCTAACCTAACCTAACCTAACCTAACCTAACCTAACCTAACCTAACCTAACCTAACCTAACCTAACCTAACCTAACCTAACCTAACCTAACCTAACCTAACCTAACCTAACCTAACCTAACCTAACCTAACCTAACCTAACCTAACCTAACCTAACCTAACCTAACCTAACCTAACCTAACCTAACCTAACCTAACCTAACCTAACCTAACCTAACCTAACCTAACCTAACCTAACCTAACCTAACCTAACCTAACCTAACCTAACCTAACCTAACCTAACCTAACCTAACCTAACCTAACCTAACCTAACCTAACCTAACCTAACCTAACCTAACCTAACCTAACCTAACCTAACCTAACCTAACCTAACCTAACCTAACCTAACCTAACCTAACCTAACCTAACCTAACCTAACCTAACCTAACCTAACCTAACCTAACCTAACCTAACCTAACCTAACCTAACCTAACCTAACCTAACCTAACCTAACCTAACCTAACCTAACCTAACCTAACCTAACCTAACCTAACCTAACCTAACCTAACCTAACCTAACCTAACCTAACCTAACCTAACCTAACCTAACCTAACCTAACCTAACCTAACCTAACCTAACCTAACCTAACCTAACCTAACCTAACCTAACCTAACCTAACCTAACCTAACCTAACCTAACCTAACCTAACCTAACCTAACCTAACCTAACCTAACCTAACCTAACCTAACCTAACCTAACCTAACCTAACCTAACCTAACCTAACCTAACCTAACCTAACCTAACCTAACCTAACCTAACCTAACCTAACCTAACCTAACCTAACCTAACCTAACCTAACCTAACCTAACCTAACCTAACCTAACCTAACCTAACCTAACCTAACCTAACCTAACCTAACCTAACCTAACCTAACCTAACCTAACCTAACCTAACCTAACCTAACCTAACCTAACCTAACCTAACCTAACCTAACCTAACCTAACCTAACCTAACCTAACCTAACCTAACCTAACCTAACCTAACCTAACCTAACCTAACCTAACCTAACCTAACCTAACCTAACCTAACCTAACCTAACCTAACCTAACCTAACCTAACCTAACCTAACCTAACCTAACCTAACCTAACCTAACCTAACCTAACCTAACCTAACCTAACCTAACCTAACCTAACCTAACCTAACCTAACCTAACCTAACCTAACCTAACCTAACCTAACCTAACCTAACCTAACCTAACCTAACCTAACCTAACCTAACCTAACCTAACCTAACCTAACCTAACCTAACCTAACCTAACCTAACCTAACCTAACCTAACCTAACCTAACCTAACCTAACCTAACCTAACCTAACCTAACCTAACCTAACCTAACCTAACCTAACCTAACCTAACCTAACCTAACCTAACCTAACCTAACCTAACCTAACCTAACCTAACCTAACCTAACCTAACCTAACCTAACCTAACCTAACCTAACCTAACCTAACCTAACCTAACCTAACCTAACCTAACCTAACCTAACCTAACCTAACCTAACCTAACCTAACCTAACCTAACCTAACCTAACCTAACCTAACCTAACCTAACCTAACCTAACCTAACCTAACCTAACCTAACCTAACCTAACCTAACCTAACCTAACCTAACCTAACCTAACCTAACCTAACCTAACCTAACCTAACCTAACCTAACCTAACCTAACCTAACCTAACCTAACCTAACCTAACCTAACCTAACCTAACCTAACCTAACCTAACCTAACCTAACCTAACCTAACCTAACCTAACCTAACCTAACCTAACCTAACCTAACCTAACCTAACCTAACCTAACCTAACCTAACCTAACCTAACCTAACCTAACCTAACCTAACCTAACCTAACCTAACCTAACCTAACCTAACCTAACCTAACCTAACCTAACCTAACCTAACCTAACCTAACCTAACCTAACCTAACCTAACCTAACCTAACCTAACCTAACCTAACCTAACCTAACCTAACCTAACCTAACCTAACCTAACCTAACCTAACCTAACCTAACCTAACCTAACCTAACCTAACCTAACCTAACCTAACCTAACCTAACCTAACCTAACCTAACCTAACCTAACCTAACCTAACCTAACCTAACCTAACCTAACCTAACCTAACCTAACCTAACCTAACCTAACCTAACCTAACCTAACCTAACCTAACCTAACCTAACCTAACCTAACCTAACCTAACCTAACCTAACCTAACCTAACCTAACCTAACCTAACCTAACCTAACCTAACCTAACCTAACCTAACCTAACCTAACCTAACCTAACCTAACCTAACCTAACCTAACCTAACCTAACCTAACCTAACCTAACCTAACCTAACCTAACCTAACCTAACCTAACCTAACCTAACCTAACCTAACCTAACCTAACCTAACCTAACCTAACCTAACCTAACCTAACCTAACCTAACCTAACCTAACCTAACCTAACCTAACCTAACCTAACCTAACCTAACCTAACCTAACCTAACCTAACCTAACCTAACCTAACCTAACCTAACCTAACCTAACCTAACCTAACCTAACCTAACCTAACCTAACCTAACCTAACCTAACCTAACCTAACCTAACCTAACCTAACCTAACCTAACCTAACCTAACCTAACCTAACCTAACCTAACCTAACCTAACCTAACCTAACCTAACCTAACCTAACCTAACCTAACCTAACCTAACCTAACCTAACCTAACCTAACCTAACCTAACCTAACCTAACCTAACCTAACCTAACCTAACCTAACCTAACCTAACCTAACCTAACCTAACCTAACCTAACCTAACCTAACCTAACCTAACCTAACCTAACCTAACCTAACCTAACCTAACCTAACCTAACCTAACCTAACCTAACCTAACCTAACCTAACCTAACCTAACCTAACCTAACCTAACCTAACCTAACCTAACCTAACCTAACCTAACCTAACCTAACCTAACCTAACCTAACCTAACCTAACCTAACCTAACCTAACCTAACCTAACCTAACCTAACCTAACCTAACCTAACCTAACCTAACCTAACCTAACCTAACCTAACCTAACCTAACCTAACCTAACCTAACCTAACCTAACCTAACCTAACCTAACCTAACCTAACCTAACCTAACCTAACCTAACCTAACCTAACCTAACCTAACCTAACCTAACCTAACCTAACCTAACCTAACCTAACCTAACCTAACCTAACCTAACCTAACCTAACCTAACCTAACCTAACCTAACCTAACCTAACCTAACCTAACCTAACCTAACCTAACCTAACCTAACCTAACCTAACCTAACCTAACCTAACCTAACCTAACCTAACCTAACCTAACCTAACCTAACCTAACCTAACCTAACCTAACCTAACCTAACCTAACCTAACCTAACCTAACCTAACCTAACCTAACCTAACCTAACCTAACCTAACCTAACCTAACCTAACCTAACCTAACCTAACCTAACCTAACCTAACCTAACCTAACCTAACCTAACCTAACCTAACCTAACCTAACCTAACCTAACCTAACCTAACCTAACCTAACCTAACCTAACCTAACCTAACCTAACCTAACCTAACCTAACCTAACCTAACCTAACCTAACCTAACCTAACCTAACCTAACCTAACCTAACCTAACCTAACCTAACCTAACCTAACCTAACCTAACCTAACCTAACCTAACCTAACCTAACCTAACCTAACCTAACCTAACCTAACCTAACCTAACCTAACCTAACCTAACCTAACCTAACCTAACCTAACCTAACCTAACCTAACCTAACCTAACCTAACCTAACCTAACCTAACCTAACCTAACCTAACCTAACCTAACCTAACCTAACCTAACCTAACCTAACCTAACCTAACCTAACCTAACCTAACCTAACCTAACCTAACCTAACCTAACCTAACCTAACCTAACCTAACCTAACCTAACCTAACCTAACCTAACCTAACCTAACCTAACCTAACCTAACCTAACCTAACCTAACCTAACCTAACCTAACCTAACCTAACCTAACCTAACCTAACCTAACCTAACCTAACCTAACCTAACCTAACCTAACCTAACCTAACCTAACCTAACCTAACCTAACCTAACCTAACCTAACCTAACCTAACCTAACCTAACCTAACCTAACCTAACCTAACCTAACCTAACCTAACCTAACCTAACCTAACCTAACCTAACCTAACCTAACCTAACCTAACCTAACCTAACCTAACCTAACCTAACCTAACCTAACCTAACCTAACCTAACCTAACCTAACCTAACCTAACCTAACCTAACCTAACCTAACCTAACCTAACCTAACCTAACCTAACCTAACCTAACCTAACCTAACCTAACCTAACCTAACCTAACCTAACCTAACCTAACCTAACCTAACCTAACCTAACCTAACCTAACCTAACCTAACCTAACCTAACCTAACCTAACCTAACCTAACCTAACCTAACCTAACCTAACCTAACCTAACCTAACCTAACCTAACCTAACCTAACCTAACCTAACCTAACCTAACCTAACCTAACCTAACCTAACCTAACCTAACCTAACCTAACCTAACCTAACCTAACCTAACCTAACCTAACCTAACCTAACCTAACCTAACCTAACCTAACCTAACCTAACCTAACCTAACCTAACCTAACCTAACCTAACCTAACCTAACCTAACCTAACCTAACCTAACCTAACCGACATAGAAAACATACTAGTACTTCCCCATAGTTAATCCGTTTATATTACTGTCATACATCAAAAGATTCGTCTTGAAGTGCCCTATTCGACTGTCTAATTTGTTTTTAATTTCATCAAAAATTTTTCAAAATTTACATTAAATTTCATTTTCTTTAAAACATTACACGTTATTGCAATAGTTTATTGTTAGATTTCAAGTTTACCTACCACTTTGTGGTATCAAAAGACGCGTAATTACTTCGCGCACCTGTCTCTTTACATCTTTTGAAAATTCGTCCTTAAATTTTCCTAATTTTCGCCTAAAACTCCTAAAAAACGTCTATTTTCCGATTTTCTTTTTCCAACTACGCTCTATTTTCAATTTTCCTTCATTCCTGTGTAGCGCTCGTCGAGCCCTATCCCCTGATACCACTCCCGTCCCGATCCGACCACCCAAAATCGAAAAAAGTCGCGAGGCGCCCTTCCCATACATAGTTGGTACCTATACCGAATCTACCTTAGCTCTGAAGACAAAAATTTTAAATTACATAGAAAACATACTAGTACTTCCCCATAGTTAATCCGTTTATATTACTGTCATACATCAAAAGATTCGTCTTGAAGTGCCCTATTCGACTGTCTAATTTGTTTTTAATTTCATCAAAAATTTTTCAAAATTTACATTAAATTTCATTTTCTTTAAAACATTACACGTTATTGCAATAGTTTATTGTTAGATTTCAAGTTTACCTACCACTTTGTGGTATCAAAAGACGCGTAATTACTTCGCGCACCTGTCTCTTTACATCTTTTGAAAATTCGTCCTTAAATTTTCCTAATTTTCGCCTAAAACTCCTAAAAAACGTCTATTTTCCGATTTTCTTTTTCCAACTACGCTCTATTTTCAATTTTCCTTCATTCCTGTGTAGCGCTCGTCGAGCCCTATCCCCTGATACCACTCCCGTCCCGATCCGACCACCCAAAATCGAAAAAAGTCGCGAGGCGCCCTTCCCATACATAGTTGGTACCTATACCGAATCTACCTTAGCTCTGAAGACAAAAATTTTAAATTACATAGAAAACATACTAGTACTTCCCCATAGTTAATCCGTTTATATTACTGTCATACATCAAAAGATTCGTCTTGAAGTGCCCTATTCGACTGTCTAATTTGTTTTTAATTTCATCAAAAATTTTTCAAAATTTACATTAAATTTCATTTTCTTTAAAACATTACACGTTATTGCAATAGTTTATTGTTAGATTTCAAGTTTACCTACCACTTTGTGGTATCAAAAGACGCGTAATTACTTCGCGCACCTGTCTCTTTACATCTTTTGAAAATTCGTCCTTAAATTTTCCTAATTTTCGCCTAAAACTCCTAAAAAACGTCTATTTTCCGATTTTCTTTTTCCAACTACGCTCTATTTTCAATTTTCCTTCATTCCTGTGTAGCGCTCGTCGAGCCCTATCCCCTGATACCACTCCCGTCCCGATCCGACCACCCAAAATCGAAAAAAGTCGCGAGGCGCCCTTCCCATACATAGTTGGTACCTATACCGAATCTACCTTAGCTCTGAAGACAAAAATTTTAAATTACATAGAAAACATACTAGTACTTCCCCATAGTTAATCCGTTTATATTACTGTCATACATCAAAAGATTCGTCTTGAAGTGCCCTATTCGACTGTCTAATTTGTTTTTAATTTCATCAAAAATTTTTCAAAATTTACATTAAATTTCATTTTCTTTAAAACATTACACGTTATTGCAATAGTTTATTGTTAGATTTCAAGTTTACCTACCACTTTGTGGTATCAAAAGACGCGTAATTACTTCGCGCACCTGTCTCTTTACATCTTTTGAAAATTCGTCCTTAAATTTTCCTAATTTTCGCCTAAAACTCCTAAAAAACGTCTATTTTCCGATTTTCTTTTTCCAACTACGCTCTATTTTCAATTTTCCTTCATTCCTGTGTAGCGCTCGTCGAGCCCTATCCCCTGATACCACTCCCGTCCCGATCCGACCACCCAAAATCGAAAAAAGTCGCGAGGCGCCCTTCCCATACATAGTTGGTACCTATACCGAATCTACCTTAGCTCTGAAGACAAAAATTTTAAATTACATAGAAAACATACTAGTACTTCCCCATAGTTAATCCGTTTATATTACTGTCATACATCAAAAGATTCGTCTTGAAGTGCCCTATTCGACTGTCTAATTTGTTTTTAATTTCATCAAAAATTTTTCAAAATTTACATTAAATTTCATTTTCTTTAAAACATTACACGTTATTGCAATAGTTTATTGTTAGATTTCAAGTTTACCTACCACTTTGTGGTATCAAAAGACGCGTAATTACTTCGCGCACCTGTCTCTTTACATCTTTTGAAAATTCGTCCTTAAATTTTCCTAATTTTCGCCTAAAACTCCTAAAAAACGTCTATTTTCCGATTTTCTTTTTCCAACTACGCTCTATTTTCAATTTTCCTTCATTCCTGTGTAGCGCTCGTCGAGCCCTATCCCCTGATACCACTCCCGTCCCGATCCGACCACCCAAAATCGAAAAAAGTCGCGAGGCGCCCTTCCCATACATAGTTGGTACCTATACCGAATCTACCTTAGCTCTGAAGACAAAAATTTTAAATTACATAGAAAACATACTAGTACTTCCCCATAGTTAATCCGTTTATATTACTGTCATACATCAAAAGATTCGTCTTGAAGTGCCCTATTCGACTGTCTAATTTGTTTTTAATTTCATCAAAAATTTTTCAAAATTTACATTAAATTTCATTTTCTTTAAAACATTACACGTTATTGCAATAGTTTATTGTTAGATTTCAAGTTTACCTACCACTTTGTGGTATCAAAAGACGCGTAATTACTTCGCGCACCTGTCTCTTTACATCTTTTGAAAATTCGTCCTTAAATTTTCCTAATTTTCGCCTAAAACTCCTAAAAAACGTCTATTTTCCGATTTTCTTTTTCCAACTACGCTCTATTTTCAATTTTCCTTCATTCCTGTGTAGCGCTCGTCGAGCCCTATCCCCTGATACCACTCCCGTCCCGATCCGACCACCCAAAATCGAAAAAAGTCGCGAGGCGCCCTTCCCATACATAGTTGGTACCTATACCGAATCTACCTTAGCTCTGAAGACAAAAATTTTAAATTACATAGAAAACATACTAGTACTTCCCCATAGTTAATCCGTTTATATTACTGTCATACATCAAAAGATTCGTCTTGAAGTGCCCTATTCGACTGTCTAATTTGTTTTTAATTTCATCAAAAATTTTTCAAAATTTACATTAAATTTCATTTTCTTTAAAACATTACACGTTATTGCAATAGTTTATTGTTAGATTTCAAGTTTACCTACCACTTTGTGGTATCAAAAGACGCGTAATTACTTCGCGCACCTGTCTCTTTACATCTTTTGAAAATTCGTCCTTAAATTTTCCTAATTTTCGCCTAAAACTCCTAAAAAACGTCTATTTTCCGATTTTCTTTTTCCAACTACGCTCTATTTTCAATTTTCCTTCATTCCTGTGTAGCGCTCGTCGAGCCCTATCCCCTGATACCACTCCCGTCCCGATCCGACCACCCAAAATCGAAAAAAGTCGCGAGGCGCCCTTCCCATACATAGTTGGTACCTATACCGAATCTACCTTAGCTCTGAAGACAAAAATTTTAAATTACATAGAAAACATACTAGTACTTCCCCATAGTTAATCCGTTTATATTACTGTCATACATCAAAAGATTCGTCTTGAAGTGCCCTATTCGACTGTCTAATTTGTTTTTAATTTCATCAAAAATTTTTCAAAATTTACATTAAATTTCATTTTCTTTAAAACATTACACGTTATTGCAATAGTTTATTGTTAGATTTCAAGTTTACCTACCACTTTGTGGTATCAAAAGACGCGTAATTACTTCGCGCACCTGTCTCTTTACATCTTTTGAAAATTCGTCCTTAAATTTTCCTAATTTTCGCCTAAAACTCCTAAAAAACGTCTATTTTCCGATTTTCTTTTTCCAACTACGCTCTATTTTCAATTTTCCTTCATTCCTGTGTAGCGCTCGTCGAGCCCTATCCCCTGATACCACTCCCGTCCCGATCCGACCACCCAAAATCGAAAAAAGTCGCGAGGCGCCCTTCCCATACATAGTTGGTACCTATACCGAATCTACCTTAGCTCTGAAGACAAAAATTTTAAATTACATAGAAAACATACTAGTACTTCCCCATAGTTAATCCGTTTATATTACTGTCATACATCAAAAGATTCGTCTTGAAGTGCCCTATTCGACTGTCTAATTTGTTTTTAATTTCATCAAAAATTTTTCAAAATTTACATTAAATTTCATTTTCTTTAAAACATTACACGTTATTGCAATAGTTTATTGTTAGATTTCAAGTTTACCTACCACTTTGTGGTATCAAAAGACGCGTAATTACTTCGCGCACCTGTCTCTTTACATCTTTTGAAAATTCGTCCTTAAATTTTCCTAATTTTCGCCTAAAACTCCTAAAAAACGTCTATTTTCCGATTTTCTTTTTCCAACTACGCTCTATTTTCAATTTTCCTTCATTCCTGTGTAGCGCTCGTCGAGCCCTATCCCCTGATACCACTCCCGTCCCGATCCGACCACCCAAAATCGAAAAAAAGCCCCGCCCGCCCTCCCTGTTCTCGTGACTTGTGTGTAGTGGGGTACGGAATCTTGACAAACCGTCACCAAACCTGAAAATTTTTAGTGTCAAATCAGATCTACCATTACTCGGTGATTCCGTCGCACACATCCGTTTTTATTTATCATACTTAGTTTCGGAAATATTTCGCGTATAGTCATATTTAAAATTCATTTCAACATTTTTAATCATCTTATTTTATTAAATCAATGTAAATGGATCCCCAGAACTTAAATACGTTAACCAATATTATTTTGGACATTCAGACGCGCGCCAAATCAATAATTTTTACGGTCACTTCAAATAAAAGTGTAACCGTAGCAGACAAAAAGAAAATTATTGAAGAAGCCCACATCATTGACAGTTTAGCATCCAAAGCATCTGCATTTCCTGACGTCTCAACAAGCCTCAAGCACGACCTTCAAAAGGTTATCCAGGCAGAGTTCGCTAAACTTACCCCTGCTCAAACGCAGCCCCCTACATCATACGCTACTGCCGCTGCGTCAAACAAAGCTCAACCTCAGAAAGACATTAAACGTGACACAAAGCCTGCTATAGTTTTAAAATCCAAAAAGGAGAACTCGAGTCGTAACGAAATAAAGGAATCCTTTCAAAAACAGATCTCATTCAAAAATTCCACATACACCCCTGCTAAAATATCTTCTTTATCCAATAACAAAATCCGGGTAGAGTTTGACACACGCGAACAGAGAGACGAAACACTGCAAAAAGTAGGAGAGTGCCAAGATCTGGAGGCTGAGCCCGCCAAAGACCTGAAGCCGATGATCATCCTGAAAGGGATAGATAAGGACACGACATCAACCGAATTATCCGAGCTTATAATACAGCAAAACTCAGCCATAAAAGAACAAAACGTTCTTCCCGAGGACATTCAGCTTGCCTTCCTAAAAAGTAATAAGAAACCTACCTTATATAACGCTGTTCTCATTGTCTCCCCCAAAATCTGGAAAATATCAACCGAATTGGGAAAACTAAACATTAACCACCACCGTATTCACACCGAAAACTTCTGCCCTCTCAAGCAGTGTTATAACTGCTTACGATTTGGACATACCAAAAAAGCCTGCAAATCCGACTCCCCGTGTTGCTCCCATTGTTCTGAAACCGGTCACCTATACAAAGACTGCCCAAATCAAAAAGAAGCCAGTAAAGTCAAGTGTTATAACTGCGTAAATCAAAATATAAAATTCAATCTCAAAACCGACACTACTCACTCAGCCACGTCTTTCAATTGCCCGCAACACCAACGTATGAAGGAGATCATCTCCAACCGCGTAAACTATGGATACTAAACTAAAAATTATCCAATGTAATGTGGGGAGGTCTTATCTATGGCAACATGAGTTTATACAATATTTTTCATCGAACAACTATTCCGTAGCTTTAATTACCGAACCTTATGTAGGTAACCAACTTACGACAAAAAGTATACCGGGGTACAACTTATACCAGTTCACTAGCGATCTAAGAGTTAAGGCTTGTATATTTGTGAAAGATAACATGGGGGCCACACTAGGCATGTCGGAATTCATGACATCAAACCTCTGCTTGGTGCAATTAATAACTAAACACCGGAAATTTTTTCTCACTTGTGTCTATGTGGAACCTGACAACGACGTATTTAATACATTGAACCATTTAGAATATGTTCTTCAAAGCACAAAAAATTCAATTCATATTGTGGGAGGTGACTTGAATGGTTGGCATCCACTTTGGGGTTCCAACACGACCAATAAGAGAGGCAAAGACATCGCCAATTTGCTTGTGAGTAATGATTTCACTGTATGTAACCTAGGATCACACCCCACTTTTGAAACCGTCACACACGGTCAATTTAAATCATCAATTATAGACATAACCATAATTAACCAACACTATGCAGGTAATGTAGAAAATTGGCACGTCAATATGGATGCTTGCCCTTCATCGGAACACAATGCAATAGACTTTGAACTATCACTTTCAAAATCCCTAATAAATAAACCCAAAACGCAATCTACTTACCGTTATAATACAGCCAATTTTAATAACTGGAAAAGTTTTGAAGCTTTGCTAGGCGAAGAAATGCGACACAACTTTGAAAATTATACTGACATCATAAATAATATGAACCCTGGTGAAATAGACATCTTAATCGTAGATTTTACCCGAATTTTGCAAAAGGTCTGTGACAAAACTCTACCCCGCAAAGGCAGAAAACCAACCCATAATCCGTGGTGGAATGAAAATCTGGAACACCTGAAGAAACAAGTCATTAAAAATCACCATCTTGTTAGTACTTTGAAAAAGAGAAATTTGCCTTTAGAAGAAGCCTTAACCGAAAGAAACCGCATTAAAGATGAATATGCCACTGCACTTAAATCTACCTCGACATCTAACTTTAGGGAGTTTTGCTGCCGTCAAGGTAAGGAGAACGTTTGGTCGCTGACTAATCGACTCATTAAAGCATCCACACATAACCTACCACCGTCCACACTACGAGTGTCTGATAGCCAATTTACTTCTGACAGCAATTCAACAGCAGCTGCTTTGTTGAATGCCTTTTACCCCGATGACACACCGGACATAACAGCGAGCCAAAAACAAATAAGACAAAACTCAAAAGATACTCCTCTTACACCAGATGAACCTCCATTTGCTTACAAGGAAATTTTAGACTGTCTTAAATCCATGAATCCAAATAAGGCCCCGGGTGTCGATCACTTCACGGCAGACATTTGCTACCGGTTCTCTTTAACTCACATTGATTTTCTCAGCGCCATCTTAAATAGATGCCTAGTTCTATCCCATTTCCCAGTTCCCTGGAAACATGCATTTGTGAAAACCATTCCCAAGCCAAATAAGACAGATTATACCGACAAATCTTCATACAGACCCATTGGACTCATCAATATCTTTGGGAAACTGCTAGAAAAGCTCATCACTAAGAGACTCACTCATTTCCTAAACTCAACCAATGCCTCATGTGCTAAGCAATACGGATTTAAGGAACAAACATCTACAGTTCATGCCCTCCATAATGCTATAGATAAAATACAGCATAGCAAGAAAGAAAAGAAGCTTGTCATGGCAATCTCCTTGGATATACAAGCGGCATTCGATAATGCGTGGTGGCCGGCTCTCTTGGAGAGACTGCAACATGTTAAATGTCCGCAAAACATATACAAAATTATAGCAAATTATTTAACAGATAGAACGGTTACACTTAACTTTGCCGACGCGTCAGCTACCAAAACCATGACAAAAGGGTGTATCCAAGGCTCAGTATGTGGCCCTACGTTTTGGAACTTGATACTCGACGATTTACTCAACATAAAACTCCCCGAGAGCTGTCACATCCAAGCGTTCGCTGATGACATCTTTCTTATAGTCAGTAGCAAGAAAAGAGCCGATCTAGAATTCGACATTAATCAAGCCCTGAAATTAATATCCGAATGGGGTGAGAAAATAAAATTAAAATTTAGTCCGCAAAAAACACAAATGATAGCATTCACACCCAAATGTAAAAACATAAACGTAAAATTAAACAATAACTCATTAGAATTTAGCAGCGACATCAAACTATTAGGTATAATAATAGACCAAAACTTAAAATTCATTAAACATGTCAATTACATTGTAAATAAATGCACTAAACTCTATAAAAACCTCTGTAAATTTGTCAAACCCACGTGGGGCATCCATCCCGAAAATATTCGTACACTATACAACCACGTCATTGAGCCCACTATCACATATGCCGCAAGCGTTTGGAGCCATGCGGTTCAATATAAACATGTACGGGATAATCTTCAGTCTTTCCAGAGGGGTTTTGCTCTCAAAATAATACGTGGCTTCAGGACAGTTTCTTCCACTGCAGCGATCGCTCTGGCACAATTAACACCGCTGTACTTAAAAGTAAGCGAAGTAGCACAAATCGAAAACACCAAACTCACTGGACTAACTCACTACCTGCCCCATGATGTACCATATGAGAAACCTTTCCCAGTCTCAGAGCTACCACACCCATCCTCACGTCCTGAAATAGTTATCACAGCGGCCACAACAGAGGAAGAAATAAATAACAACTGTTCCACAAATACTTACAAGATTTTTACTGATGGTAGCAGCGACGGAATGGGTAAAGTTGGAGCATCTTTAGTAGTATACACACCAGAGGGTCAAAAAATCTGTAGAAAACTAAAGTTGCATGGAAGCTGCTCGGTGTTTCAGGCGGAGCTGCTGGCTATCAGACACTCTACGGACTGGATTCTTATGCATAACCCGCAAAGCGCAGTCATATTTTCCGACAGTAGATCGAGTTTGGACGCGATCAAAGACACAAATAATACAAATCCACTTGTCGCTAACATCCTCAAAAACATTATAACAATCACAGAAAATCAAATTGAACTTAAGCTCGTGTGGGTGAAGGCTCATTCCGGCTTGACTGGAAATGAGGAAGCCGATAGGGTAGCAAAAGAGGCGGCACAACTCCATAAAACCCCTGATTATTCTAACTTCCCCATCAGCTACATAAAGCACCGTCTAAAGATCGACCGTTATAAATCCATGGAAAATAATTACGCGACATCAACGAAAGGACAACATACTAAAAAGTTTTTCCCCACCATAAATGATATTAATAACGCCTTCACAAAAATCAAACCAAATTTTCAATTAACCCAGATATTTACCGGCCACGGATATCATAGGCAATACCTCCATAGATTTAAAATAATAAACACCGATAAATGTCCCTGCAATGACACAGATATACAATCAATTGACCACCTTCTTAAATCATGCCAAAGATTCGAATTACCACGATTCAACCATGAGACTCTATGTACTAATCTAAATATAAATCCATATGAAATTAATGATCTGCTTCAAAAGGAGAGCTGTACTTCCTCTTTTGTTACGTACGTAACACAAATCGTAGACTCATTAAAAGCTTTTAACAACAACTTATAAATACCATGAAATTAAATCATTACCCAAATAGGAAACAACATCAAAAAAAATTAAAACAAATAAAACATAAATGACAGTAAGCCGTTTTCGTATCAACTAGCGGAAACCTTACAAAAATGTCACCCTAAAAAAAAAAAAAAAAAAAAACCTAACCTAACCTAACCTAACCTAACCTAACCTAACCTAACCTAACCTAACCTAACCTAACCTAACCTAACCTAACCTAACCTAACCTAACCTAACCTAACCTAACCTAACCTAACCTAACCTAACCTAACCTAACCTAACCTAACCTAACCTAACCTAACCTAACCTAACCTAACCTAACCTAACCTAACCTAACCTAACCTAACCTAACCTAACCTAACCTAACCTAACCTAACCTAACCTAACCTAACCTAACCTAACCTAACCTAACCTAACCTAACCTAACCTAACCTAACCTAACCTAACCTAACCTAACCTAATAACGTGTAATGTTTTAAAGAAAATGAAATTTAATGTAAATTTTGAAAAATTTTTGATGAAATTAAAAACAAATTAGACAGTCGAATAGGGCACTTCAAGACGAATCTTTTGATGTATGACAGTAATATAAACGGATTAACTATGGGGAAGTACTAGTATGTTTTCTATGTAATTTAAAATTTTTGTCTTCAGAGCTAAGGTAGATTCTGTATAGGTACCAACTATGTATGGGAAGGGCGCCTCGCGACTTTTTTCGATTTTGGGTGGTCGGATCGGGACGGGAGTGGTATCAGGGGATAGGGCTCGACGAGCGCTACACAGGAATGAAGGAAAATTGAAAATAGAGCGTAGTTGGAAAAAGAAAATCGGAAAATAGACGTTTTTTAGGAGTTTTAGGCGAAAATTAGGAAACAAATGCTATGCTATGCCAACAAATGCCTGCAACTGGCACATTTCCCGACCATCTGGAAAGAGGCAACAGTGGTTGTCCTGCGGAAACCCGGAAAGGACAACTACAGAAACCCCAAAGCCTACAGGCCAATAGGTTTGTTGCCAGTGATGGGAAAAATTCTCGAAAAAATGATCATAGGTAGACTGAAGTGGCATATTCTCCCTAGGATAAGTACTCGCCAATACGGGTTCATGCCCCAGAAGAGCACTGAGGACTCTCTCTATGACCTGGTGAACCACATCCGACGGAAAGTCGAAAACAAGAAGATAGTCGTTGTGGTTTCGCTGGACATAGAGGGGGCCTTTGACAATGCCTGGTGGCCCGCTATTAGAATCCGATTGGCTGAGGAAAGGTGTCCTAGCAACTTACGAAGAATACTCGACAGCTACCTATGTGACAGGAAGGTCACGGTTAGATACGGAGGAGAGCAATACACAAAAAGCACGAATAAGGGATGTGTACAAGGGTCGATAGGCGGTCCTATACTATGGAACCTGCTCCTGGACCCCCTGCTACAGGGATTGGAACAAAGAGGCGACTATTGTCAGGCTTTCGCAGACGATGTAGTCCTCGTCTTCGATGGGAACACAGCGCTTGAAATCCAAAGGCAGGCCAATGCCACCCTTGCATATGTTCGAGATTGGGGCGTCAGCAATAAACTGAACTTTGGTCCATCCAAGACCAAAGCGATGACAATAACAAGAAAAATCAAATACGACGTCCCAATCCTGAGGATGGGTGGGGTGGACATTGGAATGTCCGAGGAAATAAAAATCCTAGGACTACATATAGATAACAAACTTACTTTTAATAAGCATGTAGCTGAGGTATGCAAAAAAGCTACCAACATCTATAAACAGCTCGCAAAAACGGCCCGAATTAGTTGGGGTCTCCACCCGGAGATAATCCGCCTCATTTACACGGCCACCATAGAGCCGATCATAATGTATGCCGCTAGTGCCTGGGCGCCGGCGACTAGAAAGTTAGGGGTGCAAAAATATCTAAATAACGTGCAAAGAGGCTTTGCAATCAAATTGACAAAGGCATACAGGACGGTTTCACTAAACTCTGCCTTGGTTCTGTCTGGGTTGCTTCCACTTGACCTCCGAATAAGAGAAGCAGCTGCGCTCTACGAGGCCAAGAGAGGACTACCCATGGCTGAGCTATGTGATAGGGAGGTGGAGCGGGTCACTGCATATGCCGAGACTCCCCACCCGGCAGAGCATATGAGCCTGGGGTTCATATGCCTGAGCAACCGAGATGAAGTTGATTGCCACAACAATCATGCAATACGGATATATACGGATGGCAGTAAAATTGACGGCACGGTTGGGGCAGCGCTGTCCTTATGGAACGGTGAAACCGAAATCGAGGCCGCCAAACTGAAACTGTCACCGTATTGTACGGTATATCAGGCGGAACTCCTAGCCATATGCACAGCGACAAGTAAAATCTTGAAGCGTCGGGAGTCGAGTTTCGGCATATACAGTGACTCGAGATCCGCCCTGGAGTCTGTTGTCAATTACGCCTCAAAGCACCACCTGGCCGTACAGTCACGGGCCAACATTAAAACCGCCAGAATCCAAGGCAAGGAAATATCCTTGTACTGGATAAAAGCACACGCTGGACTAGACGGGAATGAGCGGGCCGACGAACTGGCCAAAGAGGCGGCTCAAAAATTTAAGATCAGACCCAACTATGACCTCTGTCCGGTCTCATACGTCAAGCGACAAATCCGTACACGGTCGCTTGACGAATGGAATCAAAGGTACAGAGAAGGCGAGACTGCTGCTACAACAAAAATATTTTTCCCAGACGCAGTGACAGCGCACAGGACGATTCGAAAAATGGAAACATCTGGAGTAATGACTCAGGTGTTGACGGGGCATGGTGGGTTTGCACAATACCTATATAGGTTTGGGTGTAAGGCAAGCCCATCATGCATCTGCGACCCGGATATAGAGGAAACAATACCGCATCTCCTATTCGACTGTCCTGCAAACTTGAAATTAAAATTTACAGCCCAACAAAACATAGGCATTAATATAACAACACAAAATGCACACAAATTAATAATGGATAAACATAAATCAAATACATTTATAAAATACTGCAAAGATGTAGCGATCAAAGCAAATAATAGGAACAAGTCTTAAAAAATATGATATTTATATATATTAATATATATATATAACATATGCATATGAGAGTAATTTAAGCAAATAAACAAATGTACTAACCAAGATATAACTAGCATAGCATAATTATGTAAGAAAATAGTAAGAGTTGTGAAAAGAACCAAAGCAATAAGAACATAGATGCAACATATACTGAAGTATATGTGTGCAACATTAATATAATAATTAAAGCAAACGTGTTGAAGTTGTAAACAAAGCCTAAAGTAAGATAGTTAAGACAAATAAACTAAGTAGTCCATACGCAAATAAAGAATTGTTAAGCCATAAATAGGTAAATAAACAAAATATTAATGTTATATAATAGATATAAGAAACTAGGTATAAACATATAACAAGTAATAATTTTGCCCAATTAAAATATTAGTAAAATTAGAGTAAATATACTAAAAGCAAAATATGTAATAGATTATAAGCACCTAAAATAAGTAATGTAAGTAAAAATAGTTAAGGGTAGAAAGTAAGAAAATAAAGCTTGTTTACTAACGATAAATATATAATGATAAATACATAAAGAATTGTACATAGAGTAAGTTCATGGTTCCCAAAAACTGTAATGCCTTTTATTAAATAAAGATTAAAAAGGGCCCTGACGAGCTAAGTCAGGGGTGTATTATTGTAGCTCGCGGGCCGGGCCAGTACAGCGCCCGGACAGGTAGGGAATAAAAAAAAAAAAAAAAAAAAAAAAAAAAAACCTAACCTAACCTAACCTAACCTAACCTAACCTAACCTAACCTAACCACATAGAAAACATACTAGTACTTCCCCATAGTTAATCCGTTTATATTACTGTCATACATCAAAAGATTCGTCTTGAAGTGCCCTATTCGACTGTCTAATTTGTTTTTAATTTCATCAAAAATTTTTCAAAATTTACATTAAATTTCATTTTCTTTAAAACATTACACGTTATTGCAATAGTTTATTGTTAGATTTCAAGTTTACCTACCACTTTGTGGTATCAAAAGACGCGTAATTACTTCGCGCACCTGTCTCTTTACATCTTTTGAAAATTCGTCCTTAAATTTTCCTAATTTTCGCCTAAAACTCCTAAAAAACGTCTATTTTCCGATTTTCTTTTTCCAACTACGCTCTATTTTCAATTTTCCTTCATTCCTGTGTAGCGCTCGTCGAGCCCTATCCCCTGATACCACTCCCGTCCCGATCCGACCACCCAAAATCGAAAAAAGTCGCGAGGCGCCCTTCCCATACATAGTTGGTACCTATACAGAATCTACCTTAGCTCTGAAGACAAAAATTTTAAATTACATAGAAAACATACTAGTACTTCCCCATAGTTAATCCGTTTATATTACTGTCATACATCAAAAGATTCGTCTTGAAGTGCCCTATTCGACTGTCTAATTTGTTTTTAATTTCATCAAAAATTTTTCAAAATTTACATTAAATTTCATTTTCTTTAAAACATTACACGTTATTGCAATAGTTTATTGTTAGATTTCAAGTTTACCTACCACTTTGTGGTATCAAAAGACGCGTAATTACTTCGCGCACCTGTCTCTTTACATCTTTTGAAAATTCGTCCTTAAATTTTCCTAATTTTCGCCTAAAACTCCTAAAAAACGTCTATTTTCCGATTTTCTTTTTCCAACTACGCTCTATTTTCAATTTTCCTTCATTCCTGTGTAGCGCTCGTCGAGCCCTATCCCCTGATACCACTCCCGTCCCGATCCGACCACCCAAAATCGAAAAAAGTCGCGAGGCGCCCTTCCCATACATAGTTGGTACCTATACAGAATCTACCTTAGCTCTGAAGACAAAAATTTTAAATTACATAGAAAACATACTAGTACTTCCCCATAGTTAATCCGTTTATATTACTGTCATACATCAAAAGATTCGTCTTGAAGTGCCCTATTCGACTGTCTAATTTGTTTTTAATTTCATCAAAAATTTTTCAAAATTTACATTAAATTTCATTTTCTTTAAAACATTACACGTTATTGCAATAGTTTATTGTTAGATTTCAAGTTTACCTACCACTTTGTGGTATCAAAAGACGCGTAATTACTTCGCGCACCTGTCTCTTTACATCTTTTGAAAATTCGTCCTTAAATTTTCCTAATTTTCGCCTAAAACTCCTAAAAAACGTCTATTTTCCGATTTTCTTTTTCCAACTACGCTCTATTTTCAATTTTCCTTCATTCCTGTGTAGCGCTCGTCGAGCCCTATCCCCTGATACCACTCCCGTCCCGATCCGACCACCCAAAATCGAAAAAAGTCGCGAGGCGCCCTTCCCATACATAGTTGGTACCTATACAGAATCTACCTTAGCTCTGAAGACAAAAATTTTAAATTACATAGAAAACATACTAGTACTTCCCCATAGTTAATCCGTTTATATTACTGTCATACATCAAAAGATTCGTCTTGAAGTGCCCTATTCGACTGTCTAATTTGTTTTTAATTTCATCAAAAATTTTTCAAAATTTACATTAAATTTCATTTTCTTTAAAACATTACACGTTATTGCAATAGTTTATTGTTAGATTTCAAGTTTACCTACCACTTTGTGGTATCAAAAGACGCGTAATTACTTCGCGCACCTGTCTCTTTACATCTTTTGAAAATTCGTCCTTAAATTTTCCTAATTTTCGCCTAAAACTCCTAAAAAACGTCTATTTTCCGATTTTCTTTTTCCAACTACGCTCTATTTTCAATTTTCCTTCATTCCTGTGTAGCGCTCGTCGAGCCCTATCCCCTGATACCACTCCCGTCCCGATCCGACCACCCAAAATCGAAAAAAGTCGCGAGGCGCCCTTCCCATACATAGTTGGTACCTATACAGAATCTACCTTAGCTCTGAAGACAAAAATTTTAAATTACATAGAAAACATACTAGTACTTCCCCATAGTTAATCCGTTTATATTACTGTCATACATCAAAAGATTCGTCTTGAAGTGCCCTATTCGACTGTCTAATTTGTTTTTAATTTCATCAAAAATTTTTCAAAATTTACATTAAATTTCATTTTCTTTAAAACATTACACGTTATTGCAATAGTTTATTGTTAGATTTCAAGTTTACCTACCACTTTGTGGTATCAAAAGACGCGTAATTACTTCGCGCACCTGTCTCTTTACATCTTTTGAAAATTCGTCCTTAAATTTTCCTAATTTTCGCCTAAAACTCCTAAAAAACGTCTATTTTCCGATTTTCTTTTTCCAACTACGCTCTATTTTCAATTTTCCTTCATTCCTGTGTAGCGCTCGTCGAGCCCTATCCCCTGATACCACTCCCGTCCCGATCCGACCACCCAAAATCGAAAAAAGTCGCGAGGCGCCCTTCCCATACATAGTTGGTACCTATACAGAATCTACCTTAGCTCTGAAGACAAAAATTTTAAATTACATAGAAAACATACTAGTACTTCCCCATAGTTAATCCGTTTATATTACTGTCATACATCAAAAGATTCGTCTTGAAGTGCCCTATTCGACTGTCTAATTTGTTTTTAATTTCATCAAAAATTTTTCAAAATTTACATTAAATTTCATTTTCTTTAAAACATTACACGTTATTGCAATAGTTTATTGTTAGATTTCAAGTTTACCTACCACTTTGTGGTATCAAAAGACGCGTAATTACTTCGCGCACCTGTCTCTTTACATCTTTTGAAAATTCGTCCTTAAATTTTCCTAATTTTCGCCTAAAACTCCTAAAAAACGTCTATTTTCCGATTTTCTTTTTCCAACTACGCTCTATTTTCAATTTTCCTTCATTCCTGTGTAGCGCTCGTCGAGCCCTATCCCCTGATACCACTCCCGTCCCGATCCGACCACCCAAAATCGAAAAAAGTCGCGAGGCGCCCTTCCCATACATAGTTGGTACCTATACAGAATCTACCTTAGCTCTGAAGACAAAAATTTTAAATTACATAGAAAACATACTAGTACTTCCCCATAGTTAATCCGTTTATATTACTGTCATACATCAAAAGATTCGTCTTGAAGTGCCCTATTCGACTGTCTAATTTGTTTTTAATTTCATCAAAAAATTTTCAAAATTTACATTAAATTTCATTTTCTTTAAAACATTACACGTTATTGCAATAGTTTATTGTTAGATTTCAAGTTTACCTACCACTTTGTGGTATCAAAAGACGCGTAATTACTTCGCGCACCTGTCTCTTTACATCTTTTGAAAATTCGTCCTTAAATTTTCCTAATTTTCGCCTAAAACTCCTAAAAAACGTCTATTTTCCGATTTTCTTTTTCCAACTACGCTCTATTTTCAATTTTCCTTCATTCCTGTGTAGCGCTCGTCGAGCCCTATCCCCTGATACCACTCCCGTCCCGATCCGACCACCCAAAATCGAAAAAAGTCGCGAGGCGCCCTTCCCATACATAGTTGGTACCTGTTGAAGGTGACTTGCAGTGGACTGTAGATGATGAATGAGAACCAGCTTACTTCCTTGTGAATACTTTATTCTTACGAGTGCTCCGAACTGACTACAATTTTGCTTGGAATCGCGCTCATTCTTATACGCTACGGTGTAGCTACAATTAGCTACGTCTATGTTAAGCGCTACGAGCGAGGGGACCAATCATAGCGCCGAAAAAGTGAAAGCGGCCGTTAGGGCCATAAATCAATCGACTTTTACGATTTGTTTGCTATACATCCCTTTCTAACATATAGCGCTGTCCCTATTTTGTCCTCTCGCTCTTACAACAAGGCTCTCCTATCTCGGTCTCTTTTTGACCCTGAACCTTTAATTTTACTGCGCAATTACCAATTCAATACTGTTATAATCACACTTACTTATTCTAGCTTATTCTAAGTAGGAATTTCTTTATTTACATTAACCAATTAACTTATATCTAAACAATATACAATCTTAAACTTATTATTAGTGGTCGCCGTTCGTAACATCCTCCCCCCGGCGTAGATCCCTCGAAGCCTCTCCTACGTGGAGAACGGCGAGCTTCGAAGCTGGGCGGCGGAAAACTCCTCCCTTCGTGCGAACGTCGGCTGCTCTGACGACTCCGTCTGGTCCCGGGAACACTCGCTCGACGACGCCCCGCGGCCATGTGTTGCGTGGCAGCGACCCGTCGACTACGATGACGAGGTCGCCGACTCGTAGCGGGTGCACGTCGACGCGGGCTTGCCCTCGTGGGATGAGAGTCGGGAGGTACTCGGCGATCCATCTCCTCCAGAATTCGTCGGCTAGTGCCTGGGACTTCCTCCAGGTGCTGCGGCTCGCCTCGTCGCAGGGTCCGGTGAGCGGCAGTCCCGTCGATGACCCGATGAGGAAGTGGTTCGGCGTCAACGCTTCTTCGTCGTCTGGGTCGACCGATACATGGGTGAGCGGACGAGCGTTTATGCTGTACTCGGCCTCGGTGAGCAGTGTCAGCAGGACTTCTTCTTTTGGGAACTTTTCTTTCAGCGTAGCGCCCAGCGCAGCCTTCACTGAGCGCACTAGACGCTCCCAAGCGCCTCCCATATTCGGCGCCCCTGGCGGGATGAATTTCCAGTCCGTCTTGTGCTGCAGGCTGAAATCTTAAAGCTCCGTAGCCCACGTCGCGTAGGCCGCTCGTAGCTCTGCGTCGGCCCCTCTGAAGTTTGTAGCGTTGTCCGAGTAGATTACACGCGGCCATCCCCTCCTGGCGGCCATCCTTCGTAGAGCCATTATCGCTGAGTCTGTAGAGAGAGACGGCACTATCTCGATGTGTACTGCTCGGGTGGTGAGGCACGTGAACAGTGCGCCCCACCGCTTCTCGTGCCGCCTTCCCACGGTGACTATCATCGGCCCGAAGTAGTCCACGCCGCTATATGTGAACGCCCGATGTCTCGGTTCCAGCCGGACTGCTGGTAGGTCCCCCTTCGGTGGCGTTCTCGCTGTGGCGCGGTACACGCGACAGACTTGGCACTGTCTAGCCACCTGTCGCACGGTCGGTCTGAGGCGCGTTATAATATAGTGTTGGCGTAGCTCGTTGACGACCCGTTCATTGTTGGCGTGGCCCGCTCGACGGTGGTAATGTTCTACGAGCAGTCTTGTATATGGGTGACGACCGTCGAGTATCGCCGGCTGGTTAGTCGGTGTCGCAGTCTTGAGTGCGCCGATTCTGCCTCGCGCCCGTAGTACGTCGTCTGTTAACGTTGGATCCAGATTTCTAATTTTACTATGGCGCGGTAGCGGTTGGTTACTACGTAGGCGCGCTATCTCTTCGCCAAAGGAGTCCGCTTGTGCCTTCTGGATCCAGCGACGTTCTGCCTCTTCAATGTGGGCCACTTGTAGGCGAAGCGACCGATTTTTCTTTCTTAGTTTTTCCACAAAAAGTTGTGTCAGCGCGGTCGTTCTAATCAGTTTCAGGAACTGCGAGAATCGTGCTATGTCGGGCAGCGCGTAGCACGACTCTTCGACGGCGTAGCAGACCTCTTCTTGTGGAACGTTGCTGTCCTGCTCTTCCGCAGGCCATTCTGTCTCGCTCTCTTTTAGGAAGGCCGGCCCGTTGAACCACCTGTTGCTCTGCCGTATTGATGACTCGAGGCGCGTAGCGACGTCCGCTGGATTGGATAACGTAGGCACCCACCGCCAGTCCTCCGTAGCCGTTAACTCGGCGATCTCCGCTAGGCGATGTGCTACGAACGGCGTGTATTTTCTTTTCCCGTTTCTTATCCAATTCAGTACGGTTCTTGAGTCGCTCCAGTATACGACCCTCTGTGGCTTCAAATTATGCTCTCTGACGATGGTGTTGGCCATCCTGGCCCCGATGAGCGCCGCTTGTAGCTCCAGTCGAGGTATCGTCAGTAACTTCAGTGGTGCGACCTTTGCCTTGGCCATCACTTGCGAGACCTTTATGTCGCCGTCTCGCTCTAGCCGCCAGTATGCTACGGCGGCGTAGGCTTGCTCGCTGGCGTCTACGAAGACATGCAGTTGTATTCTCGTTTCCGGCGACATTTCCATATCGTAGCACCGCGGGATGGTTATTCTCGCGATGTCGTCGAGTTGCTTCATCCATTGGAACATTTGTGCTGGCTGGTCCGCGGCGCGTATTTTCACCCGTAGGAACATCTCTTCTATGTCGGCTGTTACCGCAATTCTATGTTCCCGGAACCCGAACAATATTCTTGTTAACGAGGCTAACAGGTCCGGTCCCTCTAACAGGTAGTCGTTGAGGCTGACTCCCTGTGTCTTGGCGGCGGCGTCAAACACTACTCTCACTTTGCCCGGCTTGTTGTGGTTGACTACGGCAAAGTGAGGTAGATACCATCGCCTCGGTGAGTCCTCTTCGGTACCGTCGCACTCCGTTGCGTAGCCTTTTGTTAACAAGTTGTTGATCTGTGCCGCGTAGCCCTCTTTGAACGTCGCATCCCGGTTCATTTTGCGTTCCAGCGTAGCAAATCGCTGTAGCGCGGTCTCATAGTTATTTGGTAACTCGGGATTGTCCGTCTTCCATGGCAGGCCGACCTCGAAGTGTCCATTTTTCCTTGTTGCGGTTGTTGTGAATATATCGATCGCTCGTTGATCTTCCTTATTCACATTCACTTTCGTAGACACCCCGATCGAGTCGACGTCGAAGTGTTGCTCGACCAACTTGTGTAGTTGTGCGTCGTTCGAGCAGATGTGTAGCACCGTAGCTTCGTCTTGTAGCAGCGTTTTCTTAGGTGTTGAGCCGTGTAACACCCATCCCAATTTGGTCCACGAAGCCGCGGGCTCGCTTTTCTTCCCGACTCGTAGCTGCCGGGAAACGATAAGGTGCCAATTATCGGCGCCGATTAACAGCTGGGGCTTTGCTTCGCCGTGGCAGATCTTGCTTGTGATACCCCGTAGATGCGAGTATCGTTCGAGATTCGCTGGCACGTTTTGTTTGTGTAACTGTAGCCCCCTCACGGTGCGGGCGGTCAAGGCGTATTCTTCGTTTTCTTGTACGCCCCTGACGCGTAGCTTCACCGCTCGGCTTGATATCTCTTTGGCGTCGTTGATCCCTCTGATGTTTAATTTCTGGAGGGGTCCGTTGTTGGTTAGCTTCTTTGCTAATTCTTCATTAATGAGCGTAACCGTGGAGCCTTCATCGAGGAGAGCGTGGACTCGTAGCTCCCCCCGTGGACCGCTGAGAATGACTTCACAAGTCTTCAAGAGGACCGTAGTGGGCGTCTTTTTTGTCGTAACGCTCATGACGGTCGCCGCTGTGTCGTCGTTATTTTCTTGAGGCTTCGTTGCTTCCGGTTCCTTAGGCTTATGAAGCAGTGCGTGGTGCTTGTAAGTGCATCCCTGCACCCCACATGCCTTGTGCTTGCATGTGAGCCGGCTGTGCCTTTTATTGAGGCACTTAAAGCAAACTCTGTTTTCTTTGGCCCATTTCCATCGGTCGTTGATACTCATTTTCTTCATTTTTGAGCACCCCGTCGTGTTGTGCTCCGTCGATGCACACAATAAACATGTTTTATTGTCCGCAGGTGCCTCTTCCGCCGTATAAACTCCTCTTTGAGGTACCCTCTTGTTGGGCGCCTCTCTCTTGAGCGGTGGCGGAGCGCTGCGTCTTGCGTGTGTGTATTTGATCATCAAGTCCGCTTCCTTCATTAAATATTCTGCCAGGATAGTCGTTTCATCTTGGGCTGCGATGCGCTCTTCATTCGCGGCGGCGTACTCGGCCCACTTCGTTATTAAATGCGGGCTGAGCTTGTCCACGATGTCCCGGACGAGTAACGGGTTCTTGAGGTAGCCTCTGCGGTCCACACTCTTAATTGTGTAAACCGCATTCTGTACGCGGACCGCGAAATCGTAGATGTCCGCGCTCGCCGACCCCAGTCGTGGCAGCCTTCTTATATCTTCCATAGCGCGGTCGATGATATGTTCTGGACGTCCATACTTCATCGCTAATGTGTTGATTATGACGTCTGGATTGGAGGCGGTGAAAAGTAGGGATAACACCGCTTCCCTTGCCTCCCCCCGTAGACTGTTCCGGAGGCGGAGTAAATTTTCCGTCGGCGTATATTTGAACAGTCGCGTGGAGTCTTCGTAGGCGGCTCTATATGGTAGCCACTCATTTACCGCCCCGTTGAATAGCGGTAGTTCGGCGGACTGGCGAGGCGGCGGCCGGGAGGTGACTAACTTCTCGAGGACGTCGGCGAGTTGCTGAATGCCTCTGTGTTTAGTGTCCCCCCATTGCCCATTAATGGAGGGACGAGCCTCCTGTGGCTCCTCCTGGTACCTCCTCCGGTCCGGCCTCATCTCGTCGACGCTCCTGTCGACCCAGTCTTGAACCCTCTGTCGACTCGCGGAGCCCTCTGAAGCGGCTTCTATGGCCGAGACTTCGGCCGCTAGCTTCGACTTGACCAGTCGCTCCTTCATCTGCAAGCGTTGAGTCTCGATCTCGGCGAGTTCCTTTTCCGCCTCGTATTGTGCCATCCGTAGCCTTGCCTCGGCGCTCGCCCTCGATATGTTGCTGCGGATGGTTTGCGTAGGCGACGTAGGTCGAGGGACGGACGTCGTAGCGGCGGGGTTAGGCGGCGCGCTCGTGGCTTGCGTGGACGGCGGACCCATTGTCGACGTCCCGGGCAATGTATCTTGCGGCGGTGAGCGCTCCAACCTTCTTCCCAGCGGGATCCCTGCTACCGTAGACGGCGACTGCGGCGGCTCCTCGTAGACCCAATGCATTTTTGCCTGGACAGGTGCTTGCGGTAGCTCCGAGTCTCCGTAACCCGATTCAGAGCGGACTCGACTTCTTGTATTCATTTCCGTTGTTGGTCCGACGCTTTTCTGGCCCGGTGTCGCGGCTTTCCTTCCTCCGGCACGGCGTAGCTTGTTCTGGCGGAGCGTGGCCCCGCCCGGCTAGGCTGGTTTCCGGGGTCGTGAAGCGGCGAGGATGCTTGGCCCTGCGTAGCTGACCCGATGTAGCTGGCTCGACGTAGCTGGCCCGTCGTAGCGTCTGGCCGGCGTAGGCTCCTAGGTCCGGCGTAGCCCTAATCCAGCGTAGGCTCCTGGATCCGCTTGGCTTCCAAGACGGCGTGGCTTCCGATCCGGCGCAGCTTCCAATCCGGCTCCGAATGACCAAACACTGTTGAAGGTGACTTGCAGTGGACTGTAGATGATGAATGAGAACCAGCTTACTTCCTTGTGAATACTTTATTCTTACGAGTGCTCCGAACTGACTACAATTTTGCTTGGAATCGCGCTCATTCTTATACGCTACGGTGTAGCTACAATTAGCTACGTCTATGTTAAGCGCTACGAGCGAGGGGACCAATCATAGCGCCGAAAAAGTGAAAGCGGCCGTTAGGGCCATAAATCAATCGACTTTTACGATTTGTTTGCTATACATCCCTTTCTAACATATAGCGCTGTCCCTATTTTGTCCTCTCGCTCTTACAACAAGGCTCTCCTATCTCGGTCTCTTTTTGACCCTGAACCTTTAATTTTACTGCGCAATTACCAATTCAATACTGTTATAATCACACTTACTTATTCTAGCTTATTCTAAGTAGGAATTTCTTTATTTACATTAACCAATTAACTTATATCTAAACAATATACAATCTTAAACTTATTATTAGTGGTCGCCGTTCGTAACAGTACCTATACAGAATCTACCTTAGCTCTGAAGACAAAAATTTTAAATTACATAGAAAACATACTAGTACTTCCCCATAGTTAATCCGTTTATATTACTGTCATACATCAAAAGATTCGTCTTGAAGTGCCCTATTCGACTGTCTAATTTGTTTTTAATTTCATCAAAAATTTTTCAAAATTTACATTAAATTTCATTTTCTTTAAAACATTACACGTTATTGCAATAGTTTATTGTTAGATTTCAAGTTTACCTACCACTTTGTGGTATCAAAAGACGCGTAATTACTTCGCGCACCTGTCTCTTTACATCTTTTGAAAATTCGTCCTTAAATTTTCCTAATTTTCGCCTAAAACTCCTAAAAAACGTCTATTTTCCGATTTTCTTTTTCCAACTACGCTCTATTTTCAATTTTCCTTCATTCCTGTGTAGCGCTCGTCGAGCCCTATCCCCTGATACCACTCCCGTCCCGATCCGACCACCCAAAATCGAAAAAAGTCGCGAGGCGCCCTTCATACATAGTTGGTACCTATACAGAATCTACCTTAGCTCTGAAGACAAAAATTTTAAATTACATAGAAAACATACTAGTACTTCCCCATAGTTAATCCGTTTATATTACTGTCATACATCAAAAGATTCGTCTTGAAGTGCCCTATTCGACTGTCTAATTTGTTTTTAATTTCATCAAAAATTTTTCAAAATTTACATTAAATTTCATTTTCTTTAAAACATTACACGTTATTGCAATAGTTTATTGTTAGATTTCAAGTTTACCTACCACTTTGTGGTATCAAAAGACGCGTAATTACTTCGCGCACCTGTCTCTTTACATCTTTTGAAAATTCGTCCTTAAATTTTCCTAATTTTCGCCTAAAACTCCTAAAAAACGTCTATTTTCCGATTTTCTTTTTCCAACTACGCTCTATTTTCAATTTTCCTTCATTCCTGTGTAGCGCTCGTCGAGCCCTATCCCCTGATACCACTCCCGTCCCGATCCGACCACCCAAAATCGAAAAAAGTCGCGAGGCGCCCTTCCCATACATAGTTGGTACCTATACAGAATCTACCTTAGCTCTGAAGACAAAAATTTTAAATTACATAGAAAACATACTAGTACTTCCCCATAGTTAATCCGTTTATATTACTGTCATACATCAAAAGATTCGTCTTGAAGTGCCCTATTCGACTGTCTAATTTGTTTTTAATTTCATCAAAAATTTTTCAAAATTTACATTAAATTTCATTTTCTTTAAAACATTACACGTTATTGCAATAGTTTGTTGTTAGATTTCAAGTTTACCTACCACTTTGTGGTATCAAAAGACGCGTAATTACTTCGCGCACCTGTCTCTTTACATCTTTTGAAAATTCGTCCTTAAATTTTCCTAATTTTCGCCTAAAACTCCTAAAAAACGTCTATTTTCCGATTTTCTTTTTCCAACTACGCTCTATTTTCAATTTTCCTTCATTCCTGTGTAGCGCTCGTCGAGCCCTATCCCCTGATACCACTCCCGTCCCGATCCGACCACCCAAAATCGAAAAAAGTCGCGAGGCGCCCTTCCCATACATAGTTGGTACCTATACAGAATCTACCTTAGCTCTGAAGACAAAAATTTTAAATTACATAGAAAACATACTAGTACTTCCCCATAGTTAATCCGTTTATATTACTGTCATACATCAAAAGATTCGTCTTGAAGTGCCCTATTCGACTGTCTAATTTGTTTTTAATTTCATCAAAAATTTTTCAAAATTTACATTAAATTTCATTTTCTTTAAAACATTACACGTTATTGCAATAGTTTATTGTTAGATTTCAAGTTTACCTACCACTTTGTGGTATCAAAAGACGCGTAATTACTTCGCGCACCTGTCTCTTTACATCTTTTGAAAATTCGTCCTTAAATTTTCCTAATTTTCGCCTAAAACTCCTAAAAAACGTCTATTTTCCGATTTTCTTTTTCCAACTACGCTCTATTTTCAATTTTCCTTCATTCCTGTGTAGCGCTCGTCGAGCCCTATCCCCTGATACCACTCCCGTCCCGATCCGACCACCCAAAATCGAAAAAAGTCGCGAGGCGCCCTTCCCATACATAGTTGGTACCTATACAGAATCTACCTTAGCTCTGAAGACAAAAATTTTAAATTACATAGAAAACATACTAGTACTTCCCCATAGTTAATCCGTTTATATTACTGTCATACATCAAAAGATTCGTCTTGAAGTGCCCTATTCGACTGTCTAATTTGTTTTTAATTTCATCAAAAATTTTTCAAAATTTACATTAAATTTCATTTTCTTTAAAACATTACACGTTATTGCAATAGTTTATTGTTAGATTTCAAGTTTACCTACCACTTTGTGGTATCAAAAGACGCGTAATTACTTCGCGCACCTGTCTCTTTACATCTTTTGAAAATTCGTCCTTAAATTTTCCTAATTTTCGCCTAAAACTCCTAAAAAACGTCTATTTTCCGATTTTCTTTTTCCAACTACGCTCTATTTTCAATTTTCCTTCATTCCTGTGTAGCGCTCGTCGAGCCCTATCCCCTGATACCACTCCCGTCCCGATCCGACCACCCAAAATCGAAAAAAGTCGCGAGGCGCCCTTCCCATACATAGTTGGTACCTATACAGAATCTACCTTAGCTCTGAAGACAAAAATTTTAAATTACATAGAAAACATACTAGTACTTCCCCATAGTTAATCCGTTTATATTACTGTCATACATCAAAAGATTCGTCTTGAAGTGCCCTATTCGACTGTCTAATTTGTTTTTAATTTCATCAAAAATTTTTCAAAATTTACATTAAATTTCATTTTCTTTAAAACATTACACGTTATTGCAATAGTTTATTGTTAGATTTCAAGTTTACCTACCACTTTGTGGTATCAAAAGACGCGTAATTACTTCGCGCACCTGTCTCTTTACATCTTTTGAAAATTCGTCCTTAAATTTTCCTAATTTTCGCCTAAAACTCCTAAAAAACGTCTATTTTCCGATTTTCTTTTTCCAACTACGCTCTATTTTCAATTTTCCTTCATTCCTGTGTAGCGCTCGTCGAGCCCTATCCCCTGATACCACTCCCGTCCCGATCCGACCACCCAAAATCGAAAAAAGTCGCGAGGCGCCCTTCCCATACATAGTTGGTACCTATACAGAATCTACCTTAGCTCTGAAGACAAAAATTTTAAATTACATAGAAAACATACTAGTACTTCCCCATAGTTAATCCGTTTATATTACTGTCATACATCAAAAGATTCGTCTTGAAGTGCCCTATTCGACTGTCTAATTTGTTTTTAATTTCATCAAAAATTTTTCAAAATTTACATTAAATTTCATTTTCTTTAAAACATTACACGTTATTGCAATAGTTTATTGTTAGATTTCAAGTTTACCTACCACTTTGTGGTATCAAAAGACGCGTAATTACTTCGCGCACCTGTCTCTTTACATCTTTTGAAAATTCGTCCTTAAATTTTCCTAATTTTCGCCTAAAACTCCTAAAAAACGTCTATTTTCCGATTTTCTTTTTCCAACTACGCTCTATTTTCAATTTTCCTTCATTCCTGTGTAGCGCTCGTCGAGCCCTATCCCCTGATACCACTCCCGTCCCGATCCGACCACCCAAAATCGAAAAAAGTCGCGAGGCGCCCTTCCCATACATAGTTGGTACCTATACAGAATCTACCTTAGCTCTGAAGACAAAAATTTTAAATTACATAGAAAACATACTAGTACTTCCCCATAGTTAATCCGTTTATATTACTGTCATACATCAAAAGATTCGTCTTGAAGTGCCCTATTCGACTGTCTAATTTGTTTTTAATTTCATCAAAAATTTTTCAAAATTTACATTAAATTTCATTTTCTTTAAAACATTACACGTTATTGCAATAGTTTATTGTTAGATTTCAAGTTTACCTACCACTTTGTGGTATCAAAAGACGCGTAATTACTTCGCGCACCTGTCTCTTTACATCTTTTGAAAATTCGTCCTTAAATTTTCCTAATTTTCGCCTAAAACTCCTAAAAAACGTCTATTTTCCGATTTTCTTTTTCCAACTACGCTCTATTTTCAATTTTCCTTCATTCCTGTGTAGCGCTCGTCGAGCCCTATCCCCTGATACCACTCCCGTCCCGATCCGACCACCCAAAATCGAAAAAAGTCGCGAGGCGCCCTTCCCATACATAGTTGGTACCTATACAGAATCTACCTTAGCTCTGAAGACAAAAATTTTAAATTACATAGAAAACATACTAGTACTTCCCCATAGTTAATCCGTTTATATTACTGTCATACATCAAAAGATTCGTCTTGAAGTGCCCTATTCGACTGTCTAATTTGTTTTTAATTTCATCAAAAATTTTTCAAAATTTACATTAAATTTCATTTTCTTTAAAACATTACACGTTATTGCAATAGTTTATTGTTAGATTTCAAGTTTACCTACCACTTTGTGGTATCAAAAGACGCGTAATTACTTCGCGCACCTGTCTCTTTACATCTTTTGAAAATTCGTCCTTAAATTTTCCTAATTTTCGCCTAAAACTCCTAAAAAACGTCTATTTTCCGATTTTCTTTTTCCAACTACGCTCTATTTTCAATTTTCCTTCATTCCTGTGTAGCGCTCGTCGAGCCCTATCCCCTGATACCACTCCCGTCCCGATCCGACCACCCAAAATCGAAAAAAGTCGCGAGGCGCCCTTCCCATACATAGTTGGTACCTATACAGAATCTACCTTAGCTCTGAAGACAAAAATTTTAAATTACATAGAAAACATACTAGTACTTCCCCATAGTTAATCCGTTTATATTACTGTCATACATCAAAAGATTCGTCTTGAAGTGCCCTATTCGACTGTCTAATTTGTTTTTAATTTCATCAAAAATTTTTCAAAATTTACATTAAATTTCATTTTCTTTAAAACATTACACGTTATTGCAATAGTTTATTGTTAGATTTCAAGTTTACCTACCACTTTGTGGTATCAAAAGACGCGTAATTACTTCGCGCACCTGTCTCTTTACATCTTTTGAAAATTCGTCCTTAAATTTTCCTAATTTTCGCCTAAAACTCCTAAAAAACGTCTATTTTCCGATTTTCTTTTTCCAACTACGCTCTATTTTCAATTTTCCTTCATTCCTGTGTAGCGCTCGTCGAGCCCTATCCCCTGATACCACTCCCGTCCCGATCCGACCACCCAAAATCGAAAAAAGTCGCGAGGCGCCCTTCCCATACATAGTTGGTACCTATACAGAATCTACCTTAGCTCTGAAGACAAAAATTTTAAATTACATAGAAAACATACTAGTACTTCCCCATAGTTAATCCGTTTATATTACTGTCATACATCAAAAGATTCGTCTTGAAGTGCCCTATTCGACTGTCTAATTTGTTTTTAATTTCATCAAAAATTTTTCAAAATTTACATTAAATTTCATTTTCTTTAAAACATTACACGTTATTGCAATAGTTTGTTGTTAGATTTCAAGTTTACCTACCACTTTGTGGTATCAAAAGACGCGTAATTACTTCGCGCACCTGTCTCTTTACATCTTTTGAAAATTCGTCCTTAAATTTTCCTAATTTTCGCCTAAAACTCCTAAAAAACGTCTATTTTCCGATTTTCTTTTTCCAACTACGCTCTATTTTCAATTTTCCTTCATTCCTGTGTAGCGCTCGTCGAGCCCTATCCCCTGATACCACTCCCGTCCCGATCCGACCACCCAAAATCGAAAAAAGTCGCGAGGCGCCCTTCCCATACATAGTTGGTACCTATACAGAATCTACCTTAGCTCTGAAGACAAAAATTTTAAATTACATAGAAAACATACTAGTACTTCCCCATAGTTAATCCGTTTATATTACTGTCATACATCAAAAGATTCGTCTTGAAGTGCCCTATTCGACTGTCTAATTTGTTTTTAATTTCATCAAAAATTTTTCAAAATTTACATTAAATTTCATTTTCTTTAAAACATTACACGTTATTGCAATAGTTTATTGTTAGATTTCAAGTTTACCTACCACTTTGTGGTATCAAAAGACGCGTAATTACTTCGCGCACCTGTCTCTTTACATCTTTTGAAAATTCGTCCTTAAATTTTCCTAATTTTCGCCTAAAACTCCTAAAAAACGTCTATTTTCCGATTTTCTTTTTCCAACTACGCTCTATTTTCAATTTTCCTTCATTCCTGTGTAGCGCTCGTCGAGCCCTATCCCCTGATACCACTCCCGTCCCGATCCGACCACCCAAAATCGAAAAAAGTCGCGAGGCGCCCTTCCCATACATAGTTGGTACCTATACAGAATCTACCTTAGCTCTGAAGACAAAAATTTTAAATTACATAGAAAACATACTAGTACTTCCCCATAGTTAATCCGTTTATATTACTGTCATACATCAAAAGATTCGTCTTGAAGTGCCCTATTCGACTGTCTAATTTGTTTTTAATTTCATCAAAAATTTTTCAAAATTTACATTAAATTTCATTTTCTTTAAAACATTACACGTTATTGCAATAGTTTATTGTTAGATTTCAAGTTTACCTACCACTTTGTGGTATCAAAAGACGCGTAATTACTTCGCGCACCTGTCTCTTTACATCTTTTGAAAATTCGTCCTTAAATTTTCCTAATTTTCGCCTAAAACTCCTAAAAAACGTCTATTTTCCGATTTTCTTTTTCCAACTACGCTCTATTTTCAATTTTCCTTCATTCCTGTGTAGCGCTCGTCGAGCCCTATCCCCTGATACCACTCCCGTCCCGATCCGACCACCCAAAATCGAAAAAAGTCGCGAGGCGCCCTTCCCATACATAGTTGGTACCTATACAGAATCTACCTTAGCTCTGAAGACAAAAATTTTAAATTACATAGAAAACATACTAGTACTTCCCCATAGTTAATCCGTTTATATTACTGTCATACATCAAAAGATTCGTCTTGAAGTGCCCTATTCGACTGTCTAATTTGTTTTTAATTTCATCAAAAATTTTTCAAAATTTACATTAAATTTCATTTTCTTTAAAACATTACACGTTATTGCAATAGTTTATTGTTAGATTTCAAGTTTACCTACCACTTTGTGGTATCAAAAGACGCGTAATTACTTCGCGCACCTGTCTCTTTACATCTTTTGAAAATTCGTCCTTAAATTTTCCTAATTTTCGCCTAAAACTCCTAAAAAACGTCTATTTTCCGATTTTCTTTTTCCAACTACGCTCTATTTTCAATTTTCCTTCATTCCTGTGTAGCGCTCGTCGAGCCCTATCCCCTGATACCACTCCCGTCCCGATCCGACCACCCAAAATCGAAAAAAGTCGCGAGGCGCCCTTCCCATACATAGTTGGTACCTATACAGAATCTACCTTAGCTCTGAAGACAAAAATTTTAAATTACATAGAAAACATACTAGTACTTCCCCATAGTTAATCCGTTTATATTACTGTCATACATCAAAAGATTCGTCTTGAAGTGCCCTATTCGACTGTCTAATTTGTTTTTAATTTCATCAAAAATTTTTCAAAATTTACATTAAATTTCATTTTCTTTAAAACATTACACGTTATTGCAATAGTTTATTGTTAGATTTCAAGTTTACCTACCACTTTGTGGTATCAAAAGACGCGTAATTACTTCGCGCACCTGTCTCTTTACATCTTTTGAAAATTCGTCCTTAAATTTTCCTAATTTTCGCCTAAAACTCCTAAAAAACGTCTATTTTCCGATTTTCTTTTTCCAACTACGCTCTATTTTCAATTTTCCTTCATTCCTGTGTAGCGCTCGTCGAGCCCTATCCCCTGATACCACTCCCGTCCCGATCCGACCACCCAAAATCGAAAAAAGTCGCGAGGCGCCCTTCCCATACATAGTTGGTACCTATACAGAATCTACCTTAGCTCTGAAGACAAAAATTTTAAATTACATAGAAAACATACTAGTACTTCCCCATAGTTAATCCGTTTATATTACTGTCATACATCAAAAGATTCGTCTTGAAGTGCCCTATTCGACTGTCTAATTTGTTTTTAATTTCATCAAAAATTTTTCAAAATTTACATTAAATTTCATTTTCTTTAAAACATTACACGTTATTGCAATAGTTTATTGTTAGATTTCAAGTTTACCTACCACTTTGTGGTATCAAAAGACGCGTAATTACTTCGCGCACCTGTCTCTTTACATCTTTTGAAAATTCGTCCTTAAATTTTCCTAATTTTCGCCTAAAACTCCTAAAAAACGTCTATTTTCCGATTTTCTTTTTCCAACTACGCTCTATTTTCAATTTTCCTTCATTCCTGTGTAGCGCTCGTCGAGCCCTATCCCCTGATACCACTCCCGTCCCGATCCGACCACCCAAAATCGAAAAAAGTCGCGAGGCGCCCTTCCCATACATAGTTGGTACCTATACAGAATCTACCTTAGCTCTGAAGACAAAAATTTTAAATTACATAGAAAACATACTAGTACTTCCCCATAGTTAATCCGTTTATATTACTGTCATACATCAAAAGATTCGTCTTGAAGTGCCCTATTCGACTGTCTAATTTGTTTTTAATTTCATCAAAAATTTTTCAAAATTTACATTAAATTTCATTTTCTTTAAAACATTACACGTTATTGCAATAGTTTATTGTTAGATTTCAAGTTTACCTACCACTTTGTGGTATCAAAAGACGCGTAATTACTTCGCGCACCTGTCTCTTTACATCTTTTGAAAATTCGTCCTTAAATTTTCCTAATTTTCGCCTAAAACTCCTAAAAAACGTCTATTTTCCGATTTTCTTTTTCCAACTACGCTCTATTTTCAATTTTCCTTCATTCCTGTGTAGCGCTCGTCGAGCCCTATCCCCTGATACCACTCCCGTCCCGATCCGACCACCCAAAATCGAAAAAAGTCGCGAGGCGCCCTTCCCATACATAGTTGGTACCTATACAGAATCTACCTTAGCTCTGAAGACAAAAATTTTAAATTACATAGAAAACATACTAGTACTTCCCCATAGTTAATCCGTTTATATTACTGTCATACATCAAAAGATTCGTCTTGAAGTGCCCTATTCGACTGTCTAATTTGTTTTTAATTTCATCAAAAATTTTTCAAAATTTACATTAAATTTCATTTTCTTTAAAACATTACACGTTATTGCAATAGTTTATTGTTAGATTTCAAGTTTACCTACCACTTTGTGGTATCAAAAGACGCGTAATTACTTCGCGCACCTGTCTCTTTACATCTTTTGAAAATTCGTCCTTAAATTTTCCTAATTTTCGCCTAAAACTCCTAAAAAACGTCTATTTTCCGATTTTCTTTTTCCAACTACGCTCTATTTTCAATTTTCCTTCATTCCTGTGTAGCGCTCGTCGAGCCCTATCCCCTGATACCACTCCCGTCCCGATCCGACCACCCAAAATCGAAAAAAGTCGCGAGGCGCCCTTCATACATAGTTGGTACCTATACAGAATCTACCTTAGCTCTGAAGACAAAAATTTTAAATTACATAGAAAACATACTAGTACTTCCCCATAGTTAATCCGTTTATATTACTGTCATACATCAAAAGATTCGTCTTGAAGTGCCCTATTCGACTGTCTAATTTGTTTTTAATTTCATCAAAAATTTTTCAAAATTTACATTAAATTTCATTTTCTTTAAAACATTACACGTTATTGCAATAGTTTATTGTTAGATTTCAAGTTTACCTACCACTTTGTGGTATCAAAAGACGCGTAATTACTTCGCGCACCTGTCTCTTTACATCTTTTGAAAATTCGTCCTTAAATTTTCCTAATTTTCGCCTAAAACTCCTAAAAAACGTCTATTTTCCGATTTTCTTTTTCCAACTACGCTCTATTTTCAATTTTCCTTCATTCCTGTGTAGCGCTCGTCGAGCCCTATCCCCTGATACCACTCCCGTCCCGATCCGACCACCCAAAATCGAAAAAAGTCGCGAGGCGCCCTTGCCATACATAGTTGGTACCTATACAGAATCTACCTTAGCTCTGAAGACAAAAATTTTAAATTACATAGAAAACATACTAGTACTTCCCCATAGTTAATCCGTTTATATTACTGTCATACATCAAAAGATTCGTCTTGAAGTGCCCTATTCGACTGTCTAATTTGTTTTTAATTTCATCAAAAATTTTTCAAAATTTACATTAAATTTCATTTTCTTTAAAACATTACACGTTATTGCAATAGTTTATTGTTAGATTTCAAGTTTACCTACCACTTTGTGGTATCAAAAGACGCGTAATTACTTCGCGCACCTGTCTCTTTACATCTTTTGAAAATTCGTCCTTAAATTTTCCTAATTTTCGCCTAAAACTCCTAAAAAACGTCTATTTTCCGATTTTCTTTTTCCAACTACGCTCTATTTTCAATTTTCCTTCATTCCTGTGTAGCGCTCGTCGAGCCCTATCCCCTGATACCACTCCCGTCCCGATCCGACCACCCAAAATCGAAAAAAGTCGCGAGGCGCCCTTCCCATACATAGTTGGTACCTATACAGAATCTACCTTAGCTCTGAAGACAAAAATTTTAAATTACATAGAAAACATACTAGTACTTCCCCATAGTTAATCCGTTTATATTACTGTCATACATCAAAAGATTCGTCTTGAAGTGCCCTATTCGACTGTCTAATTTGTTTTTAATTTCATCAAAAATTTTTCAAAATTTACATTAAATTTCATTTTCTTTAAAACATTACACGTTATTGCAATAGTTTATTGTTAGATTTCAAGATTACCTACCACTTTGTGGTATCAAAAGACGCGTAATTACTTCGCGCACCTGTCTCTTTACATCTTTTGAAAATTCGTCCTTAAATTTTCCTAATTTTCGCCTAAAACTCCTAAAAAACGTCTATTTTCCGATTTTCTTTTTCCAACTACGCTCTATTTTCAATTTTCCTTCATTCCTGTGTAGCGCTCGTCGAGCCCTATCCCCTGATACCACTCCCGTCCCGATCCGACCACCCAAAATCGAAAAAAGTCGCGAGGCGCCCTTCCCATACATAGTTGGTACCTATACAGAATCTACCTTAGCTCTGAAGACAAAAATTTTAAATTACATAGAAAACATACTAGTACTTCCCCATAGTTAATCCGTTTATATTACTGTCATACATCAAAAGATTCGTCTTGAAGTGCCCTATTCGACTGTCTAATTTGTTTTTAATTTCATCAAAAATTTTTCAAAATTTACATTAAATTTCATTTTCTTTAAAACATTACACGTTATTGCAATAGTTTATTGTTAGATTTCAAGTTTACCTACCACTTTGTGGTATCAAAAGACGCGTAATTACTTCGCGCACCTGTCTCTTTACATCTTTTGAAAATTCGTCCTTAAATTTTCCTAATTTTCGCCTAAAACTCCTAAAAAACGTCTATTTTCCGATTTTCTTTTTCCAACTACGCTCTATTTTCAATTTTCCTTCATTCCTGTGTAGCGCTCGTCGAGCCCTATCCCCTGATACCACTCCCGTCCCGATCCGACCACCCAAAATCGAAAAAAGTCGCGAGGCGCCCTTCCCATACATAGTTGGTACCTATACAGAATCTACCTTAGCTCTGAAGACAAAAATTTTAAATTACATAGAAAACATACTAGTACTTCCCCATAGTTAATCCGTTTATATTACTGTCATACATCAAAAGATTCGTCTTGAAGTGCCCTATTCGACTGTCTAATTTGTTTTTAATTTCATCAAAAATTTTTCAAAATTTACATTAAATTTCATTTTCTTTAAAACATTACACGTTATTGCAATAGTTTATTGTTAGATTTCAAGTTTACCTACCACTTTGTGGTATCAAAAGACGCGTAATTACTTCGCGCACCTGTCTCTTTACATCTTTTGAAAATTCGTCCTTAAATTTTCCTAATTTTCGTCTAAAACTCCTAAAAAACGTCTATTTTCCGATTTTCTTTTTCCAACTACGCTCTATTTTCAATTTTCCTTCATTCCTGTGTAGCGCTCGTCGAGCCCTATCCCCTGATACCACTCCCGTCCCGATCCGACCACCCAAAATCGAAAAAAGTCGCGAGGCGCCCTTCCCATACATAGTTGGTACCTATACAGAATCTACCTTAGCTCTGAAGACAAAAATTTTAAATTACATAGAAAACATACTAGTACTTCCCCATAGTTAATCCGTTTATATTACTGTCATACATCAAAAGATTCGTCTTGAAGTGCCCTATTCGACTGTCTAATTTGTTTTTAATTTCATCAAAAATTTTTCAAAATTTACATTAAATTTCATTTTCTTTAAAACATTACACGTTATTGCAATAGTTTATTGTTAGATTTCAAGTTTACCTACCACTTTGTGGTATCAAAAGACGCGTAATTACTTCGCGCACCTGTCTCTTTACATCTTTTGAAAATTCGTCCTTAAATTTTCCTAATTTTCGTCTAAAACTCCTAAAAAACGTCTATTTTCCGATTTTCTTTTTCCAACTACGCTCTATTTTCAATTTTCCTTCATTCCTGTGTAGCGCTCGTCGAGCCCTATCCCCTGATACCACTCCCGTCCCGATCCGACCACCCAAAATCGAAAAAAGTCGCGAGGCGCCCTTCCCATACATAGTTGGTACCTATACAGAATCTACCTTAGCTCTGAAGACAAAAATTTTAAATTACATAGAAAACATACTAGTACTTCCCCATAGTTAATCCGTTTATATTACTGTCATACATCAAAAGATTCGTCTTGAAGTGCCCTATTCGACTGTCTAATTTGTTTTTAATTTCATCAAAAATTTTTCAAAATTTACATTAAATTTCATTTTCTTTAAAACATTACACGTTATTGCAATAGTTTATTGTTAGATTTCAAGTTTACCTACCACTTTGTGGTATCAAAAGACGCGTAATTACTTCGCGCACCTGTCTCTTTACATCTTTTGAAAATTCGTCCTTAAATTTTCCTAATTTTCGCCTAAAACTCCTAAAAAACGTCTATTTTCCGATTTTCTTTTTCCAACTACGCTCTATTTTCAATTTTCCTTCATTCCTGTGTAGCGCTCGTCGAGCCCTATCCCCTGATACCACTCCCGTCCCGATCCGACCACCCAAAATCGAAAAAAGTCGCGAGGCGCCCTTCCCATACATAGTTGGTACCTATACAGAATCTACCTTAGCTCTGAAGACAAAAATTTTAAATTACATAGAAAACATACTAGTACTTCCCCATAGTTAATCCGTTTATATTACTGTCATACATCAAAAGATTCGTCTTGAAGTGCCCTATTCGACTGTCTAATTTGTTTTTAATTTCATCAAAAATTTTTCAAAATTTACATTAAATTTCATTTTCTTTAAAACATTACACGTTATTGCAATAGTTTATTGTTAGATTTCAAGATTACCTACCACTTTGTGGTATCAAAAGACGCGTAATTACTTCGCGCACCTGTCTCTTTACATCTTTTGAAAATTCGTCCTTAAATTTTCCTAATTTTCGCCTAAAACTCCTAAAAAACGTCTATTTTCCGATTTTCTTTTTCCAACTACGCTCTATTTTCAATTTTCCTTCATTCCTGTGTAGCGCTCGTCGAGCCCTATCCCCTGATACCACTCCCGTCCCGATCCGACCACCCAAAATCGAAAAAAGTCGCGAGGCGCCCTTCCCATACATAGTTGGTACCTATACAGAATCTACCTTAGCTCTGAAGACAAAAATTTTAAATTACATAGAAAACATACTAGTACTTCCCCATAGTTAATCCGTTTATATTACTGTCATACATCAAAAGATTCGTCTTGAAGTGCCCTATTCGACTGTCTAATTTGTTTTTAATTTCATCAAAAATTTTTCAAAATTTACATTAAATTTCATTTTCTTTAAAACATTACACGTTATTGCAATAGTTTATTGTTAGATTTCAAGTTTACCTACCACTTTGTGGTATCAAAAGACGCGTAATTACTTCGCGCACCTGTCTCTTTACATCTTTTGAAAATTCGTCCTTAAATTTTCCTAATTTTCGCCTAAAACTCCTAAAAAACGTCTATTTTCCGATTTTCTTTTTCCAACTACGCTCTATTTTCAATTTTCCTTCATTCCTGTGTAGCGCTCGTCGAGCCCTATCCCCTGATACCACTCCCGTCCCGATCCGACCACCCAAAATCGAAAAAAGTCGCGAGGCGCCCTTCCCATACATAGTTGGTACCTATACAGAATCTACCTTAGCTCTGAAGACAAAAATTTTAAATTACATAGAAAACATACTAGTACTTCCCCATAGTTAATCCGTTTATATTACTGTCATACATCAAAAGATTCGTCTTGAAGTGCCCTATTCGACTGTCTAATTTGTTTTTAATTTCATCAAAAATTTTTCAAAATTTACATTAAATTTCATTTTCTTTAAAACATTACACGTTATTGCAATAGTTTATTGTTAGATTTCAAGTTTACCTACCACTTTGTGGTATCAAAAGACGCGTAATTACTTCGCGCACCTGTCTCTTTACATCTTTTGAAAATTCGTCCTTAAATTTTCCTAATTTTCGCCTAAAACTCCTAAAAAACGTCTATTTTCCGATTTTCTTTTTCCAACTACGCTCTATTTTCAATTTTCCTTCATTCCTGTGTAGCGCTCGTCGAGCCCTATCCCCTGATACCACTCCCGTCCCGATCCGACCACCCAAAATCGAAAAAAGTCGCGAGGCGCCCTTCCCATACATAGTTGGTACCTATACAGAATCTACCTTAGCTCTGAAGACAAAAATTTTAAATTACATAGAAAACATACTAGTACTTCCCCATAGTTAATCCGTTTATATTACTGTCATACATCAAAAGATTCGTCTTGAAGTGCCCTATTCGACTGTCTAATTTGTTTTTAATTTCATCAAAAATTTTTCAAAATTTACATTAAATTTCATTTTCTTTAAAACATTACACGTTATTGCAATAGTTTATTGTTAGATTTCAAGTTTACCTACCACTTTGTGGTATCAAAAGACGCGTAATTACTTCGCGCACCTGTCTCTTTACATCTTTTGAAAATTCGTCCTTAAATTTTCCTAATTTTCGCCTAAAACTCCTAAAAAACGTCTATTTTCCGATTTTCTTTTTCCAACTACGCTCTATTTTCAATTTTCCTTCATTCCTGTGTAGCGCTCGTCGAGCCCTATCCCCTGATACCACTCCCGTCCCGATCCGACCACCCAAAATCGAAAAAAGTCGCGAGGCGCCCTTCCCATACATAGTTGGTACCTATACAGAATCTACCTTAGCTCTGAAGACAAAAATTTTAAATTACATAGAAAACATACTAGTACTTCCCCATAGTTAATCCGTTTATATTACTGTCATACATCAAAAGATTCGTCTTGAAGTGCCCTATTCGACTGTCTAATTTGTTTTTAATTTCATCAAAAATTTTTCAAAATTTACATTAAATTTCATTTTCTTTAAAACATTACACGTTATTGCAATAGTTTATTGTTAGATTTCAAGTTTACCTACCACTTTGTGGTATCAAAAGACGCGTAATTACTTCGCGCACCTGTCTCTTTACATCTTTTGAAAATTCGTCCTTAAATTTTCCTAATTTTCGCCTAAAACTCCTAAAAAACGTCTATTTTCCGATTTTCTTTTTCCAACTACGCTCTATTTTCAATTTTCCTTCATTCCTGTGTAGCGCTCGTCGAGCCCTATCCCCTGATACCACTCCCGTCCCGATCCGACCACCCAAAATCGAAAAAAGTCGCGAGGCGCCCTTCCCATACATAGTTGGTACCTATACAGAATCTACCTTAGCTCTGAAGACAAAAATTTTAAATTACATAGAAAACATACTAGTACTTCCCCATAGTTAATCCGTTTATATTACTGTCATACATCAAAAGATTCGTCTTGAAGTGCCCTATTCGACTGTCTAATTTGTTTTTAATTTCATCAAAAATTTTTCAAAATTTACATTAAATTTCATTTTCTTTAAAACATTACACGTTATTGCAATAGTTTATTGTTAGATTTCAAGTTTACCTACCACTTTGTGGTATCAAAAGACGCGTAATTACTTCGCGCACCTGTCTCTTTACATCTTTTGAAAATTCGTCCTTAAATTTTCCTAATTTTCGCCTAAAACTCCTAAAAAACGTCTATTTTCCGATTTTCTTTTTCCAACTACGCTCTATTTTCAATTTTCCTTCATTCCTGTGTAGCGCTCGTCGAGCCCTATCCCCTGATACCACTCCCGTCCCGATCCGACCACCCAAAATCGAAAAAAGTCGCGAGGCGCCCTTCCCATACATAGTTGGTACCTATACAGAATCTACCTTAGCTCTGAAGACAAAAATTTTAAATTACATAGAAAACATACTAGTACTTCCCCATAGTTAATCCGTTTATATTACTGTCATACATCAAAAGATTCGTCTTGAAGTGCCCTATTCGACTGTCTAATTTGTTTTTAATTTCATCAAAAATTTTTCAAAATTTACATTAAATTTCATTTTCTTTAAAACATTACACGTTATTGCAATAGTTTATTGTTAGATTTCAAGTTTACCTACCACTTTGTGGTATCAAAAGACGCGTAATTACTTCGCGCACCTGTCTCTTTACATCTTTTGAAAATTCGTCCTTAAATTTTCCTAATTTTCGCCTAAAACTCCTAAAAAACGTCTATTTTCCGATTTTCTTTTTCCAACTACGCTCTATTTTCAATTTTCCTTCATTCCTGTGTAGCGCTCGTCGAGCCCTATCCCCTGATACCACTCCCGTCCCGATCCGACCACCCAAAATCGAAAAAAGTCGCGAGGCGCCCTTCCCATACATAGTTGGTACCTATACAGAATCTACCTTAGCTCTGAAGACAAAAATTTTAAATTACATAGAAAACATACTAGTACTTCCCCATAGTTAATCCGTTTATATTACTGTCATACATCAAAAGATTCGTCTTGAAGTGCCCTATTCGACTGTCTAATTTGTTTTTAATTTCATCAAAAATTTTTCAAAATTTACATTAAATTTCATTTTCTTTAAAACATTACACGTTATTGCAATAGTTTATTGTTAGATTTCAAGTTTACCTACCACTTTGTGGTATCAAAAGACGCGTAATTACTTCGCGCACCTGTCTCTTTACATCTTTTGAAAATTCGTCCTTAAATTTTCCTAATTTTCGCCTAAAACTCCTAAAAAACGTCTATTTTCCGATTTTCTTTTTCCAACTACGCTCTATTTTCAATTTTCCTTCATTCCTGTGTAGCGCTCGTCGAGCCCTATCCCCTGATACCACTCCCGTCCCGATCCGACCACCCAAAATCGAAAAAAGTCGCGAGGCGCCCTTCCCATACATAGTTGGTACCTATACAGAATCTACCTTAGCTCTGAAGACAAAAATTTTAAATTACATAGAAAACATACTAGTACTTCCCCATAGTTAATCCGTTTATATTACTGTCATACATCAAAAGATTCGTCTTGAAGTGCCCTATTCGACTGTCTAATTTGTTTTTAATTTCATCAAAAATTTTTCAAAATTTACATTAAATTTCATTTTCTTTAAAACATTACACGTTATTGCAATAGTTTATTGTTAGATTTCAAGTTTACCTACCACTTTGTGGTATCAAAAGACGCGTAATTACTTCGCGCACCTGTCTCTTTACATCTTTTGAAAATTCGTCCTTAAATTTTCCTAATTTTCGCCTAAAACTCCTAAAAAACGTCTATTTTCCGATTTTCTTTTTCCAACTACGCTCTATTTTCAATTTTCCTTCATTCCTGTGTAGCGCTCGTCGAGCCCTATCCCCTGATACCACTCCCGTCCCGATCCGACCACCCAAAATCGAAAAAAGTCGCGAGGCGCCCTTCCCATACATAGTTGGTACCTATACAGAATCTACCTTAGCTCTGAAGACAAAAATTTTAAATTACATAGAAAACATACTAGTACTTCCCCATAGTTAATCCGTTTATATTACTGTCATACATCAAAAGATTCGTCTTGAAGTGCCCTATTCGACTGTCTAATTTGTTTTTAATTTCATCAAAAATTTTTCAAAATTTACATTAAATTTCATTTTCTTTAAAACATTACACGTTATTGCAATAGTTTATTGTTAGATTTCAAGTTTACCTACCACTTTGTGGTATCAAAAGACGCGTAATTACTTCGCGCACCTGTCTCTTTACATCTTTTGAAAATTCGTCCTTAAATTTTCCTAATTTTCGTCTAAAACTCCTAAAAAACGTCTATTTTCCGATTTTCTTTTTCCAACTACGCTCTATTTTCAATTTTCCTTCATTCCTGTGTAGCGCTCGTCGAGCCCTATCCCCTGATACCACTCCCGTCCCGATCCGACCACCCAAAATCGAAAAAAGTCGCGAGGCGCCCTTCCCATACATAGTTGGTACCTATACAGAATCTACCTTAGCTCTGAAGACAAAAATTTTAAATTACATAGAAAACATACTAGTACTTCCCCATAGTTAATCCGTTTATATTACTGTCATACATCAAAAGATTCGTCTTGAAGTGCCCTATTCGACTGTCTAATTTGTTTTTAATTTCATCAAAAATTTTTCAAAATTTACATTAAATTTCATTTTCTTTAAAACATTACACGTTATTGCAATAGTTTATTGTTAGATTTCAAGTTTACCTACCACTTTGTGGTATCAAAAGACGCGTAATTACTTCGCGCACCTGTCTCTTTACATCTTTTGAAAATTCGTCCTTAAATTTTCCTAATTTTCGCCTAAAACTCCTAAAAAACGTCTATTTTCCGATTTTCTTTTTCCAACTACGCTCTATTTTCAATTTTCCTTCATTCCTGTGTAGCGCTCGTCGAGCCCTATCCCCTGATACCACTCCCGTCCCGATCCGACCACCCAAAATCGAAAAAAGTCGCGAGGCGCCCTTCCCATACATAGTTGGTACCTATACAGAATCTACCTTAGCTCTGAAGACAAAAATTTTAAATTACATAGAAAACATACTAGTACTTCCCCATAGTTAATCCGTTTATATTACTGTCATACATCAAAAGATTCGTCTTGAAGTGCCCTATTCGACTGTCTAATTTGTTTTTAATTTCATCAAAAATTTTTCAAAATTTACATTAAATTTCATTTTCTTTAAAACATTACACGTTATTGCAATAGTTTATTGTTAGATTTCAAGATTACCTACCACTTTGTGGTATCAAAAGACGCGTAATTACTTCGCGCACCTGTCTCTTTACATCTTTTGAAAATTCGTCCTTAAATTTTCCTAATTTTCGCCTAAAACTCCTAAAAAACGTCTATTTTCCGATTTTCTTTTTCCAACTACGCTCTATTTTCAATTTTCCTTCATTCCTGTGTAGCGCTCGTCGAGCCCTATCCCCTGATACCACTCCCGTCCCGATCCGACCACCCAAAATCGAAAAAAGTCGCGAGGCGCCCTTCCCATACATAGTTGGTACCTATACAGAATCTACCTTAGCTCTGAAGACAAAAATTTTAAATTACATAGAAAACATACTAGTACTTCCCCATAGTTAATCCGTTTATATTACTGTCATACATCAAAAGATTCGTCTTGAAGTGCCCTATTCGACTGTCTAATTTGTTTTTAATTTCATCAAAAATTTTTCAAAATTTACATTAAATTTCATTTTCTTTAAAACATTACACGTTATTGCAATAGTTTATTGTTAGATTTCAAGTTTACCTACCACTTTGTGGTATCAAAAGACGCGTAATTACTTCGCGCACCTGTCTCTTTACATCTTTTGAAAATTCGTCCTTAAATTTTCCTAATTTTCGCCTAAAACTCCTAAAAAACGTCTATTTTCCGATTTTCTTTTTCCAACTACGCTCTATTTTCAATTTTCCTTCATTCCTGTGTAGCGCTCGTCGAGCCCTATCCCCTGATACCACTCCCGTCCCGATCCGACCACCCAAAATCGAAAAAAGTCGCGAGGCGCCCTTCCCATACATAGTTGGTACCTATACAGAATCTACCTTAGCTCTGAAGACAAAAATTTTAAATTACATAGAAAACATACTAGTACTTCCCCATAGTTAATCCGTTTATATTACTGTCATACATCAAAAGATTCGTCTTGAAGTGCCCTATTCGACTGTCTAATTTGTTTTTAATTTCATCAAAAATTTTTCAAAATTTACATTAAATTTCATTTTCTTTAAAACATTACACGTTATTGCAATAGTTTATTGTTAGATTTCAAGTTTACCTACCACTTTGTGGTATCAAAAGACGCGTAATTACTTCGCGCACCTGTCTCTTTACATCTTTTGAAAATTCGTCCTTAAATTTTCCTAATTTTCGCCTAAAACTCCTAAAAAACGTCTATTTTCCGATTTTCTTTTTCCAACTACGCTCTATTTTCAATTTTCCTTCATTCCTGTGTAGCGCTCGTCGAGCCCTATCCCCTGATACCACTCCCGTCCCGATCCGACCACCCAAAATCGAAAAAAGTCGCGAGGCGCCCTTCCCATACATAGTTGGTACCTATACAGAATCTACCTTAGCTCTGAAGACAAAAATTTTAAATTACATAGAAAACATACTAGTACTTCCCCATAGTTAATCCGTTTATATTACTGTCATACATCAAAAGATTCGTCTTGAAGTGCCCTATTCGACTGTCTAATTTGTTTTTAATTTCATCAAAAATTTTTCAAAATTTACATTAAATTTCATTTTCTTTAAAACATTACACGTTATTGCAATAGTTTATTGTTAGATTTCAAGTTTACCTACCACTTTGTGGTATCAAAAGACGCGTAATTACTTCGCGCACCTGTCTCTTTACATCTTTTGAAAATTCGTCCTTAAATTTTCCTAATTTTCGCCTAAAACTCCTAAAAAACGTCTATTTTCCGATTTTCTTTTTCCAACTACGCTCTATTTTCAATTTTCCTTCATTCCTGTGTAGCGCTCGTCGAGCCCTATCCCCTGATACCACTCCCGTCCCGATCCGACCACCCAAAATCGAAAAAAGTCGCGAGGCGCCCTTCCCATACATAGTTGGTACCTATACAGAATCTACCTTAGCTCTGAAGACAAAAATTTTAAATTACATAGAAAACATACTAGTACTTCCCCATAGTTAATCCGTTTATATTACTGTCATACATCAAAAGATTCGTCTTGAAGTGCCCTATTCGACTGTCTAATTTGTTTTTAATTTCATCAAAAATTTTTCAAAATTTACATTAAATTTCATTTTCTTTAAAACATTACACGTTATTGCAATAGTTTATTGTTAGATTTCAAGATTACCTACCACTTTGTGGTATCAAAAGACGCGTAATTACTTCGCGCACCTGTCTCTTTACATCTTTTGAAAATTCGTCCTTAAATTTTCCTAATTTTCGCCTAAAACTCCTAAAAAACGTCTATTTTCCGATTTTCTTTTTCCAACTACGCTCTATTTTCAATTTTCCTTCATTCCTGTGTAGCGCTCGTCGAGCCCTATCCCCTGATACCACTCCCGTCCCGATCCGACCACCCAAAATCGAAAAAAGTCGCGAGGCGCCCTTCCCATACATAGTTGGTACCTATACAGAATCTACCTTAGCTCTGAAGACAAAAATTTTAAATTACATAGAAAACATACTAGTACTTCCCCATAGTTAATCCGTTTATATTACTGTCATACATCAAAAGATTCGTCTTGAAGTGCCCTATTCGACTGTCTAATTTGTTTTTAATTTCATCAAAAATTTTTCAAAATTTACATTAAATTTCATTTTCTTTAAAACATTACACGTTATTGCAATAGTTTATTGTTAGATTTCAAGTTTACCTACCACTTTGTGGTATCAAAAGACGCGTAATTACTTCGCGCACCTGTCTCTTTACATCTTTTGAAAATTCGTCCTTAAATTTTCCTAATTTTCGCCTAAAACTCCTAAAAAACGTCTATTTTCCGATTTTCTTTTTCCAACTACGCTCTATTTTCAATTTTCCTTCATTCCTGTGTAGCGCTCGTCGAGCCCTATCCCCTGATACCACTCCCGTCCCGATCCGACCACCCAAAATCGAAAAAAGTCGCGAGGCGCCCTTCCCATACATAGTTGGTACCTATACAGAATCTACCTTAGCTCTGAAGACAAAAATTTTAAATTACATAGAAAACATACTAGTACTTCCCCATAGTTAATCCGTTTATATTACTGTCATACATCAAAAGATTCGTCTTGAAGTGCCCTATTCGACTGTCTAATTTGTTTTTAATTTCATCAAAAATTTTTCAAAATTTACATTAAATTTCATTTTCTTTAAAACATTACACGTTATTGCAATAGTTTATTGTTAGATTTCAAGTTTACCTACCACTTTGTGGTATCAAAAGACGCGTAATTACTTCGCGCACCTGTCTCTTTACATCTTTTGAAAATTCGTCCTTAAATTTTCCTAATTTTCGCCTAAAACTCCTAAAAAACGTCTATTTTCCGATTTTCTTTTTCCAACTACGCTCTATTTTCAATTTTCCTTCATTCCTGTGTAGCGCTCGTCGAGCCCTATCCCCTGATACCACTCCCGTCCCGATCCGACCACCCAAAATCGAAAAAAGTCGCGAGGCGCCCTTCCCATACATAGTTGGTACCTATACAGAATCTACCTTAGCTCTGAAGACAAAAATTTTAAATTACATAGAAAACATACTAGTACTTCCCCATAGTTAATCCGTTTATATTACTGTCATACATCAAAAGATTCGTCTTGAAGTGCCCTATTCGACTGTCTAATTTGTTTTTAATTTCATCAAAAATTTTTCAAAATTTACATTAAATTTCATTTTCTTTAAAACATTACACGTTATTGCAATAGTTTATTGTTAGATTTCAAGTTTACCTACCACTTTGTGGTATCAAAAGACGCGTAATTACTTCGCGCACCTGTCTCTTTACATCTTTTGAAAATTCGTCCTTAAATTTTCCTAATTTTCGCCTAAAACTCCTAAAAAACGTCTATTTTCCGATTTTCTTTTTCCAACTACGCTCTATTTTCAATTTTCCTTCATTCCTGTGTAGCGCTCGTCGAGCCCTATCCCCTGATACCACTCCCGTCCCGATCCGACCACCCAAAATCGAAAAAAGTCGCGAGGCGCCCTTCCCATACATAGTTGGTACCTATACAGAATCTACCTTAGCTCTGAAGACAAAAATTTTAAATTACATAGAAAACATACTAGTACTTCCCCATAGTTAATCCGTTTATATTACTGTCATACATCAAAAGATTCGTCTTGAAGTGCCCTATTCGACTGTCTAATTTGTTTTTAATTTCATCAAAAATTTTTCAAAATTTACATTAAATTTCATTTTCTTTAAAACATTACACGTTATTGCAATAGTTTATTGTTAGATTTCAAGTTTACCTACCACTTTGTGGTATCAAAAGACGCGTAATTACTTCGCGCACCTGTCTCTTTACATCTTTTGAAAATTCGTCCTTAAATTTTCCTAATTTTCGCCTAAAACTCCTAAAAAACGTCTATTTTCCGATTTTCTTTTTCCAACTACGCTCTATTTTCAATTTTCCTTCATTCCTGTGTAGCGCTCGTCGAGCCCTATCCCCTGATACCACTCCCGTCCCGATCCGACCACCCAAAATCGAAAAAAGTCGCGAGGCGCCCTTCCCATACATAGTTGGTACCTATACAGAATCTACCTTAGCTCTGAAGACAAAAATTTTAAATTACATAGAAAACATACTAGTACTTCCCCATAGTTAATCCGTTTATATTACTGTCATACATCAAAAGATTCGTCTTGAAGTGCCCTATTCGACTGTCTAATTTGTTTTTAATTTCATCAAAAATTTTTCAAAATTTACATTAAATTTCATTTTCTTTAAAACATTACACGTTATTGCAATAGTTTATTGTTAGATTTCAAGATTACCTACCACTTTGTGGTATCAAAAGACGCGTAATTACTTCGCGCACCTGTCTCTTTACATCTTTTGAAAATTCGTCCTTAAATTTTCCTAATTTTCGCCTAAAACTCCTAAAAAACGTCTATTTTCCGATTTTCTTTTTCCAACTACGCTCTATTTTCAATTTTCCTTCATTCCTGTGTAGCGCTCGTCGAGCCCTATCCCCTGATACCACTCCCGTCCCGATCCGACCACCCAAAATCGAAAAAAAGCCCCGTCCGCCCTCCCTGTTCTCGTGACTTGTGTGTAGTGGGGTACGGAATCTTGACAAACCGTCACCAAACCTGAAAATTTTTAGTGTCAAATCAGATCTACCATTACTCGGTGATTCCGTCGCACACATCCGTTTTTATTTATCATACTTAGTTTCGGAAATATTTCGCGTATAGTCATATTTAAAATTCATTTCAACATTTTTAATCATCTTATTTTATTAAATCAATGTAAATGGATCCCCAGAACTTAAATACGTTAACCAATATTATTTTGGACATTCAGACGCGCGCCAAATCAATAATTTTTACGGTCACTTCAAATAAAAGTGTAACCGTAGCAGACAAAAAGAAAATTATTGAAGAAGCCCACATCATTGACAGTTTAGCATCCAAAGCATCTGCATTTCCTGACGTCTCAACAAGCCTCAAGCACGACCTTCAAAAGGTTATCCAGGCAGAGTTCGCTAAACTTACCCCTGCTCAAACGCAGCCCCCTACATCATACGCTACTGCCGCTGCGTCAAACAAAGCTCAACCTCAGAAAGACATTAAACGTGACACAAAGCCTGCTATAGTTTTAAAATCCAAAAAGGAGAACTCGAGTCGTAACGAAATAAAGGAATCCTTTCAAAAACAGATCTCATTCAAAAATTCCACATACACCCCTGCTAAAATATCTTCTTTATCCAATAACAAAATCCGGGTAGAGTTTGACACACGCGAACAGAGAGACGAAACACTGCAAAAAGTAGGAGAGTGCCAAGATCTGGAGGCTGAGCCCGCCAAAGACCTGAAGCCGATGATCATCCTGAAAGGGATAGATAAGGACACGACATCAACCGAATTATCCGAGCTTATAATACAGCAAAACTCAGCCATAAAAGAACAAAACGTTCTTCCCGAGGACATTCAGCTTGCCTTCCTAAAAAGTAATAAGAAACCTACCTTATATAACGCTGTTCTCATTGTCTCCCCCAAAATCTGGAAAATATCAACCGAATTGGGAAAACTAAACATTAACCACCACCGTATTCACACCGAAAACTTCTGCCCTCTCAAGCAGTGTTATAACTGCTTACGATTTGGACATACCAAAAAAGCCTGCAAATCCGACTCCCCGTGTTGCTCCCATTGTTCTGAAACCGGTCACCTATACAAAGACTGCCCAAATCAAAAAGAAGCCAGTAAAGTCAAGTGTTATAACTGCGTAAATCAAAATATAAAATTCAATCTCAAAACCGACACTACTCACTCAGCCACGTCTTTCAATTGCCCGCAACACCAACGTATGAAGGAGATCATCTCCAACCGCGTAAACTATGGATACTAAACTAAAAATTATCCAATGTAATGTGGGGAGGTCTTATCTATGGCAACATGAGTTTATACAATATTTTTCATCGAACAACTATTCCGTAGCTTTAATTACCGAACCTTATGTAGGTAACCAACTTACGACAAAAAGTATACCGGGGTACAACTTATACCAGTTCACTAGCGATCTAAGAGTTAAGGCTTGTATATTTGTGAAAGATAACATGGGGGCCACACTAGGCATGTCGGAATTCATGACATCAAACCTCTGCTTGGTGCAATTAATAACTAAACACCGGAAAGTTTTTCTCACTTGTGTCTATGTGGAACCTGACAACGACGTATTTAATACATTGAACCATTTAGAATATGTTCTTCAAAGCACAAAAAATTCAATTCATATTGTGGGAGGTGACTTGAATGGTTGGCATCCACTTTGGGGTTCCAACACGACCAATAAGAGAGGCAAAGACATCGCCAATTTGCTTGTGAGTAATGATTTCACTGTATGTAACCTAGGATCACACCCCACTTTTGAAACCGTCACACACGGTCAATTTAAATCATCAATTATAGACATAACCATAATTAACCAACACTATGCAGGTAATGTAGAAAATTGGCACGTCAATATGGATGCTTGCCCTTCATCGGAACACAATGCAATAGACTTTGAACTATCACTTTCAAAATCCCTAATAAATAAACCCAAAACGCAATCTACTTACCGTTATAATACAGCCAATTTTAATAACTGGAAAAGTTTTGAAGCTTTGCTAGGCGAAGAAATGCGACACAACTTTGAAAATTATACTGACATCATAAATAATATGAACCCTGGTGAAATAGACATCTTAATCGTAGATTTTACCCGAATTTTGCAAAAGGTCTGTGACAAAACTCTACCCCGCAAATGCAGAAAACCAACCCATAATCCGTGGTGGAATGAAAATCTGGAACACCTGAAGAAACAAGTCATTAAAAATCACCATCTTGTTAGTACTTTGAAAAAGAGAAATTTGCCTTTAGAAGAAGCCTTAACCGAAAGAAACCGCATTAAAGATGAATATGCCACTGCACTTAAATCTACCTCGACATCTAACTTTAGGGAGTTTTGCTGCCGTCAAGGTAAGGAGAACGTTTGGTCGCTGACTAATCGACTCATTAAAGCATCCACACATAACCTACCACCGTCCACACTACGAGTGTCTGATAGCCAATTTACTTCTGACAGCAATTCAACAGCAGCTGCTTTGTTGAATGCCTTTTACCCCGATGACACACCGGACATAACAGCGAGCCAAAAACAAATAAGACAAAACTCAAAAGATACTCCTCTTACACCAGATGAACCTCCATTTGCTTACAAGGAAATTTTAGACTGTCTTAAATCCATGAATCCAAATAAGGCCCCGGGTGTCGATCACTTCACGGCAGACATTTGCTACCGGTTCTCTTTAACTCACATTGATTTTCTCAGCGCCATCTTAAATAGATGCCTAGTTCTATCCCATTTCCCAGTTCCCTGGAAACATGCATTTGTGAAAACCATTCCCAAGCCAAATAAGACAGATTATACCGACAAATCTTCATACAGACCCATTGGACTCATCAATATCTTTGGGAAACTGCTAGAAAAGCTCATCACTAAGAGACTCACTCATTTCCTAAACTCAACCAATGCCTCATGTGCTAAGCAATACGGATTTAAGGAACAAACATCTACAGTTCATGCCCTCCATAATGCTATAGATAAAATACAGCATAGCAAGAAAGAAAAGAAGCTTGTCATGGCAATCTCCTTGGATATACAAGCGGCATTCGATAATGCGTGGTGGCCGGCTCTCTTGGAGAGACTGCAACATGTTAAATGTCCGCAAAACATATACAAAATTATAGCAAATTATTTAACAGATAGAACGGTTACACTTAACTTTGCCGACGCGTCAGCTACCAAAACCATGACAAAAGGGTGTATCCAAGGCTCAGTATGTGGCCCTACGTTTTGGAACTTGATACTCGACGATTTACTCAACATAAAACTCCCCGAGAGCTGTCACATCCAAGCGTTCGCTGATGACATCTTTCTTATAGTCAGTAGCAAGAAAAGAGCCGATCTAGAATTCGACATTAATCAAGCCCTGAAATTAATATCCGAATGGGGTGAGAAAATAAAATTAAAATTTAGTCCGCAAAAAACACAAATGATAGCATTCACACCCAAATGTAAAAACATAAACGTAAAATTAAACAATAACTCATTAGAATTTAGCAGCGACATCAAACTATTAGGTATAATAATAGACCAAAACTTAAAATTCATTAAACATGTCAATTACATTGTAAATAAATGCACTAAACTCTATAAAAACCTCTGTAAATTTGTCAAACCCACGTGGGGCATCCATCCCGAAAATATTCGTACACTATACAACCACGTCATTGAGCCCACTATCACATATGCCGCAAGCGTTTGGAGCCATGCGGTTCAATATAAACATGTACGGGATAATCTTCAGTCTTTCCAGAGGGGTTTTGCTCTCAAAATAATACGTGGCTTCAGGACAGTTTCTTCCACTGCAGCGATCGCTCTGGCACAATTAACACCGCTGTACTTAAAAGTAAGCGAAGTAGCACAAATCGAAAACACCAAACTCACTGGACTAACTCACTACCTGCCCCATGATGTACCATATGAGAAACCTTTCCCAGTCTCAGAGCTACCACACCCATCCTCACGTCCTGAAATAGTTATCACAGCGGCTACAACAGAGGAAGAAATAAATAACAACTGTTCCACAAATACTTACAAGATTTTTACTGATGGTAGCAGCGACGGAATGGGTAAAGTTGGAGCATCTTTAGTAGTATACACACCAGAGGGTCAAAAAATCTGTAGAAAACTAAAGTTGCATGGAAGCTGCTCGGTGTTTCAGGCGGAGCTGCTGGCTATCAGACACTCTACGGACTGGATTCTTATGCATAACCCGCAAAGCGCAGTCATATTTTCCGACAGTAGATCGAGTTTGGACGCGATCAAAGACACAAATAATACAAATCCACTTGTCGCTAACATCCTCAAAAACATTATAACAATCACAGAAAATCAAATTGAACTTAAGCTCGTGTGGGTGAAGGCTCATTCCGGCTTGACTGGAAATGAGGAAGCCGATAGGGTAGCAAAAGAGGCGGCACAACTCCATAAAACCCCTGATTATTCTAACTTCCCCATCAGCTACATAAAGCACCGTCTAAAGATCGACCGTTATAAATCCATGGAAAATAATTACGCGACATCAACGAAAGGGCAACATACTAAAAAGTTTTTCCCCACCATAAATGATATTAATAACGCCTTCACAAAAATCAAACCAAATTTTCAATTAACCCAGATATTTACTGGCCACGGATATCACAGGCAATACCTCCATAGATTTAAAATAATAAACACCGATAAATGTCCCTGCAATGACACAGATATACAAACAATTGACCACCTTCTTAAATCATGCCAAAGATTCGAATTACCACGATTCAACCATGAGACTCTATGTACTAATCTAAATATAAATCCATATGAAATTAATGATCTGCTTCAAAAGGAGAGCTGTGCTTCCTCTTTTGTTACGTACGTAACACAAATCGTAGACTCATTAAAAGCTTTTAACAACAACTTATAAATACCATGAAATTAAATCATTACCCAAATAGGAAACAACATCAAAAAATTAAAACAAATAAAACATAAATGACAGTAAGCCGTTTTCGTATCAACTAGCGGAAACCTTACAAAAATGTCACCCTAAAAAAAAAAACCTAACCTAACCTAACCTAACCTTTTTTTTTTTTTTTTTGATATCGCTGGAAAATCCTCATGGATACCCGACAGACGCGGGGGCGCTGTCGGGTTATGCCGGACTCTTACCGGCTAAAAACCAGCGGTGTTCCTCCTCACCGTCTTCCGGCGGAGCTGCGGGAACGCTTACGCACACGTCCGCTGCTCCGCCGACGGTTGCCCGGGACTAGGGGCCCATCTTGTGGGGCGCCCACTTGGGGCGCCACTCACCGTTTAACCTGGCGTGCCGGAACACGTGACACGCCAGCCGTCTCGGGGGTCTCTTCCTGCTGGGCGGTGGTACCCCCCGGTTCCACCGCCCGGAGACCCGCGTTATGGGGGAAGGCGGCGCTCATGCGCCAGGCGCCTGCGCCCCACTCTCTTGCGGCGGATCGGGGTCGACAGAGGGTCGTCTTCCCTCACCCGCTCCGCCGCCTCCTTCTGCGCCATCACCGTGGCGCAGAATCGGAGCACCGCCTTCCACGCTCTGTCGCTGCCGACCATGGCTTTCACTACGCCCGGCAGCGACAGGTCGTCCCCTATAGCCGCGGCGAGCATCGCCCGCGGCTCGTCCCATTCAGGGCACTCCGCCAGCGTGTGCTCCGCCGTGTCCTCCGGACACCCACAGGCGTGGCACACGCTGGTCGGCTCTCGACCCGCCACGCTGCACAGATACCTGCCGAAGCAACCATGCCCCGTCAGGATCTGCACAGCGTGGAAGGTGAGGGCCCCGTGTCGGCGATCGACCCACCCCTCTAGGACGGGCCGAATCGCCTCCACCGTTCTTCGGCCGGCGGTCGGCTCCGCCAGCCTCTCCTTCCATTTCCGGAGGAGGACCTGGCGGTCGAGTCGCCCCTGCCGCCCGGCCTCCCCCGGCTCTGGATCAACCTCCTCGGCTCGTGCTGCTGCGCTGCGGCGCCAGTACACCGCCGAGAGCACTTCCGCGTCCAGGTCCCACGGTGGGGTCCCGGCCAGGACGCACGCCGCCTCGCACGAGATGGTGCGGTACCCTCTCACCACCCTGATTGCCATGACCCGTTGCGCCTGGCGCAGGAGGGTCCTATTCTGGGCAATCAGGGTGTCCGCCCAGATCGGGGCCCCGTACAGGGCCATCGACCGCACCACCCCGGCGTACAACCGGCGGCATGCGACTGACGGTCCGCCCAGGTTCGGCAGCAGCCAGCTCAGAGCGCCGGCCGCTCGCAACAACCTGGGGACCAGTCGCCGGAAGTGCTCTCGGAAGTTCCATCGGCTGTCGAGGACGAGGCCTAGGTACCGCATCGTCGACTCGACAGCGATGGAGACGCCGCCGACCACCAGCTGGGATCCTGCGGGAGGGGCGCGTCGGGCTCCGTGAAAGCACAGAGCCTCCGACTTATCCAGCGCCACCTCCAGCCCCAGCCGGCGGATTCGGGCCACCACTTGGGCCACTCCGGCCGTCGCCAAGAGGGCCGCCTCTCGGTACGTGGTGCCGCAGGACGTGACGAGGGTATCGTCGGCGTAACACGTTACGTCGACCCCCCGCAGATTAGCGCCCCGCAGCACCCAGTCGTAGCCGATGTTCCACAGGAGCGGCCCGAGAACCGATCCCTGTGGAACACCGCACGTCATTACCCGGCGGCCCCATCCGTCGCGCGTCGGGTACACCACTACCCTCTCGGAGAAGTAGTCGTAGAGGAGACGACGCAGGTATTCGGGCACGCCATGATGTTCCAGCGCCGCCCGAACACAGCCCCAGGGGAGGGTGTTGAAGGCGTTGGCGATGTCTAAAGACACCGCCAGAACAACCTCTCCCCGGGACACTGCCTCCTCCGAGAGGTCCCTCACACGCGCGATGGCGTCGACCGTCGACCGGCCCCGGCGGAAACCGAACTGCCGGTCACTCAGCCCCGGCCCGACCCGTTCGAGGTGCTCGACGAGGCGCGCGGAAATAATCCGCTCGAAGAGCTTGCTCACCTCGTCGAGCAGCACTATGGGCCGGTATGCCGACGGCGAGTCCGCCGGGCGACCCTCCTTGCGCAGCAGCACGAGCCTGCCGACCTTCCACCTCCGAGGAAAGCGACCACGCCGCATACAGGCGTCGAAGAGCTCGACCACCCTGGGCCCGAGGGCCTCCAGGGCTAGCGCCCACACCCTACCGGGCACCCCATCGGGGCCCGGTGCTGTGTGTTTGGCGCGGAGACGCTCGACTGCGGTCTCCAGCTCCACCTGGGACACCTCGGGAATCGAGGCGTCCGAGCTCTCCGACGATGCAGCCGCCACGGGCGGCGGCGCCGAGTCGGCCCTCTCTGGGAAGAGAGTGGCGACGACGTTAGCCACCAGCTCTGGTTGGAGACTCTGGGTCAGCGGAGGGGCCCAGGGGCGCAGCTGACCACGCACCGTCTTGTACGGGCGCCCCCAGGGATCTCTATTCAGAGTCTCCAACCACTCTCCCCACGACTCGGCCTTTGCCTCCCGAATGGCGATCTGCAGAGAGATGCATCTCTCCCTGTATGCGGCGTAGAGGCGGCTTTCCTCGGCATCCACCCGACTTCGCCGCCTTCTATAGTGGGTGTACTGGCGTCTGGCCGCTGCGCACGCTTCGCGAAGCCGGCGCAGGTCCGCCGACCACCAGTACACCCACCTGCGGGGCGGGAGCGATCTGGCGCGCGACATGCCGGCGTCGCACACCTGCACCATGCTCTCGCTCAACCGCTCCGCTCGCCCGTCCACGTCGGCCGCCGGGCCCTCCGGCGCCGGTAGCCAAGCCTGGACGATGGACGCCTCGACGATGACGTCACCGTCCAAGGTCTTGAGGGCCCAGCGCGGTCCTTCCCCGCGCGGGGGCCGGCTCTGTGGAGCTCCAGGGTTGGCGGAGACCTCGAACCGGATATACCGGTGGTCCGAGAGCGTCTCCGCCTCCCCGAGCACCCTCCAGTTTTGGACACGGCGCGCAAGACACGGGGTCGCGAACGTAAGGTCCACGATGGAACCCCCGTTGTGCCGCACGCACGTGTCTACCGACCCCCGGTTCAGAAGAACTAAGCCCGACGTGGCAGCCCACTCCTCCAGTACCTCGCCCCGCGCATCGGTGGCCGGGGAACCCCAAGCCGTCGACTTGGCGTTGAAGTCCCCGGCGACCAGGACCGGGATTGGGTGACTCTGGCCGACCAGAGCACTGACCTCAAGCAGGAATTGCTCGAATGCGGCCAGGCTCCGGTTCGGCGAGAAGTACACGCCGACGATCGTCACGCCCATAAAGGTGGCCGCGACGCATCCGTGGCCCTTCGATGTTTTATCGAAGGGCGGGGAGCCGGCGGCCGTCTGCGCGACGATTGCCACCGTGTCCTCCCGGTCACCAACCCAGTTGTCCCTGGCGGGGACGAGGTAAGGCTCCGCCACCACCGCCGCCTGGATCGACCACTCGGCCAGGCTCTGGTACAAGAGGTCCTGAGCTCTGGCCGAGTGGTTGAGGTTCGCCTGTAAGAGGGACATGGCCATCCTTAATCGACGACCATATCTGCGACCCTCTCGGCGCGTTCCACGTCAGCGGCGGACGGGCGGGCCGGCCGGGGGTGGGCTGTTGGGCCTTTCCCGGCGGGCTTCTCCTTCTTTTTCTTTTTGCTTCCAGACTTGGCGGACTTGGCGGGGGCGGAAGCGGCACAGGCTTTGCTTCCCGCTCTATGGTCCGCCGGCTTCTGCCTCGCCTCGCAAAGCGGGCAGTGTGGGGCGGCGGAACAGCCAGCCGCCTTGTGGCCCGGTTTACCGCAGCGATAGCAGGCATCGCTGCGGTCCACCTCTCCGGTGCACTTGCCCCGTACGTGCCCCGAATCGAGGCACCGGTAGCACCGGAGGGGTCTGGCCTCTATAAGCCTGACCCGGGCCGACACCCACCCCACCAGTAGCCGCCCGCTGGAGGCGACCTTTTTTGCCGCCGAAATAGGGCAGCGCACCCACGCCGTGCCGGGGCTGTCGGAGGAGAAGCGGCGGATCTCCCCGCACTTAACCTGCTCGGGGGGGCATTCCCCGTAGCGGGCCACCGCAGCCGCCACCTCCTCCGGGGCCACCGCGTCATCCAGCTCGCTTATGCGCAGGTCTGCGCACTTCACGGGTCTGGAGACGCGGACCAGCTCCGCGGGAAGGACCTCCCGCAGTTTGCCCGCCAGGAGGTCCGCCTTCTCGCCGCTGTCGGCCCCGGGGATCTCCAACATGCGGGCCCCCGTCACGGCAGTTCTGAAGCGCAGACCCTTCAGGCCTAAGCCTTCCAGGTCAATGCGCCGCTTCGCCCCGTCGAGCACGTCTTTGTACGTCAGCTCTTTGCCCTCGACCGTGGCGCCCGGCTGAATGGTGATGGACACCGCAGCCGAGCGCGGGGCGCGAAGCTTCGCCGCCGGGTTCTTCTTAGGCGGGGGCTTGTCCGCCGGTGCGCTGCCCTTTTTCTTGCCCCGCTTCCCCTGCTTGCCCCGCTTGGGAACCTCGGTCCACTCCTGGGGCACGGCCGTCGTCGGGGGCTTCGGAGCGCCGGGTGTCGGCGCTGCCACCTCCGAATACGCCTTGGGAGGCGCTTTCCCCTTCTCCTTCTTCTTCTTCCCGGCCGCGGGAGCGGGAGCGGGAGGTGCAGCCTCAGCCCTCGCCCCGTCGGCGGCCAGAGGCGAACGGAGGCGCGGCTCAGGAGCGGGAGGCGTATCCTCAGCCCTCGCCCTGTCGGCAGCCAAAGGCGGCCGGAGGCGTGGCTCAGGAGGGAGCCGCATCGCGAGTGCCTCGATCTTCGCGTCCATCATGGTCCCCACTTCCACCATGATGGACCTCATCAACAAGGCCTCTCGATCGGCTCCGCTCGGCTCAGTGGGCCTAACGAGGCTCGCCCGCAGTTCCGCGATCTCCTTGCGGAGTTCAGCGACCTCGCTCTGCAGGCGGGCATTGGCCCTCTCGAGCCGAGCCGTCTCCTGCGTAGCGGACCGCTCTGCCAGTTCCGCTACCACCTCCTTGAGGATTGCAGAGGCCTCCTTGAGGTCCCTCTGCAGCGTGCCCTTCAGGTTGCGCGACTTCGTCGCGACAGCCTGGATGAGGAGCACGCTGTCCTCCGCCTTCTTCCGGAGCTCCGATGTCGAGGGTCCGTCTTCGCCGCATGACAGCGACGACGTGTCGGACAGACACCTCGACCGAGAGCGAGACCGAGATCGGAGGTCTCGGGCCATCTCGGCCACCTCCATCTCCGCCCGGAGCTTCTCCTCCTCCTTTTGCGCCTGGAGGTACGCCTGCTTCGCCTTAGCTAGGCCGACGTACTCTCCGGTAGTGGGCGGCCGCCCTCTCCCTCGTCTTACAGGCACCGGGGTGGGAGCTTTCTTTTTAGAATGCTCGACCAGCTCCGATGCCTCCACCTCGTCCCCTTTCAGGGGCCGCTTCCGCGTACTGCGCCAGAAGCGTCCCGCCGTGTCGTCTGCGGACGACACCGTCACCAGGGTCGCATCCGAGGAGTCAGACTCCTCCTCCGCGATCTCCTGGGTCTCCTCGTTTCTCTCGGTATCCGTTGTGCGTTGCGTGTTGTCGTCGTTTGTACTCTGAAAGCTTGGTGCCCCCCCCAGATACGAGGGGCAGACCGCACCCAAAGTGGGCACGGTGAGGGATTCCCCGGCATCGGAGATGCCGGGACCCTCCTGGGGACGTTTTGTTTTAGCCGAACTTTCCATGATTTTCTTTTTTTGAGCGGGGTGAGATCCCCTGCCTCTCGGGATTGGGTACCCCCCAACCATTCATCCCATCGCCAAGGCCAGAGCTTGGGATTAGGGTAATTTTTTATTGAGGTTTTCTTCCTCGCGGCCCCCACCGAAGTGGCGGCCCTCACCCCTGACGCCTACGGGTCAGGGAGCGAGTTGGCCGACGGTGGCCTAAGCCATGCTGCCGTGACCGACAGCCCGTCGCCCCTGCGTTAGGGTAGGTAAACCACATGGGTTTATCCCACCCTGGTCCCATCCACAGTGCCCTCTGCTAAAGCAGAGGGACACGTGGAGAGACACCGACTTAGGGTAATTTTTTAGAGAGGTTTTCTTCCTCGCGGCCCCCACCGAAGTGGCGGCCCTCACCCCTGACGCCTACGGGTCAGGGAGCGAGTTGGCCGACGGTGGCCTAAGCCGTGCTGCCGTGACCGACAGCCCGTCGCCCCCGCGTTTGGGTGAGTAAACCTCGAGGGTTTTTCCCACCCTGGTCTCATCCACAGTGCCCTCTGATAAGTCAGAGGGACACGTGGAGAGACCCCACCCTATGGTCTCATCCGCACAACACCGTGCGGAGAGACCCAACTGTGAGCCGCTCTTGGTCTGGCCCCTCCTTCCAAGCCTGTCCGTTATGGGAAACCCTGTACGGCGTAGCCTTGGAGATCATCGGGACACGCAAGCCCCCCCACCACGACAAGGTGGCGGCCCTCGGGGGGGAACCTAACCTAACCTAACCTAACCTAACCTAACCTAACCTAACCTAACCTAACCTAACCTAACCTAACCTAACCTAACCTTTTTTTTTTTTTTTGATAACGCTGGAAAATCCTCATGGATACCCGACAGACGCGGGGGCGCTGTCGGGTTATGCCGGACTCTTACCGGCTAAAAACCAGCGGTGTTCCTCCTCACCGTCTTCCGGCGGAGCTGCGGGAACGCATACGCATACTTCCGCTGCTCCGCCGACGGTTGCCCGGGACTAGGGGCCCATCATGTGAGGCGCTCACCTGGAGCGCCACTCACCATTCAACCTGGCGTGCCGGAACACGTGACACGCCAGCCGTCTCGGGGGTCTCCTCCTGCTGGGCGATGGTACCCCCCGGTTCCACCGCCCGGAGACCCACGTTATGGGGGAAGGCGGCGCTCATGCGCCAGGCGCCTGCGCCCCACTCTCTTGCGGCGGATCGGGGTCGACAGAGGGTCGTCTTCCCTCACCCGCTCCGCCGCCTCCTTCTGCGCCATCACCGTGGCGCAGAATCGGAGCACCGCCTTCCACGCTCTGTCGCTGCCGACCATGGCTTTCACTACGCCCGGCAGCGACAGGTCGTCCCCTATAGCCGCGGCGAGCATCGCCCGCGGCTCGTCCCATTCCGGGCATTCCGCCAGCGTGTGCTCCGCCGTGTCCTCCGGACACCCGCAGGCGTGGCACACGCTGGTCGGCTCTCGACCCGCCACGCTGCACAGGTACCTGCCGAAGCAACCGTGCCCCGTCAGGATCTGCACAGCGTGGAAGGTGAGGGCCCCGTGTCGGCGATCGACCCACCCCTCTAGGACGGGCCGAATCGCCTCCACCGTTCTTCGGCCGGCGGTCGGCTCCGCCAGCCTCTCCTTCCATTTCCGGAGGAGGACCTGGCGGTCGAGTCGCCCCTGCCGCCCGGCCTCCCCCGGCTCTGGATCCTCCTCATCGGCCCGTGCTGCTGCGCTACGGCGCCAGTACACTGCCGAGAGCACTTCCGCGTCCAGGTCCCACGGTGGGGTCCCGGCCAGGACGCAAGCCGCCTCGCACGAGATGGTGCGGTATCCTCTCACCACCCTGATCGCCATGACCCGTTGCGCTTGGCGCAGGAGGGTCCTATTCTGGGCGATCAGGGTGTCCGCCCAGATCGGGGCCCCGTACAGGGCCATCGACCGCACCACCCCGGCGTACAACCGGCGGCACGCGACTGACGGTCCGCCCAGGTTCGGCAGCAGCCAGCTCAAAGCGCCGGCTGCGCGCAACAACCTGGGGACCAGTCGCCGGAAGTGCTCTCGGAAGTTCCATCGGCTGTCGAGGACGAGGCCTAGGTAGCGCATCGTCGACTCGACAGCGATGGAGACGCCGCCGACCACCAGCTGGGATCCTGCGGGAGGGGCGCGTCGGGCTCCGTGGAAACACAGAGCCTCCGACTTATCCAGCGCCACCTCCAGCCCCAGCCGGCGGATTCGAGCCACCACTTGGGCCACTCCGGCCGTCGCCAAGAGGGCCGCCTCTCGGTACGTGGCGCCGCAGGACGTTACGAGGGTATCGTCGGCGTAACAAGTTACGTCGACCCCCCGCAGATTGGCGCCCCGCAGCACCCAGTCGTAGCCGATGTTCCACAGGAGCGGCCCAAGGACCGATCCCTGTGGAACACCGCACGTCATTACCCGGCGGCCCCACCCGTCGCGCGTCGGGTACACCACTTCCCTCTCGGAGAAGTAGTCGGAGAGGAGACGGCGCAGGTAGTCGGGCACGCGATGATAGCCCAGCGCCGCCTCAATACAGCCCCAGGGGAGGGTGTTAAAGGCGTTGGCGATGTCTAGAGACACCGCCAACACGACCTCTCCCCGGGACACCGCCTCCTCCGAGAGGTCCCTCACACGCGCGATGGCGTCGACCGTCGACCGGCCCCGGCGGAAACCGAACTGCCGGTCGCTCAGCCCCGGCCCGACCCGTTCGAGGTGCTCGACGAGGCGCGCGGAAATAATCCGCTCAAAGAGCTTGCTCACCTCGTCGAGCAACACTATGGGTCGGTATGCCGACGGCGAGTCCGCCGGGCGACCCTCCTTGTGCAGCAGCACGAGCCTGCCGACCTTCCATTTCCGAGGAAAGCGACCACGCCGCATACAGGCGTCGAAGAGCTCGACCACCCTGGGCCCGAGGGCCTCCAGGGCTAGCGCCCACACCCTACCGGGCACCCCATCGGGGCCCGGTGCTGCGTGTTTGGCGCGGAGCCGCTCGACCGCGGTCTCCAGCTCCGCCCGAGACACTTCGGGTATCGGGGTGTCTGAGCTCTCCGACGATGTAGCCGCCACGGGTGGCGGCGCCGAGTCGGCCCTCTCTGGGAAGAGAGTGGCGACGACGTTAGCCACCAGCTCTGGTTGGAGACTCTGGGTCAGCGGAGGGGCCCAGGGGCGCAGCTGACCACGCACCGTCTTATACGGGCGCCCCCAGGGATCTCTATTCAGAGTCTCCAACCACTCTCCCCACGACTCGGCCTTTGCCTCCCGTATGGCGATCTGCAGAGAGACGCATCTCTCCCTGTACGCGGCGTAGAGGCGGCTTTCCTCGGCGTCCACTCGCCTTCGCCGCCTTCGGTAATGGGTGTACTGGCGTCTGGCCGCTACGCACGCTTCGCGAAGCCGGCGCAGGTCCGCCGACCACCAGTACACCCATCTGCGGGGCGGGAGCGGTCTGGCACGCGACATACCGGCGTCGCATACCTGTGCCATCCACTCGCTCAACCGCTCCGCTCGCCCGTCCACGTCGGCCGCCGGGCCCTCCGGCGCCGGTAGCCAAGCCTGGACGATGGACGCCTCGACGATGACGTCACCGTCCAAGGTCTTGAGGGCCCAGCGCGGTCCTTCCCCGCGCGGGGGCCGGCTCTGTGGAGCTCCAGGGTTGGCGGCGACCTCGAACCGGATATACCGGTGGTCCGAGAGCGTCTCCGCCTCCCCGAGCACCCTCCAGTTTCGGACACGGCGCGCGAGACACGGGGTCGCGAACGTTAGGTCCACGATGGAACCCCCGTTGTGCCGCACGCACGTGTCTACCGACCCCCGGTTCAGAAGAACTAAGCCCGACGTGGCAGCCCACTCCTCCATTACCTCGCCCCGCGCATCGGTGACCGGGGAACCCCAAGCCGTCGACTTGGCGTTGAAGTCCCCGGCGACCAGGACTGGGGTTGGGTGACTCTGGCCGACCAGAGCACTGACCTCGAGCAGGAATTGCTCGAATGCGGCCAGGCTCCGGTTCGGCGAGAAGTACACGCCGACGATCGTCACGCCCATAAAGGTGGCCGCGACGCATCCGTGGCCCTTCGCTGTTTTGTCGAAGGGCGGGGAGCCGGCGGCCGTCTGCGCGACGATCGCCACCGTGTCCTCCCGGTCACCAACCCAGTTGTCCCTGGCGGGGACGAGGTAAGGCTCCGCCACCACCGCCGCCTGGATCGACCACTCGGCCAGGCTCTGGTACAAGAGGTCCTGAGCTCTGGCCGAGTGGTTGAGGTTCGCCTGCAAGAGGGACATGGCCATACTTAATCTACGACCATGTCCGCAACCCTCGCAGCGCGTTCCGCGTCAGCGGCGGACGGGCGGGCCGGCCGGGGGTGGGCTGTTGGGCCTTTCCCGGCGGGCTTCTCCTTCGTTCTTTTCCGCTTTCCGGACTTGGCGGACTTGGCGGGGGCGGAAGCGGCACAGGCTTTGCTTCCCGCTCTGTGGTCCGCCGGCTTCTGCCTCGCCTCGCACAGCGGGCAGTGTGGGGCAGCGGAGCAGCCAGCCGCCTTGTGGCCCGTTTGGCCGCAGCGATAGCAGGCATCGCTGCGGTCCACCTCGCAGGTGCACTTGCTACGCACGTGCCCCGAGTCGAGGCACCGGTAGCAGCGCAGGGGCTTGGCCTCAAGGAGCCTGGCCCGGGCCGACACCCACCCCACCAGTAGCCGCCCGCTGCAAATAGGGCAGCGCACCCATGCCATGCCGGGGCTGTCGGGGGAGAAGCGGCGGATCTCCCCGCACTTGACCTGCTCGACGGGGCATTCCCCGGAGCGGGCCACCGCGGCCGCCACCTCCTCCTGGGACACCGCGTCATCCAGCTCGCTGATGCGCAAGTCTGCGCACTTCACGGGCCTGGAGACGCGGACCAGGTCCGCAGGAAGGACCTCCCGCAGCTTGGCCGCCAGCAGGTCCGCCTTCTCGCCGCTGTCAGCCCCGGGGATCTCGAGCATGCGGGCCCCCGTCACGGCGGTGCGGAATCGGAGACCCTTCAGGCCTAGGCCTTCCAGGTCGATCCTCCGCTTGGCCCCGTCGAGCACGTCCTTGTAGGACAGCTCCTTGCCCTCCACCGTGGCGCCCGGCTGGATGGTGATGGACACCGCAGCCGAGCGCGGGGCGCGAAGCTTCGCCGCCGAGGCCTTCACGGCCTTGGACGGGGGCTTATCCACCGGTGCGCTGCCCTTTTTCTTCCCCTGCTTGCCCCGCTTGCCCCGCTTGGGAACCTCGGTCCACTCCTGGGGCACGGCCGTCGTCGGGGGATTCGGAGCGATGGGTGTCGGCGCTACCACCTGCGAGTAAGCTTTGGGAGGCGCTTTCCCCTTCTCCTTCTTCTTCCCGGCCGCGGGAGCGGGTGCGGGAGGCGCAGCCTCAGCCCTCGCCTTGTCGGCGGCCAAAGGCGGCTGGGGGCGCGGCGCGGGAGCAGGAGGCGCAGCCTCGGCCCTCGCCCTGTCGGCGGCCAGAGGCGGCCGGAGGCGAGGCTCGGGAGGGAGCCGCATCGCAAGCGCCTCGATCTTTGCGTCCATCATGGTCCCCACTTCCACCATGATAGACCGCATCAGAGAGGCGTCGTGATCGGCTCCGCTCGGCTCCCCAGGCCTGACGATGCTCGCCCGCAGGTCCGCGATCTCCTTGCGGAGTTCAGCGACCTCGCTCTGCAGGCGGGCATTGGCCCTCTCGAGCCGAGCCGTCTCCTGCGTAGCGGAGCGCTCTGCCAGCTCCGCTACCACCCCCATCAGGTTGGCAGAGGCCTCCTTGAGGTCCCTCTGCAGCGTGCCCTTCAGGTTGCGCGACTTCGTCGCGACTGCCTGAATGAGGAGCACGCTGTCCTCCGCCTTTTTACGAAGCTCCAGGGTCGAGGGTCCGTCTTCGCCGCGTGACAGCGACGACGTGTCGGACAGACACCTCGACCGAGAGCGAGACCGAGATCGGAGGTCTCGGGCCATCTCGGCCACCTCCATCTCCGCCCGGAGCTTCTCTTCGTCCTTTTGGGCTTTGAGGTACGCCTGCTTGGCTTTCGCCAAGCCGACGTACTCGCCCGTAGTGGGCGGTCGCCCTCTCCCTCGTCTCGTCTCCGGCGTGGGAGCAGACTGCTCGACCACTGCCGGCTCCTTCTCCCCTTCCTTTCGGGGCCGCTTCCGCGCACTGCACCAGAAGCGTCCCGCTATGTCGTCTCCGGACGACACCGACACCAGGGTCGCATCCGAGAAGTCAGACTCCTCATCCGCAATCTCCTGGGTCTCCTCACCTGTCGTCATTTTCCCGTCCGTGTGCGTCTCAGTTTCCGTTGTGCGTTGCGTTTTGTCGTTGGTTTGGAAGGCTGATGCCCCCCCCAGATACGCGGGGCAGACCGCACCCAAAATGGGCACGGTGAGGGATTCTCCGGCATCGGAGATGCCGGTACCCTCCTGGGGTAGTTTTTCGTTGTCACAACTTTCCATGGTTTTTTCTTTTTTTGAGCGGGGTGAGATCCCCTACCTTTCGGGATTGGGTACCCCCCAACCATTCATCCCATCGCCAAGGCCTGAGCTTGGGATTAGGGTAATTTTTTATTGAGGTTTTCTTCCTCGCGGCCCCCACCGAAGTGGCGGCCCTCACCCCTGACGCCTACGGGTCAGGGAGCGAGTTGGCCGACGGTGGCCTAAGCCATGCTGTCAGTCTCGCGACCGACAGCCCGTCGCCCCTGCGTTAGGGTAGGTAAACCTGGGTTTATCCCACCCTGGTCCCATCCGCACTATCCTCTGCTTGAGCAGAGGGATAAGCGGAGAGACCCCACCACGTAGTCTCATCCACAGTGCCTTCTGTCTGAGCAGAGGGACACGTGGAGAGACACCGACTTGTGGTAATTTTTTAGAGAGGTTTTCTTCCTCGCGGCCCCCACCGAAGTGGCGGCCCTCACCCCTGACGCCTACGGGTCAGGGAGCGAGTTGGCCGACGGTGGCCTAAGCCATGCTGCCGTGACCGACAGCCCGTCGCCCCCGCGTTTGGGTGAGTAAACCTCAAGGGTTTTACCCACCCTGGTCTCATCCACAGTGCCCTCTGATAAGTCAGAGGGACACGTGGAGAGACCCCACCCGTTGGTCTCATCCGCACTAAACAGTGTGGAGAGACACCAACTGTGAGCCGCTCTTAGTCTGGCCCCTCCCTCCAAGCCTGTCCGTTATGGGAAGCCCTGTACGGTATAGCCTTGGAGATCATTGGGACACGCAAGCCCCCCCACCACGACAAGGTGGCGGCCCTCGGGGGGGAACCTAACCTAACCTAACCTAACCTAACCTTTTTTTTTTTTTTTTTTTTGATATCGCTGGAAAATCCTCATGGATACCCGACAGACGCGGGGGCGCTGTCGGGTTATGCCGGACTCTTACCGGCTAAAAACCAGCGGTGTTCCTCCAAACCGTCTTCCGGCGGAGCTGCGGGAACGCTTACGCACACGTCCGCTGCTCCGCCAACGGTTGCCCGGGACTAGGGGCCCATCATGTGGGGCGCTCACTTGGAGCGCCACTCACCATTCAACCTGGCGTGCCGGAACACGTGACACGCCAGCCGTCTCGGGGGTCTCCTCCTGCTGGGCGATGGTACCCCCCGGTTCCACCGCCCGGAGACCCACGTTATGGGGGAAGGCGGCGCTCATGCGCCAGGCGCCTGCGCCCCACTCTCTTGCGGCGGATCGGGGTCGACAGAGGGTCGTCTTCCCTCGCCCGCTCCGCCGCCTCCTTCTGCGCCATCACCGTGGCGCAGAATCGGAGCACCGCCTTCCACGCTCTGTCGCTGCCGACCATGGCTTTCACTACGCCCGGCAGCGACAGGTCGTCCCCTATAGCCGCGGCGAGCATCGCCCGCGGCTCGTCCCATTCAGGGCACTCCGCCAGCGTGTGCTCCGCCGTGTCCTCCGGACACCCACAGGCGTGGCACACGCTGGTCGGCTCTCGACCCGCCACGCTGCACAGATACCTGCCGAAGCAACCATGCCCCGTAAGGATCTGCACAGCGTGGAAGGTGAGGGCCCCGTGTCGACGATCGACCCACCCTTCCAGGACGGGCCGAATCGCCTCCACCGTCCGTCTGCCGGCGGTCGGCTCCGCCAGTCTTTCCTTCCATTTCCGGAGGAGGACCTGGCGGTCGAGTCGCCCCTGCCGCCCGGCCTCCCCCGGCTCTGGCTCCACCTCCTCGGCTCTTGCTGCTGCGCTGCGGCGCCAGTACACTGCCGAGAGCACTTCCGCGTCCAGGTCCCACGGTGGGGTCCCGGCCAGGACGCACGCCGCCTCGCACGAGATGGTGCGGTATCCCCTCACCACCCTGATCGCCATGACCCGTTGCGCTTGGCGCAGGAGGGTCCTATTCTGGGCGATCAGGGTGTCAGCCCAGATCGGGGCCCCGTACAGGGCCATCGACCGCACCACCCCGGCGTACAACCGGCGGCATGCGACTGACGGCCCGCCCAGGTTCGGCAGCAGCCAGCTCAGAGCGCCGGCCGCTCGCAACAACCTGGGGACCAGCCGTCGGAAGTGCTCTCGGAAGCTCCATCGGCTGTCGAGGACGAGGCCCAGGTACCGCATCGTCGACTCGACAGCGATGGAGACGCCGCCGACCACCAGCTGGGATCCTGCGGGAGGGGCGCGTCGGGCTCCGTGAAAACACAGAGCCTCCGACTTATCCAGCGCCACCTCCAGCCCCAGCCGGCGGATTCGGGCCACCACTTGGGCCACTCCGGCCGTCGCCAAGAGGGCCGCCTCTCGGTACGTGGCGCCGCAGGACGTTACGAGGGTGTCGTCGGCGTAACACGTTACGTCGACCCCCCGTAGATTCGCGCCCCGCAGCACCCAGTCGTAGCCGATGTTCCACAGGAGCGGCCCGAGAACCGATCCCTGTGGAACACCGCACGTCATTACCCGGCGGCCCCACCCGTCGCGCGTCGGGTACACCACTTCCCTCTCGGAGAAGTAGTCGGTGAGGAGACGACGCAGGTATTCGGGCACGCCGTGGTATCCCAGCGCCGCCCGAACACAGCCCCAGGGGAGGGTGTTGAAGGCGTTGGCGATGTCTAGAGACACCGCCAGAACAACCTCTCCCCGGGACACTGCCTCCTCCGAGAGGTCCCTCACACGCGCGATGGCGTCGACCGTTGACCGGCCCCGGCGGAAACCAAACTGCCGGTCGCTCAACCCCGGCCCGACCCGTTCGAGGTGCTCGATGAGGCGCGCGGAAATAATCCGCTCGAAGAGCTTGCTCACCTCGTCGAGCAACACTATGGGCCGGTATGCCGACGGCGAGTCCGCCGGGCGGCCCTCCTTGCGCAGCAGCACGAGCCTGCCGACCTTCCACCTTCGAGGAAAGCGACCACGCCGCATACAGGCGTCGAAGAGCTCGACCACCCTGGGCCCGAGGGCCTCCAGGGCTAGCGCCCACACTTTACCGGGCACCCCGTCGGGGCCCGGTGCTGTGCGTTTGGCGCGGAGCCGTTGGACTGCGGCCTCCAGCTCCTCCTGGGACACCTCGGGTATCGAGGCGTCCGAGCCCTCCGACGATGCAGCCGCCATAGGCGGAGGCACCGAGTCGGCCCTCTCTGGGAAGAGAGTGGCGACGATGTTATCCACCAACTCTGGTTGGAGACTCTGGGTCAGCGGAGGGGCCCAGGGGCGCAGCTGACCACGCACCGTCTTGTACGGGCGCCCCCAGGGATCTCTATTCAGAGTCTCCAACCACTCTCCCCACGACTCGGCCTTTGCCTCCCGTATGGCGATCTGCAGAGAGACGCATCTCTCCCTGTACGCGGCGTAGAGGCGGCTTTCCTCGGCGTCCACCCGCCTTCGCCGCCTTCGGTAATGGGTGTACTGGCGTCTGGCCGCTACGCACGCTTCGCGAAGCCGGCGTAGGTCCGCCGACCACCAGTACACCCATCTGCGGGGCGGGAGCGGTCTGGCGCGCGACATACCGGCGTCGCACACCTGCGCCATCGACTCGCTCAACCGCTCCGCTCGCCCGTCCACGTCGGCCGCCGGGCCCTCCGGCGCCGGTAACCAAGCCTGGACGATGGACGCCTCAACGATGACGTCACCGTCCAAGGTCTTGAGGGCCCAGCGCGGTCCTTCCCCGCGCAGGGGCCGGCTCTGTGGAGCTCCAGGGTTGGCGGAGACCTCGAACCGGATATACCGGTGGTCCGAGAGCGTCTCCGCCTCCCCGAGCACCCTCCAGTTTCGGACACGGCGCGCAAGGCACGGGGTCGCGAACGTGAGGTCCACGATGGATCCCCCGTTGTGCCGCACGCACGTGTCTACCGACCCCCGGTTCAGAAGAACCAAGCCCGACGTGGCAGCCCACTCTTCCAATACCTCGCCCCGCGCATCGGTGACCGGGGAACCCCAGGCCGTCGACTTGGCGTTGAAGTCCCCGGCGACCAGTACTGGGATTGGGTGACTCTGGCCGACCAGAGCACTGACCTCGAGCAGGAATTGCTCGAAGGCGGCCAGGCTCCGGTTCGGCGAGAAGTACACGCCGACGATCGTCACGCCCATAAAGGTGGCCGCGACGCATCCGTGGCCCTTCGCTGTTTTGTCGAAGGGCGGGGAGCCGGCGGCCGTCTGCGCGACGATCGCCACCGTGTCCTCCCGGTCACCAACCCAGTTGTCCCTGGCGGGGACGAGGTAAGGTTCCGCCACCACCGCCGCCTGGATCGACCACTCGGCCAGGCTCTGGTACAAGAGGTCCTGAGCCCTGGCCGAGTGGTTGAGGTTCGCCTGCAGAACAGACATGGCCATCCTTAATCGACGGCCATGTCTGCGACCCTCTCGGCGCGTTCCACTTCAGCGGCGGACGGGCGGGCCGGCCGGGGGTGGGCTGTTGGGCCTTTCCCGGCGGGCTTCCCTTTCTTTTTGCCCTTCTTTTTGGGGCCGGACTTGGCGGACTTGGCGGAGGCGGGAGCGGTACAGGCTCCGCTTCCCGCCCTGTGTTCCGCCGGCTTCTGCTTAGCCTCACACAGCGGGCAGTGTGGGGCAGCGGAGCAGCCAACCGCTTTGTGGCCCGGTTGACCGCAGCGATAGCAGACATCGCTGCGGTCCACCTCGCAGGTGCATTTGCTGCGCACGTGCCCCGAGTCGAGGCACCGGTAGCATCGCAGGGGTCTGGCCTCGAGAAGCCTGACCCGGGCCGACACCCACCCCACCAGTAGCCGCCCGCTGGAGGCGACCTTCTTGGCTGCCGTGACAGGGCAGCGCACCCACGCCGTGCCGGGGCTGTCGGGGGAGAAGCGGCGGATCTCCCCGCACTTCACCTGCTCGGGGGGGCATTCCCCGGAGCGGGCCACCGCGGCCGCCACCTCCTCCCGGGACACCGCGTCGTCCAGGTCGCTAATGCGCAGGTCTGCGCATTTCACGGGCCTGGCGACGCGGACCAGGTCCGCGGGAAGGACCTCCCGCAGTTTGCCCGCCAGCAAGTCCGCTTTCTCGCCACTGTCGGCCCCAGGAACTTCAAGAACGCGGGCCCCCGTCACGGCGGTTCTGAAGCGTAGACCCTTCAGGCCTAAGCCATCCAGGTCAATACGCCGCTTCGCCCCGTCGAGCACATCCTTATAGGATAGCTCTTTGCCTTCCATCGTGGCGCCCGGCTGGATGGTGATAGTCACCGCAGCCGAGCGCGGGGCGCGAAGCTTCGCCGCCGGGTTCTTCTTAGGCGGGGGCTTGTCCGCCGGTGCGCTGCCCTTTTTGCCTCCCCGCTTTTCCCGCTTGCCCCGCTTGGCAGCCTCAGTCCACTCCTGGGGCGCGGCCGTCGTCGGGGGCTTCGGGGCGCCAGGCGTCGGCGCTGCCACCTCCGAATACGCCTTGGGAGGCGCTTTCCCCTTCTCCTTCTTCTTCTTGCCGGCCGCGGGAGCGGGAGCGGGGGGCGCAGCCTCAGCCCTCGCCCCGTCGGCGGCCAGAGGCGAACGGAGGCGCGGCTCAGGAGCGGGAGGCGCATCCTCAGCCCTCGCCCTGTCGGCAGCCAAAGGCGGCCGGAGGCGTGGCTCAGGAGGGAGCCGCATCGCGAGTGCCTCGATCTTCGCGTCCATCATGGTCCCCACTTCCACCATGATGGACCGCATCAGCGTGGCGTCGCGATCGGCTCCGCTCGGCTCCGCAGGCCTGGCGAGGCTCGCCCGCAATTCCGAGATCTCCTTGCGGAGTTCGGCGACCTCGCTTTGCAGGCGGGCATTGGCCCTCTCGAGCCGAGCCGTCTCCTGCGTAGCGGAGCGCTCTGCCAGCTCCGCTACCACTCCCATCAGGGTTGCAGAGGCCTCCTTGAGGTCCCTCTGCAGCGTGCCCTTCAGGTTGCGCGACTTCGTCGCGACAGCCTGGATGAGGAGCACGCTGTCCTCCGCCTTTTTGCGAAGCTCCTGGGTCGAGGGTCCGTCTTCGCCGCGTGACAGCGACGACGTGTCGGACAGACACCTCGACCGAGAGCGAGACCGAGATCGGAGGTCTCGGGCCATCTCGGCCACCTCCATCTCCGCCCGGAGCCTCTCCTCTTCTCTCTGGGCTTTGAGATACGCCTGCTTGGCTTTTGCCAGGCCGACGTATTCGCCCGTTGTGGGCGGTCGCCCTCTCCCTCGCCTCGTCTCCGGCGTGGGAGCAGACTGCTCGACCACTGCCGGCTCCTTTCCCCCTTCCTTTCGGGGCCGCTTCCGCGCACTGCACCAGAAGCGTCCCGCCGTGTCGTCTCCGGACGACACCGTCACTAGTGTCACCGCCGAGGAGTCAGACTCCTCCGCAGTCACTTGTGTATCCTCCTCTCTCGCCACTCTCTCTTCTAATTCGGTGTCCGTTATGAGTTCGCTTGCGTTGTGTTCACGGAGGCCAGCGGATTGCTGACCTACGAGGCAGTTCTTGCCCACCCCAGGATACGGAGGGCAGCTCCCGTCCGAAGACAGGAGGGGGGACTCCCCGGCTGAGCCGGGACCCCCCTGGGGAATATTACTCGTTTTAGAACTAGCCATTTTTGTTTCTTTTTATGAGCGGGGTGAGATCCCCTGCCTCTCGGGATTGGGTACCCCCCAACCATTCATCCCATCGCCAAGGCCAGAGCTTGGGATTAGGGTAATTTTTTATTGAGGTTTTCTTCCTCGCGGCCCCCACCGAAGTGGCGGCCCTCACCCCTGACGCCTACGGGTCAGGGAGCGAGTTGGCCGACGGTGGCCTAAGCCATGCTGCCAGTCTCGCGACCGACAGCCCGTCGCCCCCGCGTTAGGGTGGGTAAACCTCAAGGGTTTATCCCACCCTGGTCCCATCCACGGTGCCCTCTGCTAAATCAGAGGGACACGTGGAGAGACACCAACTTAGGGTAATTTTTTAGAGAGGTTTTCTTCCTCGCGGCCCCCACCGGAGTGGCGGCCCTCACCCCTGACGCCTACGGGTCAGGGAGCGAGTTGGCCGACGGTGGCCTAAGCCATGCTGCCAGTCTCGCGACCGACAGCCCGTCGCCCCTGCGTTTGGGTGAGCAACCCTCGAGGGATTTTCCCACCCTGGTCCCATCCACAGTGCCCTCTGCTAAATCAGAGGGACACGTGGAGGGACCCCACCCCATGGTCTCATCCGCACTAAACAGTGCGGAGAGACCCAACTGTGAGCCGCTCTTGGTCTGGCCCCTCCTTCCAAGCCTGTCCGTTATGGGAAACCCTGTACGGCATAGCCTTGGAGATCATCGGGACACGCAAGCCCCCCCACCACGACAAGGTGGCGGCCCTCGGGGGGGAACCTATCCTCATGGATACCCGACAGACGCGGGGGCGCTGTCGGGTTATGCCGGACTCTTACCGGCTAAAAACCAGCGGTGTTCCTCCTCACCGTCTTCCGGCGGAGCTGCGGGAACGCTTACGCACACGTCCGCTGCTCCGCCGACGGTTGCCCGGGACTAGGGGCCCATCATGTGGGGCGCTCACCTGGAGCGCCACTCACCATACAACCTGGCGTGCCGGAACACGTGACACGCCAGCCGTCACGGGGGTCTCTTCCTGCTGGGCGATGGTACCCCCCGGTTCCACCGCCCGGAGACCCGCGTTATGGGGGAAGGCGGCGCTCATGCGCCAGGCGCCTGCGCCCCACTCTCTTGCGGCGGATCGGGGTCGACAGAGGGTCGTCTTCCCTCACCCGCTCCGCCGCCTCCTTCTGCGCCATCACCGTGGCGCAGAATCGGAGCACCGCCTTCCACGCTCTGTCGCTGCCGACCATGGCTTTCACTACGCCCGGCAGCGACAGGTCGTCCCCTATAGCCGCGGCGAGCATCGTCCGCGGCTCGTCCCACTCAGGGCATTCCACCAGCGTGTGCTCCGCCGTGTCCTCCGGACACCCACAGGCGTGGCACACGCTGGTCAGCTCTCGACCCGCCACGCTGCACAGGTACCTGCCGAAGCAACCATGCCCCGTCAGGATCTGCACAGCGTGGAAGGTGAGGGCCCCGTGTCGGCGATCGACCCACCCTTCTAGGACGGGCCGAATCGCCTCCACCGTCCGTCTGCCGGCGGTCGGCTCCGCCAGCCTTTCCTTCCATTTCCGGAGGAGGACCTGGCGGTCGAGTCGCCCCTGCCGCCCGGCCTCCCCCGGCTCTGGTTCCTCCTCATCGGCTCGTGCTGCTGCGCTGCGGCGCCAGTACACTGCCGAGAGCACTTCCGCGTCCAGGTCCCACGGTGGGGTCCCGGCCAGGACGCACGCCGCCTCGCACGAGATGGTGCGGTATCCCCTCACCACCCTGATCGCCATGACCCGTTGCGCTTGGCGCAGGAGGGTCCTATTCTGGGCGATCAGGGTGTCCGCCCAGATCGGGGCCCCGTACAGGGCCATCGACCGCACCACCCCGGCGTACAACCGGCGGCACGCGACTGACGGTCCGCCCAGGTTCGGCAGCAGCCAGCTCAAAGCGCCGGCTGCGCGCAACAACCTGGGGACCAGTCGCCGGAAGTGCTCTCGGAAGTTCCATCGGCTGTCGAGGACGAGGCCTAGGTACCGCATCGTCGACTCGACAGCGATGGAGACGCCGCCGACCACCAGCTGGGATCCTGCGGGAGGGGCGCGTCGGGCTCCGTGAAAACACAGAGCCTCCGACTTATCCAGCGCCACCTCCAGCCCCAGCCGGCGGATTCGAGCCACCACTTGGGCCACTCCGGCCGTCGCCAACAGGGCCGCCTCTCGGTACGTGGTGCCGCAGGACGTGACGAGGGTATCGTCGGCGTAACACGTTACGTCGACCCCCCGCAGATTAGCGCCCCGCAGCACCCAGTCGTAGCCGATGTTCCACAGGAGCGGCCCAAGGACCGATCCCTGTGGAACACCGCACGTCATTACCCGGCGGCCCCACCCGTCGCGCGTCGGGTACACCACTTCCCTCTCAAATCAAATCAAATCAAATCAAAATCTTTTATTCATATAGGTATCACTGATACACTTATGCACGTCATTTTTTAATCTACCAGTTTTTCGGAAAGGTGCTTTGTCATAGAGGAGAAGAAAAACCGAAAGAAACTCCTCGCACATCTTTTAAAATCATGAAAAGTTACATAATATCTTCTAACCTACGCGGAACTGGATGCGGCACTAACTTCCAGGCGTCTTTGTCGTTAATATATTCATTTATGCTATAGTATCCTTTGCCTAGTAGCTGAGATTTCACATATCTCTTAAACATTTGGATAGGTAAATCACGTATTGACTTGGGTAATTTATTGAAAAAACGTACACCGAGCCCCATATAAGAGCGTTGTACCCTACTTAAGCGAAAAGATGACGTCACCAAATTATGTCTGTTTCTAGTTAGATGATTATGCGTATCACTATTCTGCTTGAACATACCTAAGTTGTTTTTTACAAATATAATATTGCTGTAAATAAATTGAGAGGCTACTGTTAATATGCCTATATCTTTAAATTTCTCACGCAGAGAATCACGTGATTTCAATTTATAAATGGCTCTGATTGCCCTTTTCTGCAAAACAAATATAGAACCAATGTTAGCCGCTGAACCCCACATCAATATACCATAGGACATGAGGCTATGAAAGTATGCAAAATAAACAAGTTTCGCAGTTTCTACATCGGTAAACTGTCTTATCTTTCTAATCGCATAAACTGACCTACTTAGCTTACTCGCGAGAGCCGTTATATGGGTGCCCCATTGTAGTTTAGAATCTAAGGTGACACCCAAGAAAACTGTGGATTTTTCCATAGTTAGAATTTCATTATTTAATTTCAGGCTTTTACTAATATTCCGTACATTAGGTAGTGTAAATTCAACACACTTAGTTTTTTTAGCATTAAGTAGCAAATTGTTTGTTGTAAACCAGTGTGATAAACGAGATAGAGCACTGTTTACGTCGTCAAAATTCATTTTATTTCTATTCGTCTTAAATATAAGGGAAGTGTCATCAGCAAACAGGACAATCTCTGCATGTTTCTTAATATAATACGGCAGATCATTTATGTATACTAGAAAAAGGAAGGGGCCCAAAATCGAGCCCTGAGGTACACCCATAACAGATTGAGATCCCGATGACTTGGTATCATTTATGCTAACACATTGGATTCTACCCTTTAAGTACGACGCAATCAAGTTAAGTGAGTTATTCTTGATACCGTAGTGGCTGAGAGAAGTAGTCGCAGAGGAGACGACGCAAGTATTCGGGCACGCCGTGATGTCCTAGCGCCGCCCGAACACAGCCCCAGGGGAGGGTGTTGAAGGCGTTGGCGATGTCTAGAGACACCGCCAGAACAACCTCTCCCCGGGACACTGCCTCCTCCGAGAGGTCCCTCACACGCGCGATGGCGTCGACCGTCGACCGGCCCCGGCGGAAACCGAACTGCCGGTCACTCAGCCCCGGCCCGACCCGTTCGAGGTGCTCGACGAGGCGCGCGGAAATAATCCGCTCGAAGGGCTTGCTCACCTCGTCGAGCAGCACTATGGGCCGGTATGCCGACGGCGAGTCCGCCGGGCGACCCTCCTTACGCAGCAGCACGAGCCTGCCGACCTTCCATTTCCGAGGAAAGCGACCACGCCGCATACAGGCGTCGAAGAGCTCGACCACCCTGGGCCCGAGGGCCTCCAGGGCTAGCGCCCACACCCTACCGGGCACCCCGTCGGGGCCCGGTGCCGTGCTCTTGGCGCGGAGCCGTTGGACCGCGGCCTCCAGCTCTGCCCGAGACACCTCGGGTATCGGGGCGTCCGAGCTCTCCGACGATGCAGCCGCCACGGGCGGCGGCGCCGAGTCGGCCCTCTCTGGGAAGAGAGTGGCGACAACGTTAGCCACCAGCTCTGGTTGGAGACTCTGGGTCAGCGGAGGGGCCCAGGGGCGCAGCTGACCACGCACCGTCTTGTACGGGCGCCCCCAGGGATCTCTATTCAGAGTCTCCAACCACTCTCCCCACGACTCGGCCTTTGCCTCCCGTATGGCGATCTGCAGAGAGACGCATCTCTCCCTGTATGCGGCGTAGAGGCGGCTTTCCTCGGCGTCCACTCGCCTTCGCCGCCTTCTATAATGGGTGTACTGGCGTCTGGCCGCTACGCACGCTTCACGAAGCCGGCGCAGGTCCGCCGACCACCAGTACACCCATCTGCGGGGCGGGAGCGGTCTGGCGCGCGACATACCGGCGTCGCACACCTGCGCCATCGACTCGCTCAACCGCTCCGCTCGCCCGTCCACGTCGGCCGCCGGGCCCCCCGGCGCCGGTAGCCAAGCCTGGACGATGGACGCCTCGACGATGACGTCACCGTCCAAGGTCTTGAGGGCCCAGCGCGGTCCTTCCCCGCGCGGGGGCCGGCTCTGTGGAGCTCCAGGGTTGGCGGAGACCTCGAACCGGATATACCGGTGGTCCGAGAGCGTCTCCGCCTCCCCGAGCACCCTCCAGTTTCGGACACGGCGCGCGAGACACGGGGTCGCGAACGTTAAGTCCACGATGGAACCCCCGTTGTGCCGCACGCACGTGTCTACCGACCCCCGGTTCAGAAGGACCAAGCCCGACGTGGCAGCCCACTCCTCCATTACCTCGCCCCGCGCATCGGTGACCGGGGAACCCCAAGCCGTCGACTTGGCGTTGAAGTCCCCGGCGACCAGGACCGGGATTGGGTGACTCTGGCCGACCAGAGCACTGACCTCGAGCAGGAATTGCTCGAATGCGGCCAGGCTCCGGTTCGGCGAGAAGTACACGCCGACGATCGTCACGCCCATAAAGGTGGCCGCGACGCATCCGTGGCCCTTCGCTGTTTTATCGAAGGGCAACCTAACCTAACCTTTTTTTTTTTTTTTTGATAACGCTGGAAAATCCTCATGGATACCCGACAGACGCGGGGGCGCTGTCGGGTTATGCCGGACTCTTACCGGCTAAAAACCAGCGGTGTTCCTCCTCGCCGTCTTCCGGCGGAGCTGCGGGAACGCTTACGCACACGTCCGCTGCTCCGCCGACGGTTGCCCGGGACTAGGGGCCCATCATGTGGGGCGCTCACCTGGAGCGCCACTCACCATTCAACCTGGCGTGTCGGAACACGTGACACGCCAGCCGTCACGGGGGTCTCTTCCTGCTGGGCGATGGTACCCCCCGGTTCCACCGCCCGGAGACCCGCGTTATGGGGGAAGGCGGCGCTCATGCGCCAGGCGCCTGCGCCCCACTCTCTTGCGGCGGATCGGGGTCGACAGAGGGTCATCTTCCCTCGCCCGCTCCGCCGCCTCCTTCTGCGCCATCACCGTGGCGCAGAATCGGAGCACCGCCTTCCACGCTCTGTCGCTGCCGACCATGGCTTTCACTACGCCCGGCAGCGACAGGTCGTCCCCTATAGCCGCGGCGAGCATCGCCCGCGGCTCGTCCCATTCGGGGCATTCCACCAGCGTGTGCTCCGCCGTGTCCTCCAGACACCCACAGGCGTGGCACACGCTGGTCGGCTCTCGACCCGCCACGCTGCACAGGTACCTGCCGAAGCAACCGTGCCCCGTCAGGACCTGCACAGCGTGGAAGGTGAGGGCCCCGTGTCGGCGATCGACCCACCCTTCCAGGACGGGCCGAATCGCCTCCACCGTTCTTCGGCCGGCGGTCGGCTCCGCCAGCCTCTCCTTCCATTTCCGGAGGAGGACCTGGCGGTCGAGTCGCCCCTGCCGCCCGGCCTCCCCCGGCTCTGGATCCACCTCATTGGCTCGTGCTGCTGCGCTGCGGCGCCAGTACACCGCCGAGAGCACCTCCGCGTCCAGGTCCCACGGTGGGGTCCCGGCCAGGACGCACGCCGCCTCGCACGAGATGGTGCGGTTCCCTCTCACCACCCTGATCGCCATGACCCGTTGCGCTTGGCGCAGGAGGGTCCTGTTCTGGGCGATCAGGGTGTCCGCCCAGATCGGGGCCCCGTACAGGGCCATCGACCGCACCACCCCGGCGTACAACCGGCGACACGCGACTGACGGTCCGCCCAGATTCGGCAGCAGCCAGCTCAAAGCGCCGGCCGCTCGCAACAACCTGGGGACCAGTCGCCGGAAGTGCTCCCGGAAGTTCCATCGGCTGTCGAGGACGAGGCCTAGGTACCGCATCGTCGACTCGACAGCGATGGAGACGCCGCCGACCACCAGCTGGGATCCTGCGGGAGGGGCGCGTCGGGCTCCGTGAAAACACAGAGCCTCCGACTTATCCAGCGCCACCTCCAGCCCCAGCCGGCGGATTCGGGCCACCACTTGGGCCACTCCGGCCGTCGCCAAGAGGGCCGCCTCTCGGTACGTGGTGCCGCAGGACGTGACGAGGGTATCGTCGGCGTAACACGTTACGTCGACCCCCCGCAGATTAGCGCCCCGCAGCACCCAGTCGTAGCCGATGTTCCACAGGAGCGGCCCAAGGACCGATCCCTGTGGAACACCGCACGTCATTACCCGGCGGCCCCACCCGTCGCGCGTCGGGTACACCACTTCCCTCTCGGAGAAGTAGTCGCAGAGGAGGCGACGCAAGTATTCGGGCACGCCATGATGTACTAGCGCCGCCCGAACACAGCCCCAGGGGAGGGTGTTGAAGGCGTTGGCGATCTCTAGAGACACCGCCAGAACAACCTCTCCCCGGGACATTGCCTCCTCCGAGAGGTCCCTCACACGCGCGATGGCGTCGACCGTCGACCGGCCCCGGCGGAAACCGAACTGCCGGTCACTCAGCCCCGGCCCGACCCGTTCGAGGTGCTCGACGAGGCGCGCGGAAATAATCCGCTCGAAGAGCTTGCTCACCTCGTCGAGCAGCACTATGGGCCGGTATGCCGACGGCGAGTCCGCCGGGCGACCCTCCTTGCGCAGCAGCACGAGCCTGCCGACCTTCCATTTCCGAGGAAAGCGACCACGCCGCATACAGGCGTCGAAGAGCTCGACCACCCTGGGCCCGAGGGCCTCCAGGGCTAGCGCCCACACCCTACCGGGCACCCCGTCGGGGCCCGGTGCCGTGTTCTTGGCGCGGAGCCGCTCCACCGCAGCCTCCAGCTCCGCCCGAGACACCTCGGGTATCGGGGCGTCTGAGCTCTCCGACGATGCAGCCGCCACGGGCGGCGGCGCCGAGTCGGCCCTCTCTGGGAAGAGAGTGGCGACGACGTTGGCCACCAGCTCTGGTTGGAGACTCTGGGTCAGCGGGGGGGCCCAGGGGCGCAGCTGACCACGCACCGTCTTGTACGGGCGCCCCCAGGGATCTCTATTCAGAGTCTCCAACCACTCTCCCCACGACTCGGCCTTTGCCTCCCGTATGGCGATCTGCAGAGAGACGCATCTCTCCCTGTACGCGGCGTAGAGGCGGCTTTCCTCGGCGTCCACTCGCCTTCGCCGCCTTCGGTAATGGGTGTACTGGCGTCTGGCCGCTACGCACGCTTCGCGAAGCCGGCGTAGGTCCGCCGACCACCAGTACACCCATCTGCGGGGCGGGAGCGGTCTGGCGCGCGACATACCGGCGTCGCACACCTGCGCCATCGACTCGCTCAACCGCTCCGCTTGCCCGTCCACGTCGGCCGCCGGGCCCTCTGGCGCCGGTAACCAAGCCTGGACGATGGACGCCTCAACGATGACGTCACCGTCCAAGGTCTTGAGGGCCCAGCGCGGTCCTTCCCCGCGCGGGGGCCGGCTCTGTGGAGCTCCAGGGTTGGCGGCGACCTCGAACCGGATATACCGGTGGTCCGAGAGCGTCTCCGCCTCCCCGAGCACCCTCCAGTTTCGGACACGGCGCGCGAGACACGGGGTCGCGAACGTTAAGTCCACGATGGAACCCCCGTTGTGCCGCACGCACGTGTCTACCGACCCCCGGTTCAGAAGAACTAAGCCCGACGTGGCAGCCCACTCCTCCATTACCTCGCCCCGCGCATCGGTGACCGGGGAACCCCAAGCCGTCGACTTGGCGTTGAAGTCCCCGGCGACCAGGACTGGGGTTGGGTGACTCTGGCCGACCAGAGCACTGACCTCGAGCAGGAATTGCTCGAATGCGGCCAGGCTCCGGTTCGGCGAGAAGTACACGCCGACGATCGTCACGCCCATAAAGGTGGCCGCGACGCATCCGTGGCCCTTCGCTGTTTTGTCGAAGGGCGGGGAGCCGGCGGCCGTCTGCGCGACGATCGCCACCGTGTCCTCCCGGTCACCAACCCAGTTGTCCCTGGCGGGGACGAGGTAAGGCTCCGCCACCACCGCCGCTTGGATCGACCACTCGGCCAGGCTCTGGTACAAGAGGTCCTGAGCTCTGGCCGAGTGGTTGAGGTTCGCCTGCAAGAGGGACATGGCCATCCTTAATCGACGGCCATGTCTGCGACCCTCTCGGCGCGTTCCACGTCAGCGGCGGACGGGCGGGCCGGCCGGGGGTGGGCTGTTGGGCCTTTCCCGGCGGGCTTTCCTTTCTTTTTGCCCTTCTTTTTGGGGCCGGACTTGGCGGACTTGGCGGAGGCGGGAGCGGTGCAGGCTCCGCTTCCCGCTCTGTGGTCCGCCGGCTTCTTCTTAGCCTCGCACAGCGGGCAGTGTGGGGCAGCCGAGCAGCCAGCCGCCTTGTGGCCCGGTTGACCGCAGCGATAGCAGGTGTCGCTGCGGTCCACCTCGCCGGTGCACTTACTCCGTACGTGCCCCGAGTCGAGGCACCGGTAGCAGCGCAGCGGCTTGGCCTCTAACAGCCTGACCCGGGCCGACACCCACCCCACCAATAGCCGCCCGCTGGAGGCGATCTTTTTCGCTGCTGCGACAGGGCAGCGCACCCACGCCGTGCCGGGGCTGTCGGGGGAGAAGCGGCGGATCTCCCCGCACTTGACCTGCTCGACGGGGCATTCCCCGGAGCGGGCCACCGCGGCCGCCACCTCCTCCTGGGACACCGCGTCATCCAGCTCGCTGATGCGCAGGTCTGCGCACTTCACGGGCCTGGAGACGCGGACCAGGTCCGCAGGAAGGACCTCCCGACCTAAGCGACTTACTCACCGCTAGTAATATGCAATGCAATGTCAATGTCGGCGACCGATTACTGACATGTATAGGCTCATTGTACAACACTCTATATAGTATGTCCTATGACTACATAGTACTAGTTATATGTATATACATACTTAGTAATTAGTACATTGGTGATTGTGTGATGTGTTCAGGTACAGTAGCACCGTCTACGTCTACCATAATAAACCCGCATAGGCACAAGGGATTGCCCTTAACCTCGAACGCTGCTAAAACCAAATCAGTAACCCATAGTTTTTCTGGTACCATTAGACGGGTCTCGATGAGCCCGAAATTTTGATGTGACGCACGGATTTTTCCGGGTTCAAATCAGGAATAAATCGACATAACACTCAAAAATCAGGATCACGAGGTCCTTGAAATACTAGTGCTGGACCCAATCTACAAAAAGATCCTGAAAGGTGACCCTAACAGCAACCCAGATCAGCTTTCAGATCCAGGAAAAGTAGAAAACTGAGGGAGCTACGGAGGAATACAATAATCCAGAAAAACTAATAAGATTCCAGGTCAAATTGCGCGAAATTTAAAGCGGTAACCTATTCTTTTTATTAGTGCACTAAATAGCCTATTTCATCCCCTACAAAACGACACCCTGCTTAGAATTTTTATTCTTTTATTCTTTATTCATTGCAAACACATGTCACAATAGCACAAAATACATACATAATTAGGTATACACACGTATTATATATGTACTTTATATTATGGTCAGAGTGAACACATGCAAATACCTTGATAAGGTGTAGCAATTGGATAAGAGAGGCAGACATTAGTTAGTATTTTGTAGTTTTTTCGTAAAAATTAAATAAAATGTATATTATTGTCATAGTTAAAGAATTATTATTATTATGGAAATTATTTAATTTGTCTTGTCTTTTAGGTATTCATCTACACTGTAGTAGGCTTTGTCAATGAGAAATCTTTTTATGTTTTTTATAAATTTATTATATTTAGTTTCTTTTTTTATATCATTAGGTAAATTGTTGTAGATTTTTATTGACATTGGATAGGGACCGGTACTGTGCAATTTTAAATTTGATGTTGTACTTTGTAGATTATAGTTTTCATTTCGAGGTTGATAACGACGGGGGATATCCTTTACGTGATAATATAAACTTGGGTTTTGTCTCACAAATTTACAGAGTTCGATTATATAGATGCATGGCAGGGTCAATATTTTTTGTTCAGTAAAATGTTGTCTACAACTGTCTCGTTGTCTAATATTCGTAAGTATACGTATGCATTTTTTCTGTTGAATAAGCAAGTCGTGTGCGTTAGTACTGTTTCCCCATAGTGTGTTGTGGGGCCAAGGGTCGCCATTTGTTGTCCAGGGTCCAGCAGCAGATAGGTACCGGTTTCGAGCAGAGCTATGCCGTAGCCATAGAGAAGGGCGGTCTCGGAGAGGGTATCTCCGAGAATAAGTATCCAACCACAGTTTAGGTGTCGAGTGAGACTTCTCCTCATTAACTTTATTCAACATTATTTATACAATATATGGACGTGACTAGATTGCTTACGCTAGCTTAATTAATCTTAACAAATTATGTTTATTAATCACTAAGTAAGAGCGTGATGATATCGCTAATACGTGAGTATATGATAAACTTCCGTATCACGCCTCATCACCCTTCTTATCAAAAAAAAAAAATTTTACAATACAAATTTTTTTTCAACTTTACTCAATTAAAAATGCTATATAAATTTAGTTATACATATGTAAAAAAACAATGATACAAATTAAAACAAACAAAGTGCAAACATTAATTATTATTACAATATAATTTAGTTCTATTCTTATGTATAGTATCTATTCTATTTTTATATTTAATTTTTACATTAGGTGATTCGTCTTTTATGACCTCATAGGGTCCATTATATATACCATCTAATTTACTTCCAATTTCATTCCTAACTAAAATTAAGTCTCCCTCTTTATATTCTATAGGGTTAATGTTTTTATCGTACAATTCTTTTCTTGCAATCTTACTAGCAATTACATTTTTCTTAGCATCCGCCTGAGCTCTCTGTAATCGATATTTAAACTCCAAGGGATAATCGTCAAAATTGTACAATGGTTCTACGGTTTCATTCTGAAAATTAGCTGGTAACCTACATGTTTTCCCGAAAACTAACTCATAAGGCGTATATTTGGTTGCAGTATGCACTGTTGTATTGTAAGAAAAACACCAATACGGAATCCAAGAACTCCATGCTGATGTGTTGTTATTAGTTTGTATCCTCAAATATGCACCTAAAGTTTTATGAGCGTTTTCTAACGAACCGATACTTTCATGATGATACGCAGCGGATATTGTTTTATTGATGCCTAAGAGATTGCAAAGTTCTACCATAACGTTAGAAATGAATTCCGAACCCCTATCTGTAGCTATACTTTGAGGTACACCGAACCTCAGAATAAAATTCTCTGCTAACGCTTTTGCTACTTCATTTGCAGATTTATTTTTTAACGGATAAGCTTCCACGAATTTCGTAAGTTCGCATTGTAGTGTTAATATATACACATTTCCATTTACGTCCTTATCCAATGGACCTACTATATCCAAGTAAATTTTTTCAAAAGATGTTGATGCTGTCGTAGTAATAGTCATCGGTTCCTTAGCGTTTCTGTGAAACTTTTGTTTTTGACACTTACTACACTTGCGTACATAGTCTGTTACATCTTTTTCGAGAGATGGCCAGTAATAATATTTCTTTATATTACTAACCATTCTACGAATACCCGTATGTCCACTTGTGGGTAAAATATGAAAATCATTCATAATAACCTTTTTTTCATCAGGATCTTGTACTCTAAGTACTCCTGCCACTATACACACTTTAAAATCTGTACATATCAAATTACTATTATCTTTTAAATATTCCGCCATTCTTCTAATCATACATTCGTTATAACGATTTTTCACAATGATTACTTCTTTTATGCCTTTTTCAATACAAAGCGTTACTATTTCCTTCGACAACTCGTCTCGCGATGATGCCGATAAAGAATCATAGTTTACATAAATACTCGAGTTTTCAGGCACATACAATAATTTGCGCGACTTTGAAAATATTTTAGTATATTCCTTGTTACGTAACAACTTTTTCCACTCATCTATACCTATCTGAAGTACTTCAATATCTTTTTTCTCCTTCTTAAGAACTTCTACGATTCTAGGGTGATCAGTCCTACTAACCGAAGAGTCTTTACCACGAATATCCGAATTCTTTGACTGTGACTGTAAACGACATTGTGCTCGTGTCATCACTGAGATACTTTTCTCGTGCATTGGTTTTAAGTCATCACTTGAAATCACTATCCTAGACAATGCGTCTGCCAATACATTTTCTTTTCCTTTTATATATTCGACCTCGAAGTCATACTCCTCTAAACATAAACGAAACTTAGTTAATCTACTTGAAGGATCGGTCATATTAAATAAATACAAAAGAGGTCTATGATCCGTTTTTACAACGAACTTCCTACCATATAAATAGGGTCTAAAATACTTAACTGACCAAACTATAGCTAACAATTCTTTCTCTATTATAGGATAATTTAACTCACTTTTTCCTAAAGACCTACTAGCATATGCAACGGGTTTCCCGTTCCCATTACACAATACACTTCCTATCGCATATCCTGAACTATCAGTTTGTAACGTAAATGTGTTACTTTCAGAAAAATCTGGAAAATCTAATATTGGAGGATTCATTAATGCATCTTTCAACAGTAAAAATGATTTTTCACATTCTTCCGTCCACTTAAACACAACATTTCTTTTACACAACATATTCATCGGTATTACCATATTAGCAAAATTAGGAATAAATTTTCTATAGTAATTTGCAAATGCTACAAAACGTTTTACTTCGTCACCAGTGGAGGGTCGCGGGTAATTTTTTATTGCCACAACCTTCTCCGGATCTGGTAAAATGCCTTCAGATGAGATAATGTGACCTAAGTAAAGAATTTGTTTCTTTAAAAAATTCACATTTTGTAGGGTTTAGCTTAAGATTAACTTTTCTTAATCGTGAAAAAATAGACAAAAGATTACGGTTATGTTCATCTAGGTTTCGACCAAAAATTATTAAGTCATCCAAATAAATTAAACATTTGTCATAATTTAATCCAGACATAGCTACTGTCATCATTCTACTGAAGGAACTGGGACTAATCTTGAGCCCCATTGGTAACCTTCGCATTTGAAATTGACCTTTATCTGTTGTAAAAGATGTGTACTTCCTACTTTGCTCATCCAAACTACATTGGTAATACGATTGGGATAAATCACAGTGACTAAAATACATAGCACCGGATAATGAATCTAAAATCTCATTAATGTTGGGTAAAGGAAATTTGTCATCCAGAATCCTCTCATTCAACTGCCTGTAGTCCACTACTACACGCCACTTCTTTTCTCCGTTCCTATCCACTTTCTTAGGTACAATCAATATAGGACTCGACCACTCACTCACGGTCTCCTCAATTATATCATTCTCTAACATTTCCTGTACCTGCCTATCAACTTCCTTTTTCTGCACAAAAGGTATCCTATACGGTTTCCTATATACTGGAGTAATATTTTCCTTTAATCTTATCGACTGTTCATACACATTTGTGACTGATAACTTGTCTCCTGGAATATGGAAAATATCTGGAAATTTTGCACAAATTTGCTCAATACTCAATCGTTCTTCATCATTCAAATAATCGAGTTGGAGAAGAGAAAATATTTTCTTAATGCGTTCAACGCTTTTCTCTGGTTCCGTAAAAGAACAATAATTATATTCACATAACGGATTAATATCTACATTCGTTAAATCACACTCTACCTCTTCTGACGTTGTATTTAATATCCTAATGGGTACCATTCCGTGTTTAGGTCTAACTAAGCTGTTAGCCAGAAAAACACCTTTTTGCAACTCCTTTCTTATAACAACACAGTCCTCTACTCTATTGACAGGTAAATACTTTATCACTTCGCAACGCGGCGAAATGGTTAAAGAATAATTATAACACTTTAAAGGAATCGAAACTAATTGTCCCCGTTGTTGAAGAGATAACTTATTTTCTGAAAAATCTATAACACCTCTATATTTCTGCAAAAAATCTTGACCTAAAATGCCAACTGTTCTACACGGTAAATCATCAAAAATGTAAAACTTATGCATGAAAGACAATTCTTTAAATTCTAGCTTTAAATAAACGTATCCCATAGCTTTTAATTTACCTCCTACACCGTCAATTATTAATTCATCCTTAACTATCTTAGAATTCAACGAACTACTCTTAAAAAAACTATTCTTTATTGCAGACAATGATGCGCCAGTATCTACTAACCATTCTGAATATATATTATTTACTAATAAACTAACCCAGTTAATACTATTACAAGCTAAAATATGCTTAGACTCGAAAAAACTGACCTGCATTACCTTCCGAACCTGACCTTGCATCCGAGTCACGGCCTTGCGAATCTTGCACAATGCATGCTAACTGCTTACGGTTTTGCTGACCATGCGGTCCTTGAAAATTATTGCTTCTCTGAGCACGACCGCGCGTGTTATTATAATACCGACTACGATTTGCATTTTTACACGTACGATCAACGGCTGATCTCTGCTGCGCATGATTGTAATTAGAATTATTATACGCCGATACACGAAAACCATTATTATTTCGATTATTCCTGTACTGCTTATAATTGTTCCGGAAAGTCATGCATGATCCAGATGGAGCAGAAGAAGCACAATTCTCATCCTCTGCCACTCTGATCGCATCCTTTAACGATGTTAAATTCCTAGCCGTAATTATGGTCCCTAGCCGCTGGTTACGCAGCCCGTCCGCGAATTTTCTCACCGCTAACTTCTCATTTAAGGGACTTAATACCTTAAGGGCCTCTTCATTTTCCCCGGCTTGGCAGATGGTTAAATCCACCATTAGTTTCTCTATTTCCGAGCCGTAGTCACTAATCGTCCTATTGTCCTGCCTCGCACGTGCGAGCTTAGCCTGTATGGCGACATCTGATTTTGAGGTAAGCAAATGCGTCCTCATGTCCGCTATAAGTGTAGCAACCGTCGAGTAGCTAGACGATAAACGCATTTTAGCTCCCTGGTTGAGCCGTGTGGTGAGCACGAACTTTATAAGTTTCCCCTTATCGTCCGCTCCTAACATAGAATCGTATAATGATATTGCGTCTATCAGGTCCAGAGTTACTTGCTCACTACCGTTCATTTTTGGTAGCAAGCTGACCGCTGTTTTAAGAGAAAACTTTTCTGACGCCATGATAATATCTGCCGGTGTCTCGAAAACAATTATTTTTTATACAATCCCTCGATTTTCTCGATTAATAGCGTTAATTCCTCCGAGAACTTAACCGTATCTTTAATAATTAATTTATATCGGTTATAAATAGCTCTGGCTTCGCTAATTTTTTCTTCAAAATTTTTTCCCGACCTCCTGCTGGGTCCTAACTTAACAATATATTCTCTTAACAATTTTAATCTAATGTATAATGACGTGAGCTCTACTTCCATTGAAAAGTATATACCATCGTACACATTTTACAACATAAAGAAAGGAAGAGAGAGAAAAAAAAAATACAAAATACAAATACAATAAGAGTTAAATTACAGACATATTTGACTCACGTAACTTAGGCTGATTGCACCGCGCGCTGAACCTCCCTCCTGGTAACCTCTTGCCGGATCAGGCCGATGTGACATCTGCGATCAAAGTGCAGCATTCGCTCCTCACGACGCAGTCTGCACCATTACAACCTCCTCCTCAGACGAATAGCCTCCCATCTCGTTTTTCTTTCAGTACTTCTCTGCAAAGGGTGATGCCGTCCACGATTCTTGCTAACGCTGTTCATGTTCCATTAGCAGCCATATGATGTGGGGGTGACGCCGTCCACGTTCTTCAGGCAAGGGTGACGCCGTCCAAGTTCCTTAGGCAAGGGTGACGCCGTCCAAGTTCCTTAGGCAGGGTCGCCATGTGTTGTGGGGCCAAGGGTCGCCATTTGTTGTCCAGGGTCCAGCAGCAGATAGGTACCGGTTTCGAGCAGAGCTATGCCGTAGCCATAGAGAAGGGCGGTCTCGGAGAGGGTATCTCCGAGAATAAGTATCCAACCACAGTTTAGGTGTCGAGTGAGACTTCTCCTCATTAACTTTATTCAACATTATTTATACAATATATGGACGTGACTAGATTGCTTACGCTAGCTTAATTAATCTTAACAAATTATGTTTATTAATCACTAAGTAAGAGCGTGATGATATCGCTAATACGTGAGTATATGATAAACTTCCGTATCACGCCTCAATAGAATGACACCGTATCTAAGCCATGCACTGGCGTAGGCATGATATGCTGTAATTGCGGTTTTTAAATTCGTGAATCGTTTGAGTTCCCTGAGTGCGTATATAAATTTAGCAAGTTTAGTCTTTATTTTTTGTATATGGGCTTTCCAGTTTACATTTGAGTCTATTTCTATTCCTAGTAGTGTGTGAGTACCTACACATTCTAACTTTATATTGTCAAATGAAAAATTTATGTCTATTTGTTGTTTTTGTCGCGGTCTGAATTGTATCAATTTAGTCTTATTGAAATTAATTTCAAGATTATGGTCGTCCATCCAATTAATTATGTCATGTATTATATTATTTAATTTTTCATTTAAATTGTCATTAGTATTACAAGAGACTATAACAGAAAAGTCGTCAGCAAACATTATGCAGGGGAAATTAATAATTTTAGGTAGGTCATTAATATAAATTAGAAACAAGACACATCCTAGTACGCTGCCTTGCGGTATAGAATTTTCAACAATTTGACAGTCCGATCTCACAACTTTAATTTCACCCGATTTTTCTACACAATGCTCGACATCCACGTACTGTCTACGATTTTGTAAGTAGGAGTTGAACCATTTATGTGGTGTGCCACGCACTCCTATGCCATATAGTTTATTTAATAGGATATCGAAGTTGACTTTTTCATAAGCTTTAGTCATGTCAAACATAATACTAATAGCATATTGCTTGTTATTCAAAATTTTTAAGATTTGGTCAATATATTTATATGTGGCGGTAATTGTGGAGCGATTTTTACGAAATCCGTTTTGTGCGTCATCAAAGATATTAAATTTTTCACAAAAGGAATATAATCTATCACACATGGCCTTTTCAAATATTTTTGATATCACTGGCAGTAGGGCTATAGGACGGTAATTGTTTGGGTTTGTTTTACAGTTCTTTTTGTGTATTGGCTTTATAACGGCCACTTTTAGTAAATCAGGAAACTCACCCTTTGAAAAAGATTGATTAATTAATGTAGTCAACGGAGGTGCTAATTCGTTGGCGCATCGTTTTATTAGTAAAGATGGTAACTCATCCACCCCGAAACTGGTTTTACATTTGAGGCTCCGTATTAATCGGATCACCTCACGTTGTTGAACTGGCCACAAGAACATAGTGTTTTCATTGGTATGCATTACGGGCCGGCCGCGCGGGTGTCCTGCGCTCGCGCTGCCAGCTGACTGCTGCGCCTGCGCCGCCGAGCGCCCGGCCGATGCGAACGTATTATTAAAAGTATTTGCGACTAGTTTAGGATCGGACGTTAGAGTATTGTGGATAAGCAATTGAGTATTATTTATTTGATTCATTGATTTTTTATTTGTATATTCTTTTATTAATTGCCACATACATCTGATTTTATTTGTCGATTTTTCCATTTTTCTTATGAATTGTAGTTTTTTGGATTTTTTAATGACATGTTTTAGGGTTTTTACATATTGTTTATAGTGTTGTTTTAGTATTTTATTTTTTGAGTAAATGACATGAATTTTTAAATATCTTTTATTTTTGCATGAGATTTTAATTCCTTTACTGAGCCACGGATATTTTTTCCTTGACGGTATTTTAATTCGTTTTTTAGGTATGCATAATTGTAATGTATCGTATAATAAATTATTTAAAGAATTATAATTTTCATTTACAGATTTAGTAATTGAGATGTAATTTAGCCAGTTTATATCTTTAAGATGTGATTTAAATTTATTCATGTTATCGTCATTATATATTCTTTTTATTTGGAAAGAAGGTTTATTTTTTAGTTTAGATGAATCGATAGATGCGCTATTAAGATGTATAATTGTGCATTGATGGTCTGAAAATCCATAATCTTTTACTGATGTTTTAAAGTCTTCGAAAAAATTTGTAAATATGAGGTCTAAGCAAGTTGAGCAATTTTTTGATATACGTGTAGCTTCTTTTATGTGTTGTTGAAAATTATATTCCAACATAAAATCTAATAAATCTTGAGATTGCTTAGAATTAGTTAGTGTATTTGTATTGAAGTCTCCACCAAGTATTATTTTCTTTTTATTATATTTTAATATTACATACTCTACAATAGTTTTCAATTGGTTAAAGAAAATGTCGGGCTCTCTTCCATTCCAGTATAATGTTATAAGCACTAAGTTAAACTTTACAATTTCTACAGCACAAACTTCAATTATATATTCAATTGACATGTCCATAATTTCTTTTATTTCCACATATTCAATATTGTCTTTAAGTAGAATACAAACGCCACCTCCAATATAGTTCTTGCGATGGTATGATGTTGCTATATGGTACCCTTCAAAATGGATTAGGTTTATCTTTGATGGTGAGAGCCAGGTTTCAGAAATGCAGATTGCAGAAATATATAGATCTTGTTGTTCTTCTAAGAAGGCTTGAAGAATATCACGCTTATTGAATAAGCTCTGCATATTTTGAAAAAGGATGTTATTAGTTTCGAAATGAACGAAAGGGCTTTTGACTCAAATGTTTTTCTTTTGCTCCAGATTGGTCAGGAATTGATTTTTGGTTTGTGACCTCTCCGGGTGTATTTTGAACGGTATTTTGATTTTCATATGGCTGAGATAGCGATAATCGTGGATTTATCATTTCTCTTCCATTAATAATAAGTTTATTATTTTTTATGACTGCATGTTGTCCTTTTCGCCTTGCTTCCATAAGTCCTTCACGTAAAGTTTTTTGTTGTTGCAGTGTTTTCTTGTCAAGGTACTCTGTAATTGCTAAACCTGTGTTTTTGAAGTATTGCTTATTTTGAAGTACATATCTTGTCATTTTTTTTGTGAGTAGTTCGATAACTAGAGGTCGCCTTTTATTGTCTTTTCTACCTATTCTGGTTAGATCTTCAATATATCCTGATAAGTTTATATTAAGTATATCTCGAAATATAAATATCACTCGTTCATGGAGGTCATGTTCCGACTCCCAAGTGTTTTCATCCAGGCCATATAGGACTAATTTCTTACAGTTGTCAGGTGAAGGGATTTGACTTTCTTGAGTTTCAGTTAGATTTTTTTGTTCGATCTGTCTTTGTAGTTCCATAATTTGTATTTGTAGTTTTTTGTTTTCTGCCTGTAATGTTTCTATTTGTGTGTTTATAGCAGTAATTTGTTTTTTCTGAAGGTCTTGCTCATTCGATATTACTTTGATGTTCTGTGTTATTGTGTTAGTGATGGTATTAGCAATTTCGTTTTTTATTGTAGATTTAAGTTCGATTAATAGGTTTTGTTTGCTCTTTTCTAACTTTTTTTCCAGCACTTGTTCAAGGTCAGCGATGGATATTGATTTAGTTTTATTTTGCATGTTCAAGTGAGACTGATTGTAAAGAGTATCGCCCAACAAGCTTTGGTCTTCATCGGTGGTAAGGTTATAGTCGGACATGGTGCTTGTTGTTGGTCTTTTCCTCATTGTTACGTTGTTTCGTTCACTAGTCAGTTCTTCAGATTTGTTTGTGGATACGCAGTGTGAGCGCACTGGGGTATTTGCATTACCTGTTTTTGGCATGTTACATAGACAAAGCTGGCATTTCCAGATGTTTTCTTTTTTCAATGATTTGTTGAAAGTTTCTCTTGATATATTTGCACAATTCAAGTCATATTTGGATTCACAAACAGAACACGATAAAAATTCTTGATCATGAAGTTTATTAAAACATCCCGCGCATTTACTTGTCATTTTTATCGGAATATTTGGTCACTTTGAGCTTGTAGTCACTAGTTTTTAGTTATTCTGGCTGTTTCATCCTTTCTTGCCATTGAGAGTAGGCGGTTTTTGTCGATTGCCAATTTGATTGTACTATATTGTATTTTACTCAATTTATGTTTCAATTTTTAACACTGTAACTATTTGCACTATACATATAACTTGTTTCGATAATTGTAATACTTTAAATGCACTTTTATCACTTTTATTTTATAAAAAACTTCGGAGCAATATTAAAACAATGTTATCCGGTTATTTTCATCTACCCTCCCACTTTTTTCTTTTTTCTTCCCAATTTTACACCACCGGCGCGCGGAGCTACACCAGTTTTAGTGAGACGAGGAACACCGGGAACGGAGAAAAAATCTTTCCGGCGCTCGGAAGACTGGCCTGTACTTCGCACCCCCTGAGCCGAAACCAGGAAACCTGGGCAGCAGGGTGTTCAGCAATAACCACCGGACAAGGTACCGAAGATTCTGTGAAGGTACATAGCCTACAAAATTTGTAATAGCCACGTAAATTTTTTATTGTAATTTTTATAAAACTTACAACCCCTCCTGGGGGAGTAACTGGCCACCCTCACCCCCTACTTTTTGCGTATGCACGAGTTGATGTTTAATTAACACACGATTTAAATTTCACGAAAATCGACCCATTACTTTAGAAGCTACATCAATTTTAATTTTAACTAGGTCATTGACACAAAAAATTTTCTAAAAAACTCAAAATTCCCACCCCCCCCCCTCAACGTACAACGCTAGAAATTTTTGGAAAATCAGTTTTGGCCCAATCCACAAAATTCTAAAAAAACCGCATCATTCTAGCGTGAAAAACAAAAAAGTTGGATTTCAAACGTGCATCGTAATAAGTAGGTCAGAAGCGTTTTTGTAACTAGGTCAACATACCTCAGAAGTAGGTCAGTGTGTCAATTATCGAGTTAGATTCTGTATTTCTTGCTTGTTAATTTCTTGTTTCTTGTAAAATAGTGTTTAAAGTTTAAAGTTTAAATTTTATAAAACTTTAGAAAACTTTAGAAAACTATAAAATTTATAAAATTCATAATTACTTGTGCTCACGAACAGTACCGTGTACCTCTCCCCACATCAATTCTCACCCGCCCCCTCAAATCCCTTGCACTCTCAATACCCCCTCCCCCCCTCACCCTCACCCCCTCAAAAATTTTTTGGATATTTAGATTCTGGGGTGTCCCCGTAGTACCCCGGTTTTTTCGCCAGGACGATAGGGGGCGCGGTTCTCGAGAAATCCCAACAGGAATTTTGGAAAAACCGAAAATCCAGGATATCTCGGGAACGGTGCGTCCTACGCGAATTCTGACGAAAAATCCGAACCCCCCTCCCTGTCAACCCACCCCCTAAACTCTATATATAGAGTTTATTGGGACCCCCCCCTACCACTTCCCCCCCCCACCCCCTCACCCCCCCGGTAAGAACTGGCAATTGCCCTGTCTTGAACAACTGGCAATTGCCTTGTCTTGAACAACAGGCAATTGTCCAGTGTCGGACAATTGACAATTGCCCGGTGTTGTACTTGAAGGCGGCACTAGTTTGGACCTCGGAGGCGGCACTAGTTTGGGCCACAGAGGCGGCCAGACTGGAGTTGGCTCCGAAGTATTATTTGTAAGTCGATTTGTAATTCCTCTGTATTACTCTGTATTTCTATTGTATGCCTTTTCGTTTTCGTGTTGTAATCCTATTCTGTATTCCCTTTTTGAGTTCCTATAAATATTCCGTTCAGTATTCCATTCTAAATTTCTGTCATATACCATTGCATCCCTTATCTTATCCCCCTTCCCCTCCCCCCCAATACCCATAATAGCTCTGTGGAGCCAACCGACTCTTCAGACTGGCCCAGGGATGTACTAGGCTGTAGGCAAAAACGGTAAAACACAAGACACGGACCGACGGCGGTTCTATCGTAACTCGGACAGATTGAATAACTTTTATTTTGACAGCCAGAGAGACCCTTTACACCTCTCGGACTGTATAACCAGACAGTATACTAAGTATACAAATATTTAAAACTTTTATTCTCTCATATTCTCTCTTTCAGAATATTCTCTTTTACATTTCCTGTTTTTACACTGTGTCGTCCTAGGCTTTTATATTTGACGTTTCATATTAAACCTTAATATTGTGACAAGTCCCCTGACATCCATATACAATGTATGCCGCCAACCGGACTCCAGTCAGAAAGACCATAAACCAGGATATGATCTCCCCTCAAAAGACTCCAGAAGCGACGGAGAGGGCAGGACCCTCTGAACCAAAGCGGGACGTGAGGAAAAGCATAGGAGAGTGGGAGACTGGAACAACAACAGTGGCTATAAACCCTAACACAGAACATAGGAAATCCGGGAAAACCGAAAGAACTCCACCGGTAACATTACCGTCCAAAACAAAATTCCCCAGCAAGCTCGCTGAGGCTAAATCATGTTTAGTCAGAGCGAAAACGCTGCTGGGAGAATCGCGGAACATCAAGACGGAAATAAAGTCAGGGGTTACGCAAGCCGTCGAGAGGCTCTACCAACTCGTACGAGAGGGGGTGGAGTCAAAAGCCCCCCCTGAACAACAAACTGAAGTACCGGTAAGAAGGGTACAGCCAGAGGCTCCCACAGAAAAAGTGGCTGGGACTGAACAGACGGAAAAAATTGAACAGCTCATCAAAAATTTAAAAGAGCACGGTGAGGCGATGGAAGTGTTAAAACGACATACTCTAACATTGACTGCAGAGGTTCAACAAATTCCAGGGTACATTAACAAGGAACAGGGCCCCTTAAAATCAGAAGTCGCACAACTTACCAGGTCGATCACTGACCTTAAAAATAATCTGGAAACCCGAGCCGTACCGCAGCCTACCTACGTGGAAGCAGTCAAGAGGCCCAAGCCACCAGCCCCCTTACACACAATAATTGTCACTTCGGATGACAAAGAAGACACTAGTAACGATCTCATGGTAAAGATCAGAGGGGCTGTGGATGCAAAGAACAGCGGCATACGCGTGGATAGGCTGAGGAAGGCGAGGGACCAGAAGGTAGTAATAAGCTGCCAAAACAAGGAAGATATGACAAGGGTCAGTGAGGCCGTAAAAACTAAAAACCTCCAGGTAAAAGAGGCAGAAAATAGGGACCCACTCATCATAGTGAGAGACGTCCTGGCCATACATACAGATGAAGAGGTGGTAGCTGCAATAAAGCGCCAAAACGGCCACCTATTGTCTGATATCGAAGAACAGGACATAAGATTGATAGTAAGGTACAGGCGAAAAGCGAGGAACCCACATACGACACATGTTGTGTTACAAACGTCGCCAGCGGTGTGGCAAAGGCTGACAACGGTAGGAAAAATACACATAGACCTACAGAGGGTCCGCGTAGAAGACCAGTCACCCTTGGTACAGTGCTCGCTGTGCCTAGGGTACGGACACACACGACGGCTCTGCAAGGAGACCGTCGAGAAGTGCAGTCACTGCGGCGGACCTCATAAGTGGTTAGAATGTGATGAGCGCCTCGTAAGCCAAGCTCCAACCTGCTGCAACTGTAGCAGGGCAAAGCTGGCAGACGTGGAGCATCACGCATTCGACCAGGCGTGCCCAATCAGGAGGAAATGGGACGCGTTGGCCCGAGCCACTACGGCATATTGCTGAGGGCACCCGTGAGAACCGCGCTAAACAGGACAATACGAACGCTGAAACCCCCAAAACAAAGACCTATAAAGTAATCCAAGCAAACCTCCAAAGGAAAAATCTAGCCATAGTGGAACTAATAACAGAAGCAGCAAAGAGGAAGGTTGCATTAGTACTGCTCCAGGAACCGTATGTGGGTGGCTCAAAGTACATGAAAAACTTCACGGGGGTGAGGATCTACCAAAGTGCGGATCCCGGGGATTCGACGGTCAAGGCAGCTATAGCCGTCCTTGACCCGAATCTCGACGTTAAGCAGTACCCACAATATACCACAACTAACATCGCAGTGGTAGGGGTCCGTACTCAGGCCTGGGAGCTCACGGTAATTTCATTTTACTTTGAGCCAGACCAGCCCATAAGGCCATACCTGGAGCAGTTAAAAGTGATTAAAGAAAAGCTAGAACCAGGACTGCTTATAATGGGCGGCGACACAAACGCGAAAAATCCATGGTGGGGAGGCAACGTATTGGACCACAGGGGCGAAGACATGTTTGGCGCCATTGAGGATATGAGTCTGCAGATACTCAACGAAGGAGACATCCCTACCTTTGATACCGTTAGAGGTAATAAAAGGTACTCTAGCTTTGTGGATGTCACGGTCTGCACGAGTGGGTTGCTTGGCCGTATAGAAAACTGGAAAGTGGACGAGTGCGTTACAAGCTCCGATCACAACGCGCTGACGTTTAATATAAGGCTAGGCGACTCTCAAGGTGTGAGTATCCAAAGGACCACCCGAATTTATGGCACGAAGAAGGCTAACTGGGCCCAGTTTAGTGATAAACTGACTCAGCTACAACTAGAGAGGGCCATAAATCAAGAAAACGTGGAAAATGTAAACAGCAAAAGGGATTTGGACCAAATGACGGAGGAGTATACCAACGCAATCAAACAAGCATGCGAGGATACCCTCCCGAAAAAGAAATCCAAACAAAAACTTACCCTTCCATGGATGACTCCGAAACTTACCTTAATGAAAAAGGAAGTAATGAGGAAAAAACGTCGAATTCGATGTGCAGCACAGGTCCGTAGAGCAAAGGTAATCGATGAGTATCTGCAGACAAAATTAAAATATGAAACCAGCATGAAAGAAGCCCAGACTCAAAGCTGGAAGGAGTTTTGCAGTAGACAAGATAAAGAAGGAATGTGGGAAGGCATCTATAGAGTGATAGGTAGGACCGCCAAACGACAAGAAGACTTACCACTAGAGGATAAGGGGGAAACCATTGACATGAGAGATTCTGTCAAGTTACTGGCAGAAACCTTCTACCCAGACGACACCATAGAGGAGGACACTAAATACCACCAACTAGCAAGAGAAAAGGCAAAATGTCTCAATGAATGTGTAAACGAAACATCTGACGATCCACCCTTCACAATGGTGGAACTTATGTCAGTGGTAGACTCCTTTAATCCAAAGAAAGCGCCCGGAGCAGATGGCTTTACAGCCGACATCTGCAGCAGAGCCATCCACAGTAACCCTAGTTTTTTCCTATCACTGGTAAACAAGAGCCTACAACTTAAACACTTCCCAACCATATGGAAGGAGGCAACAGTAGTTGTCCTGCGGAAACCTGGCAAGGACAACTACCGAAATCCCAAAGCATACAGGCCAATAGGCTTGTTGCCAGTGATGGGAAAAATTCTGGAGAAAATGATCATAGGTAGACTGAAGTGGCATATCCTCCCTAGGATAAGTACTCGTCAATACGGATTCATGCCCCAGAAAAGCACAGAGGACTCTCTCTATGATTTGGTGAATCACATTCGACGAAAAATCGAAGATAAAAAGATAGTCGTCGTGATCTCGCTAGACATAGAGGGGGCCTTTGATAATGCTTGGTGGCCTGCCATAAGAATCCGATTGGCTGAGGAAAGGTGTCCTAGTAACATAAGAGGAATCCTCGACAGCTACTTATGCGACAGAAAGGTTACAGTAAGATATGGAGGCGAAGAATACACCAAAAGTACGAGCAAAGGGTGCGTACAAGGCTCGATTGGCGGTCCTATCCTATGGAATCTGCTCCTAGACCCACTGATACAGGGTCTACAAAGTAGAGGCGACTATTGTCAAGCATTTGCCGACGATGTCGTTCTTGTGTTTGACGGGGACAAAGCGTTAGATATCCAAAGACAAGCCAACGCCGCTCTCGCCTATGTTCGGGATTGGGGCGATAAAAACAAACTTAATTTTGGTCCATCAAAGACCAAAGCAATGACCATAACTAAGAAATTAAAGTATGACGTCCCAATCCTGAGGATGGGTGGGGTCGACGTTGGAATGTCGGAGGATATAAAAATATTAGGACTTTACATAGACAATAAGTTGACATTTAACAAACATGTCGCAGAATCATGCAAAAAAGCCGCGGCCATCTACAAACAGCTCGCTAGAACGGCCAAAATTAGCTGGGGTCTTCACTCGGAAATAATCCGCACAATATATACGGCAACTGTGGAGCCAATTATTCTGTACGCAGCCAGTGCCTGGGCTACGGCGACTAGCAAGCTAGGGGTGCAGAAGCACTTGAATAATTTACAACGAGGATTTGCGCAAAAAATAACCAAGGCGTACAGGACGACTTCTCTTAACTCGGCACTGATCCTGTCTGGGTTGCTCCCCCTAGACCTCCGAATAAGAGAGGCAGCTGCGCTCTATGAGACCAAGAGGGGGTTGCCCATGACGGAACTAGGAGATAGGGAAGTAGAGCGAGTCGTTGCATTTGACGGGACTCCTCACCCGGCAGAGCATATGAGCCTGGAGTTCATAAGCCTGAATAACCAAGAGCAAGTCGATTGCCATAACAATCAAGCAATTCGTATCTATACGGATGGCAGTAAAATTTGCGGCACGGTTGGGGCTGCGCTTTCCATATGGAATAGCGAAGCCGAAATCGAAGCCATCAAATTAAAGCTGTCACCGTACTGCACGGTATATCAGGCGGAACTCCTAGCAATATGCACTGCGACAAGGATAGCCTTGGAGCGTAGGGAGGCGAGTTTCGGCATATGTAGCGATTCGAGATCGGCCCTGGAATCAGTAACAAACAATGCCTCAAAGCACCACCTGGCCGTACAATCGCGGGCAAACATTAAGGCAGCTAGAGCCCAAAACAAGGAAATATCCTTGTTTTGGATTAAAGCCCACGCCGGTCTAGAGGGCAATGAAAGGGCTGACGAGCTGGCCAAGGAAGCGGCCCAAAAGATGAAAACAAGGCCAAATTACGATCTTTGTCCAATTTCATTTGTCAAGCGACAGATTCGTGCGCGGTCGCTTGACGAATGGAACAGACGATACATAGAAGGTGAAACAGCGGCTGTTACAAAGATATTCTTCCCGAATGCGGTGACAGCATACAGGACGATAAGAAAACTAGAGACAACCGGCATACTGACTCAGGTGCTGACGGGGCACGGTGGGTTCGCACAATACTTACATAAGTTTAGATGTAAAGAGAGCCCTTTTTGCATCTGTGACCCCGATACAGAGGAGACACTACCGCACCTCCTGTTTGACTGTCCCGCAAACGCGGCATTAAAATTTACACTTCAACAAAATATAGGCATTGAAATAACCGTACAAAACGCACATAAATTAATAACCGATAAAAACAAATCAAGTACATTTATAAAATATTGTAAAGACATAGCGATAAAGGCAAACAATAGAAACAAAACTAAATAATATTATGATATTTATATATATTGAATATATATAAAATATGCATATGAACAAAATGTAAGCAGACAAATAAAATGTATAGGATAAGGAAATAATTAAAGTAAGATTTAGACTGATAAAAGGTAATAATGTAAAGAACTAGAATAAAATAGAATAAGAACAAACTTGTAAATATATATAAAATAGTCCTAAGGAAACCACAACTGTAAAAGATTAAATAAAACGCTTTTTGTTAGTGAATATTATATTAGAATTAAGATACATTAATCATAAGAAATATAAACTGTACCCTATCTTAAAATTAAATAAAGAACCCAAGGTCCCTGACGAGCAATGTCAGGGGATGCTTTTTAGTTAGCTCGCGGGCCGGGCCAGAAAGCGCCCGGACAGGTATAAAAAAAAAAAAAAAAAAAAAAAAACCTAACCTAACCTTTTTTTTTTTTTTTTTTTTTTTGATATCGCTGGAAAATCCTCATGGATACCCGACAGACGCGGGGGCGCTGTCGGGTTATGCCGGACTCTTACCGGCTAAAAACCAGCGGTGTTCCTCCAAACCGTCTTCCGGCGGAGCTGCGGGAACGCTTACGCACACGTCCGCTGCTCCGCCAACGGTTGCCCGGGACTAGGGGCCCATCATGTGGGGCGCTCACTTGGAGCGCCACTCACCATTCAACCTGGCGTGCCGGAACACGTGACACGCCAGCCGTCTCGGGGGTCTCCTCCTGCTGGGCGATGGTACCCCCCGGTTCCACCGCCCGGAGACCCACGTTATGGGGGAAGGCGGCGCTCATGCGCCAGGCGCCTGCGCCCCACTCTCTTGCGGCGGATCGGGGTCGACAGAGGGTCGTCTTCCCTCGCCCGCTCCGCCGCCTCCTTCTGCGCCATCACCGTGGCGCAGAATCGGAGCACCGCCTTCCACGCTCTGTCGCTGCCGACCATGGCTTTCACTACGCCCGGCAGCGACAGGTCGTCCCCTATAGCCGCGGCGAGCATCGCCCGCGGCTCGTCCCATTCAGGGCACTCCGCCAGCGTGTGCTCCGCCGTGTCCTCCGGACACCCACAGGCGTGGCACACGCTGGTCGGCTCTCGACCCGCCACGCTGCACAGATACCTGCCGAAGCAACCATGCCCCGTAAGGATCTGCACAGCGTGGAAGGTGAGGGCCCCGTGTCGACGATCGACCCACCCTTCCAGGACGGGCCGAATCGCCTCCACCGTCCGTCTGCCGGCGGTCGGCTCCGCCAGTCTTTCCTTCCATTTCCGGAGGAGGACCTGGCGGTCGAGTCGCCCCTGCCGCCCGGCCTCCCCCGGCTCTGGCTCCACCTCCTCGGCTCGTGCTGCTGCGCTGCGGCGCCAGTACACTGCCGAGAGCACTTCCGCGTCCAGGTCCCACGGTGGGGTCCCGGCCAGGACGCACGCCGCCTCGCACGAGATGGTGCGGTATCCCCTCACCACCCTGATCGCCATGACCCGTTGCGCTTGGCGCAGGAGGGTCCTATTCTGGGCGATCAGGGTGTCAGCCCAGATCGGGGCCCCGTACAGGGCCATCGACCGCACCACCCCGGCGTACAACCGGCGGCATGCGACTGACGGCCCGCCCAGGTTCGGCAGCAGCCAGCTCAGAGCGCCGGCCGCTCGCAACAACCTGGGGACCAGCCGTCGGAAGTGCTCTCGGAAGCTCCATCGGCTGTCGAGGACGAGGCCCAGGTACCGCATCGTCGACTCGACAGCGATGGAGACGCCGCCGACCACCAGCTGGGATCCTGCGGGAGGGGCGCGTCGGGCTCCGTGAAAACACAGAGCCTCCGACTTATCCAGCGCCACCTCCAGCCCCAGCCGGCGGATTCGGGCCACCACTTGGGCCACTCCGGCCGTCGCCAAGAGGGCCGCCTCTCGGTACGTGGCGCCGCAGGACGTTACGAGGGTGTCGTCGGCGTAACACGTTACGTCGACCCCCCGTAGATTCGCGCCCCGCAGCACCCAGTCGTAGCCGATGTTCCACAGGAGCGGCCCGAGAACCGATCCCTGTGGAACACCGCACGTCATTACCCGGCGGCCCCACCCGTCGCGCGTCGGGTACACCACTTCCCTCTCGGAGAAGTAGTCGGTGAGGAGACGACGCAGGTATTCGGGCACGCCGTGGTATCCCAGCGCCGCCCGAACACAGCCCCAGGGGAGGGTGTTGAAGGCGTTGGCGATGTCTAGAGACACCGCCAGAACAACCTCTCCCCGGGACACTGCCTCCTCCGAGAGGTCCCTCACACGCGCGATGGCGTCGACCGTTGACCGGCCCCGGCGGAAACCAAACTGCCGGTCGCTCAACCCCGGCCCGACCCGTTCGAGGTGCTCGATGAGGCGCGCGGAAATAATCCGCTCGAAGAGCTTGCTCACCTCGTCGAGCAACACTATGGGCCGGTATGCCGACGGCGAGTCCGCCGGGCGGCCCTCCTTGCGCAGCAGCACGAGCCTGCCGACCTTCCACCTTCGAGGAAAGCGACCACGCCGCATACAGGCGTCGAAGAGCTCGACCACCCTGGGCCCGAGGGCCTCCAGGGCTAGCGCCCACACTTTACCGGGCACCCCGTCGGGGCCCGGTGCTGTGCGTTTGGCGCGGAGCCGTTGGACTGCGGCCTCCAGCTCCTCCTGGGACACCTCGGGTATCGAGGCGTCCGAGCCCTCCGACGATGCAGCCGCCATAGGCGGAGGCACCGAGTCGGCCCTCTCTGGGAAGAGAGTGGCGACGATGTTATCCACCAACTCTGGTTGGAGACTCTGGGTCAGCGGAGGGGCCCAGGGGCGCAGCTGACCACGCACCGTCTTGTACGGGCGCCCCCAGGGATCTCTATTCAGAGTCTCCAACCACTCTCCCCACGACTCGGCCTTTGCCTCCCGTATGGCGATCTGCAGAGAGACGCATCTCTCCCTGTACGCGGCGTAGAGGCGGCTTTCCTCGGCGTCCACCCGCCTTCGCCGCCTTCGGTAATGGGTGTACTGGCGTCTGGCCGCTACGCACGCTTCGCGAAGCCGGCGTAGGTCCGCCGACCACCAGTACACCCATCTGCGGGGCGGGAGCGGTCTGGCGCGCGACATACCGGCGTCGCACACCTGCGCCATCGACTCGCTCAACCGCTCCGCTCGCCCGTCCACGTCGGCCGCCGGGCCCTCCGGCGCCGGTAACCAAGCCTGGACGATGGACGCCTCAACGATGACGTCACCGTCCAAGGTCTTGAGGGCCCAGCGCGGTCCTTCCCCGCGCAGGGGCCGGCTCTGTGGAGCTCCAGGGTTGGCGGAGACCTCGAACCGGATATACCGGTGGTCCGAGAGCGTCTCCGCCTCCCCGAGCACCCTCCAGTTTCGGACACGGCGCGCAAGGCACGGGGTCGCGAACGTGAGGTCCACGATGGATCCCCCGTTGTGCCGCACGCACGTGTCTACCGACCCCCGGTTCAGAAGAACCAAGCCCGACGTGGCAGCCCACTCTTCCAATACCTCGCCCCGCGCATCGGTGACCGGGGAACCCCAGGCCGTCGACTTGGCGTTGAAGTCCCCGGCGACCAGTACTGGGATTGGGTGACTCTGGCCGACCAGAGCACTGACCTCGAGCAGGAATTGCTCGAAGGCGGCCAGGCTCCGGTTCGGCGAGAAGTACACGCCGACGATCGTCACGCCCATAAAGGTGGCCGCGACGCATCCGTGGCCCTTCGCTGTTTTGTCGAAGGGCGGGGAGCCGGCGGCCGTCTGCGCGACGATCGCCACCGTGTCCTCCCGGTCACCAACCCAGTTGTCCCTGGCGGGGACGAGGTAAGGTTCCGCCACCACCGCCGCCTGGATCGACCACTCGGCCAGGCTCTGGTACAAGAGGTCCTGAGCCCTGGCCGAGTGGTTGAGGTTCGCCTGCAGAACAGACATGGCCATCCTTAATCGACGGCCATGTCTGCGACCCTCTCGGCGCGTTCCACTTCAGCGGCGGACGGGCGGGCCGGCCGGGGGTGGGCTGTTGGGCCTTTCCCGGCGGGCTTCCCTTTCTTTTTGCCCTTCTTTTTGGGGCCGGACTTGGCGGACTTGGCGGAGGCGGGAGCGGTACAGGCTCCGCTTCCCGCCCTGTGTTCCGCCGGCTTCTGCTTAGCCTCACACAGCGGGCAGTGTGGGGCAGCGGAGCAGCCAACCGCTTTGTGGCCCGGTTGACCGCAGCGATAGCAGACATCGCTGCGGTCCACCTCGCAGGTGCATTTGCTGCGCACGTGCCCCGAGTCGAGGCACCGGTAGCATCGCAGGGGTCTGGCCTCGAGAAGCCTGACCCGGGCCGACACCCACCCCACCAGTAGCCGCCCGCTGGAGGCGACCTTCTTGGCTGCCGTGACAGGGCAGCGCACCCACGCCGTGCCGGGGCTGTCGGGGGAGAAGCGGCGGATCTCCCCGCACTTCACCTGCTCGGGGGGGCATTCCCCGGAGCGGGCCACCGCGGCCGCCACCTCCTCCCGGGACACCGCGTCGTCCAGGTCGCTAATGCGCAGGTCTGCGCATTTCACGGGCCTGGCGACGCGGACCAGGTCCGCGGGAAGGACCTCCCGCAGTTTGCCCGCCAGCAAGTCCGCTTTCTCGCCACTGTCGGCCCCAGGAACTTCAAGAACGCGGGCCCCCGTCACGGCGGTTCTGAAGCGTAGACCCTTCAGGCCTAAGCCATCCAGGTCAATACGCCGCTTCGCCCCGTCGAGCACATCCTTATAGGATAGCTCTTTGCCTTCCATCGTGGCGCCCGGCTGGATGGTGATAGTCACCGCAGCCGAGCGCGGGGCGCGAAGCTTCGCCGCCGGGTTCTTCTTAGGCGGGGGCTTGTCCGCCGGTGCGCTGCCCTTTTTGCCTCCCCGCTTTTCCCGCTTGCCCCGCTTGGCAGCCTCAGTCCACTCCTGGGGCGCGGCCGTCGTCGGGGGCTTCGGGGCGCCAGGCGTCGGCGCTGCCACCTCCGAATACGCCTTGGGAGGCGCTTTCCCCTTCTCCTTCTTCTTCTTGCCGGCCGCGGGAGCGGGAGCGGGGGGCGCAGCCTCAGCCCTCGCCCCGTCGGCGGCCAGAGGCGAACGGAGGCGCGGCTCAGGAGCGGGAGGCGCATCCTCAGCCCTCGCCCTGTCGGCAGCCAAAGGCGGCCGGAGGCGTGGCTCAGGAGGGAGCCGCATCGCGAGTGCCTCGATCTTCGCGTCCATCATGGTCCCCACTTCCACCATGATGGACCGCATCAGCGTGGCGTCGCGATCGGCTCCGCTCGGCTCCGCAGGCCTGGCGAGGCTCGCCCGCAATTCCGAGATCTCCTTGCGGAGTTCGGCGACCTCGCTTTGCAGGCGGGCATTGGCCCTCTCGAGCCGAGCCGTCTCCTGCGTAGCGGAGCGCTCTGCCAGCTCCGCTACCACTCCCATCAGGGTTGCAGAGGCCTCCTTGAGGTCCCTCTGCAGCGTGCCCTTCAGGTTGCGCGACTTCGTCGCGACAGCCTGGATGAGGAGCACGCTGTCCTCCGCCTTTTTGCGAAGCTCCTGGGTCGAGGGTCCGTCTTCGCCGCGTGACAGCGACGACGTGTCGGACAGACACCTCGACCGAGAGCGAGACCGAGATCGGAGGTCTCGGGCCATCTCGGCCACCTCCATCTCCGCCCGGAGCCTCTCCTCTTCTCTCTGGGCTTTGAGATACGCCTGCTTGGCTTTTGCCAGGCCGACGTATTCGCCCGTTGTGGGCGGTCGCCCTCTCCCTCGCCTCGTCTCCGGCGTGGGAGCAGACTGCTCGACCACTGCCGGCTCCTTTCCCCCTTCCTTTCGGGGCCGCTTCCGCGCACTGCACCAGAAGCGTCCCGCCGTGTCGTCTCCGGACGACACCGTCACTAGTGTCACCGCCGAGGAGTCAGACTCCTCCGCAGTCACTTGTGTATCCTCCTCTCTCGCCACTCTCTCTTCTAATTCGGTGTCCGTTATGAGTTCGCTTGCGTTGTGTTCACGGAGGCCAGCGGATTGCTGACCTACGAGGCAGTTCTTGCCCACCCCAGGATACGGAGGGCAGCTCCCGTCCGAAGACAGGAGGGGGGACTCCCCGGCTGAGCCGGGACCCCCCTGGGGAATATTACTCGTTTTAGAACTAGCCATTTTTGTTTCTTTTTATGAGCGGGGTGAGATCCCCTGCCTCTCGGGATTGGGTACCCCCCAACCATTCATCCCATCGCCAAGGCCAGAGCTTGGGATTAGGGTAATTTTTTATTGAGGTTTTCTTCCTCGCGGCCCCCACCGAAGTGGCGGCCCTCACCCCTGACGCCTACGGGTCAGGGAGCGAGTTGGCCGACGGTGGCCTAAGCCATGCTGCCAGTCTCGCGACCGACAGCCCGTCGCCCCCGCGTTAGGGTGGGTAAACCTCAAGGGTTTATCCCACCCTGGTCCCATCCACGGTGCCCTCTGCTAAATCAGAGGGACACGTGGAGAGACACCAACTTAGGGTAATTTTTTAGAGAGGTTTTCTTCCTCGCGGCCCCCACCGGAGTGGCGGCCCTCACCCCTGACGCCTACGGGTCAGGGAGCGAGTTGGCCGACGGTGGCCTAAGCCATGCTGCCAGTCTCGCGACCGACAGCCCGTCGCCCCTGCGTTTGGGTGAGCAACCCTCGAGGGATTTTCCCACCCTGGTCCCATCCACAGTGCCCTCTGCTAAATCAGAGGGACACGTGGAGGGACCCCACCCCATGGTCTCATCCGCACTAAACAGTGCGGAGAGACCCAACTGTGAAACCTAACCTAACCTAACCTAACCTAACCTAACCTAACCTAACCTAACCTTTTTTTTTTTTTTTTTTTTTTTTTTTTTTTTTTTTTTTAACGATGGGAAATGCTTTTACGCACGGAGTGTGGGACTCGCCGGCCTACTGCCGGAATACCCACTAAAACCCATCGGGCGCCATCCTCAGCGCTACGGAGGGCTCCGGGATCTCTGTGTAGAACGCACCGGTGCCCTCCAGCGCGGTGCCTGGGCAGGCACGTCACGGGAGTCAAGACCCCCCCGGCGCGGGACGTTGTTGACGTCTGCCGCGGCGGCTCCTCCTCCGAGCGGGATCCGAGCGTTCTCGGCTTCGCTCGGCGTCCTCCTTCGCGAGCATTACAGCGTCGCAGAAGGAGGTGACGCTTCGCCATGCTTCCTTGCTCCGGAGCATCGCCGCGACCACGGCTGCCGGGGAAAGGTCTTGCCCAATTGTATCCGTGAGGATCCGCCGCTCTGACTCCCATGCAGGGCAGTTCTCGAGCGTGTGCTGCGCGGAATCCTCCAAGTGCCCGCAGTGGTGGCACTGCGCCGTCTCCTCCCTACCTATCCTATGCAGATACTCACCGAAGCAGCCATGTCCGGTGAGTATCTGGGTGAGGCGATAGGTGACGTTATCGCTGTTCTCAAGCCAGCGCTCGAGGTTTGGCAGGACAGCCCTTACGATACGCTGGCGCGCACTGCGAGGCTCTGCCAATCGCTCACGCCAGCGCATCAAGGCCCGCCTTTTCGACCTTCGTCGAAGCTCTCCGATCGCCTCGTAGGGGTCATCCCTCTGGCGGAGATCGCGGGTCTTATGAAAGACCTCTGCGTCCATATCCGCCAGAATGTCCAGGGGCGGAAACCGCGCCAGGACTGCAGCCGCCTCGTATGAAATTGTCCGGTACCCTCGAGCTACCCTGATGGAGATCACGCGCTGCGCAGCGTTGAGTTTCGCTGCACGTCGCTTGTTGCTCGAGAGCCGGCCAGCCCATACGGGCGCTCCGTAGAGCGCCATTGAGCGCACCACGCCTGCGTAAAGGCGGCGGACATCTCCCCTTGGTCCCCCGAGATTCGGCAGCAGTTTGTGCATTGCACCCGCTACCTTGTGAATCCGGGGGACGAGACGATCGAAGTGCTCGTCGAAGGTCCATCGGCTGTCCAGCACCAGCCCCAGGTAGGTCATGCTACGGCCAACCTGAACGTCAACGTCACCTATCCTCACCGATGAGTTCGGAGGGTCCTCTCTGGGTCGAAGACCGTGGAGCCATAGTGCCTCGGTCTTGTTTGGCGCTATTGCCAGACCCAGTTTTTGGACCCCGGCCACTACCCGTGCCACCCCGAGCTCGGCCAGCCTCGCCGTCCTGGAGAAGGACTTCCCTTCGGAGAGGACGAGGGTGTCGTCGGCATAACAGACGACGCTCACACCAGGTGGAAGCGTCGTCCTCATCACCGCATCATACCCGAGGTTCCAGAGGAGTGGCCCTAAGACTGACCCCTGTGGAACCCCGCGCACGACCTCTCTCTCCAGGACACGGCCATCACGCCCAGGGTAGCAGATCTTACGACCGCTAAGGTAGGCCCGTATCACATTCCTCAGGTAGGGAGGAACTCCGTGGTATACGAGCGCCTCCATTATCGCCTTCCCAGGGAGAGAGTTGAAGGCGTTTACAATGTCTAGGCTTACAGCCAGGACTACTCTCCCCTGGGATATGGCCTCTTCCGATAGCGCCCGCACACGGAGGACTGCGTCCAATGTCGAACGCCGTCGACGGAACCCAAATTGGTTCGGGGACAAGTCGGGACCATCGCGCCCGAGGTGGTCGTTTATCCGCCTGGCAATCACTCGCTCGAAGAGCTTGCCCACGTCGTCCAGGAGACAGATTGGCCGGTAGGCTGCTGGCGAGTCTAGTGGTTTGCCCCGCTTGTGTAGGAGCACCAGTCTCGCCAGTTTCCACTCGGTAGGGTATTGGCCGCTTCTGAGGCAGCTGGTAAAGAGGCACAGAAGCCTTCTCCATAGGATAGGCAGAGCGATTGCCCATGCCTTACCCGGGATTCCGTCGGGCCCTGGAGCGGTGTTACGCGCAGCCAAGGCCTTCGCTGCCATGCACAGTTCTGCCTCTGTTACGGCCAATTCATCCGACCAGTCGGAGGGAGCCTCCGGTACGGAGCGGACGTCCTCCTCTGCCTCCGGGAACAACGTGTCCAGCACCTGGGACAGGAAGGCGGGATCTAAGGATTCCGTGAGGGGTGGGGCCCACGGGCGTAATTTGCCCATGACCATCTTGTATGGCCGCCCCCACGGATCTCTGTCCAGACCATCCAGGAGATCGCGCCAGTTACGGGCCTTGCTGTCGGCAATGGCCAGTTGCAGTCTCATCGTCGCGGCGCGATACTCCCGGTATTTCTCCGCCTTTTCCTCCGCAGTGGCGCTGCGGCGTCTTCGAGCTCGTGTGTACCTTCTCCGCGAGGACAGGCAAGCCACGCGCAGTTGCGCGATAGTCTGCGACCACCAGTATGCCGGTCCTCTACTGGTTCCCCCTCTGACTCTCGGCATAGCGGTGTCACAGATGGATTCCATGTCCTCGCGGAGACGGGCAGCTTCCACCTCAGGGCCCTCGATTTCACTTTCGGCGGGACTGGACCAGTCCACGACGTGGGCCGCCGCGACGAGTTTGTCACGGTCAAGCTGTTTGACCGCCCAACGCCGTGGAGGAGCGCTCGACCGGCGGCCCTCTCGGACACCGTGTAGCGTAACATTGAGGATTATGTGACGGTGGTCCGAGAGTGTGACCAGCTCCTCTGCCACTCTCCAGCCCGAGACGAGACGCTCGGCAGAAGGAGTCGCCCACGAGAGATCGACGACCGACTCCCCCTGCCAGCGGACGCAGGTGCTGACCGCTCCCCTGTTTAGGAGGCGGAGGTCCAATCCCGCCGACCACTCAAGGAGTGTGTCCCCCTTCACACTGTCCCGCTTGTCCCCCCAAGCCCTGGAGTGGGCATTAAAGTCGCCCAGTACCAACGCCGGGCGCGGAAGGCATCTACGTACGCAGATGCTCAGCCGGTCCAGGAAGGCCTCGAACGCCGCCAGGGTGCAGTTGGGCGAAACGTAGCAGCCGATGATTGCCAGATGGCCCCATTCGACTGCAACTATACCCCGCTCGGACAGGATTCCGCGGCACGGCGGCTCTCCGCTGTGTCCTCCCCAATAGGCGGCCACGGTGTTTGCGGCATCGCCGAACCATCGAGGGTGGCCGGGAACGCGGTAGGGTTCTGCCATCACCGCTAGAGAGGCTCTTTCCTCTGCGATACACTGCATCAGCAGGTCCTGTGCCCCACGGCAGTGGTTCAGGTTACCCTGTATGATCACGACCGATGGAGCTCTATCCATTACCGAGCTCCATCGTTTCCTCTGACGGGCGATGGGACGAAGCGTCAGCAGTAGCTGTCGCAGGCCCATTCGCCCGTGCTGATCCGGCTGCCGAAGCCACCGTTCCGCTTCCTCCTCGGCTCTTCCTGGATTTAGGAGGAGCACACTTTTTGCTACCCATGCGGTGGTCCGATGGCCGGCCGCTGTCGGCGCACAGTACGCACTTAGGTGCCTGCGCTTGGCACTCACTTGCCCTGTGGCCAGGCTCACCGCATGCGTAGCAGAGTGCACTCCTGTCCCTGGCGCTCGAGCATTGGTGCCTCGCATGCCCCAGCTCTAGGCAGCGGAAGCACTGCAGGGGTCGAGCACTGAGTATCTCGACCCTTGCTGACACCCAGCCCACTCGTACTCTCTTCTCCTTGGCCAGGTGATGGATGACCGTCAGAGGACATCGCACCCAGGCCGTTCCCAGGCTGGTGGGCCGTCTGTGGATGTTGCCCACCTTGACGTTGTCAATGGGACACCCACCGGCTTCCGCAATGGCTTTGGCGACGTCCTCTTGGGTGACGGAATCGTCTAGGTCCATCACTCTGGCCTCTCCCGTTTTAAACGGTCGCGTGACCTTTACTCCAAGGTCCTGGAGCGCCTCCCCAAGTTTAGCGGCCAGTGAGTTGGCCTTAACAGCGCTCTCTTCTCCGTCGACTTGAAGTAGAAGGCCTCCATTCAGGGCCCTCTTCTGTTTGAGCTCGGAAATTCCGAGTTCTGCCAAGTCGACACGCTGCTTCGCTGTTTTCATAGCCTGGGCGTAGGTCACCGAAGCCTCCGCTGGTATGGTGATTGTGACGGCCTCAGACCGTGGCACCCTAGGTAGCCGTCCCTTTTTCTTCTTCTTGCTCTTGGGGACCTTACCCCTTTTCCTCCCCTTTTCAGCCCTTTGGGCCTCCGCCAGCTCTCCGACAGGCCCCGTTCTCTGGGCAGGACCGTCATGGGTCACTTCCACCCGTGCTGCTCTCCGTTGCCTTGCTCCCGTCCTGCGGCCTACCACCGTGCTCCAAGTCGGTGCTGGCAGCTCCTGCGCCGCTGTTACTTGCAACGCGGGTGGACAAGGGGCAGCCTCCTTGGTGTTTCTCCTCTCAGGGCCCTCTCTGCTCTGCAGGGGCGTGGAGGTAGCGGTCTTCTGCCCCAATGGAGGCCTCACCGCTCGGCCCGGAAAAAGTTCCGCTTTAAAGGCGGCCAACTTCCTATCCATCATGGCCCCCAGTTTCTCGAAGAGTGAGTCCTCGGCGCGTTTGGGGGTGGCTCCGCCGCTAGATGGAGTCGCCAGCGCAGTTTCGGTTCCCTTTGCGGATTCCTTGCGGAGACGACTCACCTCACTCGTTATGGTCTCCAATTTTTTGTTAAGCTCAGCAATTTGGGCTCGGAGCTGAGCATTCTCCTGCTCCAGATGTGCCGTGGAGCTCCGCAGCACCAGCTCAGTTGTTGCAGCCTGTATGTGGCGGACCGCCAATCGCAGGCTGCGCACCATATTACCCTTGATATTTTTTGATCGGTCCGCAACACCTTCGATGAGCTCGAGGTTCTCCATGACACGAGAACCCAGGTCACCCGTGGGTTGCTCAGCCATCTCCTTCCCGAGAACTTCCGCTGAGGGAAGGCTCGCCTTAGCCCTCAAATTTGAAATTGGAGTGAGGGGTTCTAGGAACTCCTCCTCGTCTCCTTGGGGTTTTGTTGTTTTCCTTTTTGGCCGTTCACCCTCGCTGCCACTATCTCGTTGGGCTCGCTTTCGCGAGCCTATTGATGTGGCCTTGGAATGTTCCGAGGCAGCTGACATCACGGATGTGGCCTTAGACTGTCCCGAGGCAGCTGACATGAGGGAACAGTCCGAGTCGTCCTCATCTGTCACGAAAAGTGGCGTAGCTGGCCGTCGGCAAGATGCGCGTGCCTTTAGCGTCCGCCCTCTCGTCGCTCTTCCTGGTTCCGCGTCATTAAGCTTATCGATGTCCGTTGTGCGATTGCCAAGGTTGTGTTTACGGAGACCAGCGGATTGCTGGCCTACGAGGCTGTTCTTGCCCACCCCAGAGTACGAAGGGCAGCTCACGTCCGAAGACGTGAGGAGGGATTCCCCGGCTGAGCCGGGACCCTCCTGGGGACAATTATTCGTATTGTGAGAACTAGCCATGGTTTTTCTTTTTTTGAACGGGGTGAGATCCCCTGCCTCTCGGGATTGGGTACCCCCCAACCATACATCCCATCGTCGAAGCCAAAACTTAGGATTGGGGTAATTTTTTATTGAGGTTTTCTTCCTCGCGGCCCCCACCGAAGTGGCGGCCCTCACCCCTGACGCCTACGGGTCAGGGAGCGAGTTGGCCGACGGTGGCCTAAGCCATGCTGCCAGTCTCGCGACCGACAGCCCGTCGCCCCTGCGTTAGGGTGGGTAAACCTCAAGAGTTTATCCCACCCTGGTCCCATCCACAGTGCCCTCTGCTAAATCAGAGGGACACGTGGAGAGACCCCACCCCATGGTCTCATCCGCACTACGGAGAGACACCGACTCTGAGCCGCTCTTGGTCTGGCCCCTCCCTCCAAGCCTGTCCGTTATGGGAAACCCTGTACGGTATAGCCTTGGAGATCATCGGGACACGCAAGCCCCCCCACCACGACAAGGTGGCGGCCCCCGGGGGGGAACCTTTTTTTTTTTTTTTTTTTTTTTTCGCTGGGAAAAATGCATTACGCATCCCCACCCGTCGGGGGACGGGAGGGGTATGTGGGACTCCCGGGGAAGGTGATTATTCCCGGTATACCCACTAAACGACCCAGCGGCACTCCCGCATCGCCTTTGGTGGCGGGGATCTGGGAATCGGCATAGCCTTTGCTTCCAGTTCCCCGCCGGCGTCTGCCCGCCTTGCGGCGGCGGGCCCTTCACGCCCCTCCCCACGGGGAGGGGCTCGAGGATGACTGTGAGTGCTCAGTCATCCTCGTTCGGCTGGGTGATGAGCGGTGCAATGCGGGCGAGGGCGCCCCCGCACCTGTCGTCCGCTGCTCATCACCGGGGGGAGAGGGGGTGGTCGACCACCCGCCTTCTCCTACCTCTCCTCCGACGGTGAAGCGGCGCAAGAGGATCGTCCTCCCGCGCGCGCTCCGCCTCCTCCTTCTGTGACATCACTTCTTCACAGAAGGAGGCGACCGCCACCCACGCCTCCTCGCTCCCCACCATGGCGCTAACCACAGCGGGAAGCGAGAGGTCCGGCCCGACCCCCGCGACAAGACTGCGGCGCGGCTCGGCCCACGACGGGCACACCTCTAGGGTGTGCTGTGCCGTATCCTCCGCCGCGCCACAGTCGTGGCACGACGGGCTTTCCTCCCTCCCGATTCGGTGGAGGTACGACCCGAAGCAGCCGTGCCCGGACAGCACCTGCACCAAACGGAAGGTGAGGAAGCCGTGCGGTCGTTCGAGCCAGTTCTGCAGGACCGGCCCGAGCGCGTCGAGGGTTCGACGTCCGAAAACTGCGGAGGCAAGGTCCGCCATCCAATGACGGACGACGGCTTCCCTCGCCTCCCGCCGAACAACCTCGCGTATCTCAGGGGCAGGGCACTCCCCGAGTGCTCTTCGCCCCGCCGTCCATTCGTACACTCTGGCTAGCACCCATGCCTCGAGCTCCCAAGGAGGGGTGCCAGCCAGAGCGCACGCCGCTGCGAAGCTTACAGAGCGGTAAGCCCGCGCCACCCTCTGCGCGATGGCCCTCTGGGGCACCCGCAAGGCAGTGGCATTCTCCCTTCTTTGAAGGGAGTCTGCCCAGATAGGCGCCCCGTACAGGGCCATGCTTTTCAGGATGCCGGCGTACAGCGGCCGGCATCGCCCGCCTGGCCCTCCCAAATTAGGCATCAGCCATGAGAGGGCCCCCGCTGCCTTCAGCAACCGCGACGACAGTCCGCTGAAGTGCGGACTGAAGCGCCACCTGGCGTCAAGCGTAAGACCCAGATATTTCATCTGGGTCTTTACCTCGATCCTGACGCCCTCCACAGAGATGTGGGCGTCAGGCGGGCGGCGCTGCCGAGGCCCGTGGAAGAAAACGGCCTCGGTCTTATGCAACGCCACCCTCAAACCAAGGCGGCGGATCCTACCGGCGACTAGCGATCCGCCCGCTGAGGCCAGACTGGCCGCCTCACCGAAATTCCCTCCTCGGGCAGTGAGGAGAGTGTCATCCGCGTAGCAGATGACACTCGTGCCACGGAGGAGGGTCCCACGTAGGAGCCAGTCGAATCCGATGTCCCACAGGAGAGGTCCTAGGACTGACCCCTGCGGAACACCGGACTCCACCGGGTATCGCCGGACCTGGCCAGCTTTATCTACCACGAGGACCGCTCTGTCCTCGAGGTAGCTGGCCAGGAGGTCCCTCATATATTGAGGCACTCCGTGAAACCGGAGTGCCTCGAGGACGGTCGCATGGGGAAGGGCGTTGAAGGCGTTGGCTATGTCGAATGACACAGCCAACACTCCTTCCCCAGCGTCCATCGCCTCCTTCACCCCACCCTTTAATAGGGCGAGGGCGTCTATTGTCGAACGCTCAGGTCGAAAGCCAAACTGAGCGTCCGACAGGTCCGGCCCAACTACCCGCAGGTGGTCTTTCAGGCGGGCGGCGATGATCCCCTCGAACATCTTACCGACCTCATCGAGCAGAACGATGGGTCGGTATGCCGAGGAGGAGTCCGCCGGGCGTCCTTCCTTCCGGAGGAGGCATAAGCGCCCCTCCTTCCAAGGTTTCGGGATCCTCCTCGACGCGAAACATGCGTCAAAGAGGTCCCGAAACCTTTCCTCCATTTCGGTGGCGGCTATTGCCACCACCCGTGCTGGGACGCCGTCTGGCCCTGGGGCCGTCTTTTTAGCACGAAGGCGAAGCACCGCCGTGCTAACTTCGGCCCCAGTGAGAGGAGGGGCCTCCTGGTCCTCCTCTTCCGCCTGAACCGCACCCTGCGGAGGGTCCATTACTGGTGGGGTGAAAGCGTCGGCCCTGCCTGGAAACAGGGACCGTACCACCCCATCCAGCACTGCCGGCTCGAGGGTCTCCGAGACGGGAGGACCGAAGGGACGCAGTTTATTCCGCGCCGCCTTATATGGCCTCCCAAAAGGGTCATCGTCGAGACCCTCCAGCAGCTCAGCCTGCGCCGAGTCTTGAGCGGCGAGCATCTCATTTCTGAGAGCCAGCTTTGTCTCCACGTAGAGGGCGTGGAGACGGTCCTCATTCGCGGGGTCGCGTATTCGCCGCCGCCGGCTTCGAGCGAACTCCCTTCGAGCCGCCACGCAGGCAGCTCGAAGCCCCGCCAACTCCTCCGACCACCAATAGACGGCGCGTCGGGGAGGCGGACGGCGAGACCGAGGCATGCTCGAATTGCATACCGCGGTCAGCGACCCCCTCAGCTGTGCCGCGGCGGTGTCCACGTCCAAGACATTTGCGGCAGGCGAAAGCCAGTCCTGGACGAAGGCCGCCTCCCTCGCTGCCTCCCTGTCCAGGTGGACGAAGGCCCACCGAGGAAACGGAGATCGGCCCGGAGGAGCCGTTCTCCAGGGACCTTCGGTGGAGATCTCGAACCGCACGTAGCGGTGGTCCGAGAAAGTCTCCACCATGTCCACCCGCCAGTTTTTCACACGCGCGGCTAGCGCGGGTGAGGCAAAAGTAACGTCCACAATTGACCCACCCCACCGCCGCGCGCACGTATGGACCTCCCCTCTATTCAGAAGGGAGAGCCCGGAGGAGGCCGCCCACAGCTCGACCGCCCGCCCGCGTGCGTCGGTGGCTGGGTTACCCCAAACCACCGACTTGGCATTCAGATCTCCTAGGACGGAGACCTGACGTGGCGCCACCCTCGAGACCACTGCGGCGAGGACTCCGAGGAAGTCCTCGAAGTCCGAAAGTGGTCGGTTTGGGGAGAAATAGACCCCGACAAAAGCTATGTCTCCCCACGCGGCGGCCACGTATCCCGGTCCCCTCTCTAAGAGCGAGAGGGGAGGGGAGTCCGAGGAAGACCGCGCCACAAGTGCCACCAAGCCGTCCCTATCCCCTAGCCAGCGGCCAGGGACAGAGTATGGCTCGGCGACTACCGCCACATCCACCAACCACTCGGCCATGGCCTGCACCAGCAGGTCCTGGGCCGCTCTGCAGTGGTTGGTGTTCGCCTGTAAAATGCGATGGACCACTGTCATTATTGGTCCATCGCATTGCCCTCTTCAGCCTGTGTGGAGGCTTCGACGGCCTCAACAGCGGCGGTGGCAGCAGCAGGGCGGATTGGCGCCTGCGCTTGTCCCTTCTTTGGAGGAGGATTGCATTTCCTCCCCCCCATCACGTGGCCGGCTGGACGACCACAAGCAGTGCACACCGCGCAGCGCGGCGTGGCAACACCGCAGTCTGCCGCCTTGTGCCCCGCTTCCCCGCAGCGGCAGCAGAGCTCCGATCTGTCCACTCGGGATGGACACAGAGCTCTGGTGTGTCCTATTCCGTAGCACTTGAAGCAGCGGAAAGGCCGGTCTTCAAGTGCCCGGACCACAGCCACACAAAACCCTACGGGGAGCCGCCTCTTGGCCAGTACGGCCTTTGCCGCGACGACCGGGCACTCCAGGCGAATAGCACCCAGACCACCGCGACCAGGCTTGATGGCCCCGCCCTGTATTGCTGCCGCGTCGCAGCCTCCTGTAGTGGCAACTGCCGCCACCACCTCCTCTTTCGTGACCGAGTCGTCTAGATCGGTCACCTCTAGTGTCGCGGTCTTTGTTGGCCTGGCAACTTTGGCCGCGTCCGCTATGACCTCTTGCAACTTACTTGCGAAGAGGTCCGCGTTGGCGCCGCCCTGGGCCCCCGGAAACTCGAAAAGTCGAGCTCCGGTTTGGGTCCGGCGGCACGTCACCAGGCCAATACCCAACGTGGCCGGGTTGGCGTTGGTACGAGCCCGTTTCAGGACGGACTCGTACGTCTCACCCTTCTCCACGGCCTCCGGAGTGAGCGTCACTACGACGGCCGCGGTTTTGGGAGGAACAAGTTTCCTCCCACTCGGCTTGGGGGCTGTTTTCTCCCCCTTGCTCTTCCCCTTTTCTTTGCTCGTCCCTTTGGACGAGCCGGAGGGGACCTTAGCAGGGGCAGGGGCAGCAACCTGCACTGACTTTTTGGCGCCTTTCTTCTTCCTCCCAACCACCTCAGTCCACTCGTTGGACGGAGTGCTGGAGGGAAGAAAGGCGTCTTCCCTCTGGGACGAGGCCGCCGCCACCTCAGTCGTGGTCGACGGAGCGACCGTGGTCGTAGCCGGTGGAGCCACCCCGGTCGTAGCCGGCGGAGCCACCGTCTTCTTCCCCTTCCCTTTGCCCTTTGTGGGTTTAGGGGTCGGGGGAGGAGCCATCACGGCCGGGGCAGGGGCCGGAGCAGAGGCAGAGGCAGGAGCAGCCCTGTCTGCTGCCAACGGCGGCCTGACGCGCTTTTCAGGCAGGAGCCTGTCCTCAATGCCCGCAAAGCAGGCCCGCGTGAAGGCTCTCTCCTCCATCACCACCTTGCGGATGGTTTCCTCAAGGGTGGAGGAGGAGAGATCCACTGACGTCGCAGCAGACGGGGCCTGGACAGGCCGCCTCACAGCTTCAGCAAGCTTCGTGTGAAGCTCGCTGACCTCTTTTGTAAGGCAGTCCACCCTCCTTTGGAGCTGCCTTACCTCATCGGTGGTTGTGCGCTGCACCAACTCACCGATAATGCCACGAAGGCTGGCAGCCCGGCACTTGAGGGCCTTCTGGAAGGTCCCCTTCAAGTTTGAGGACTTTGAGGCGACTGTAACTATCTCCTCTTGGTCCTCTTCGGCCATCTTCACCAGTTCCGCTAAGGAGTGGTCTGCGTATGAGACGCTTGACGTACCGTAGTCCGCCTTGGCTCTGCGCTCTCTTGCCTGTGCCTCCTTAGCGGCAACCTCTTCTTCCAACTCTTGTTGGAGTCGTGCCCTGTTTGCGTCTAGCTGACGTTGGGCGTCCAGCAGACCCACGTCGTGGCTAGTGCAAGCCAGGGCCGGGTTAGCAGGCTTTATAGCACTGCTCCTCTTTTTAAGGTTACATTTGGCAACCTTAAGCCTCAGGCTAGCAGGCTTTACAGCCTTGCTTACCTTGGCCTTACTTTTGGCTGAGTCCGAAGAGCCCCCCGAACCCTGCCTCAAGTATGCCCGCTTTTTAGCCTGTCGGTCCGGCAGCTCCACCGCAAGGGCGTCACTGTCGGACCCCGACAGGTCCTCCTCCCTGCTGACTAGGCTTGCCGCAGATGGTGCGCGGCTAGCCTCCGACGCCGAAGCGTCATCGGGGGTGGCCCTGACAAGGGCCGTTTCGGGTTGGCCCTGAGAAGGGCCTTTTGTGAAACGCCCGGAGGCGTCCCGCAAAGGTTTCGACATCTTGTCGAACGACAATGACCGCACTTATACGCCTTGAAAGTGTACGATCGCACAGTGTTCGTTTGCCGCCTGTCTGCCACTCCGTTACGGTGGTCAGACGAGACGTTGCCCGGGGATTGCTACGAGGAAGCCAACACTGCGGGGAATCCCCAACCTAACCTAACCTAACCTAACCTAACCTAACCAAACCTAACCCCAACCTTATTTTCTGATTTTAACTGGTTCAATTTCTCACGAAACTGGGTCCAGTTAGCTTTTTTTGTATTGTAAATCCTTGTGGTCCTGTTTATTTCAATTCCTTTTGCTCTTTGGAGGTTAATTTGGAATGTGATACCGTTGTGGTCCGAGCTTACAAGATGTTCTTCTACTCTCCAGTTGTCTACCAGGTTCAGCAGATCTTCTGAGCAGGCCGTGATGTCAACGTGGCTGATGTAACGTTTGTTTCCACGGATGGTGTCAAACGTTGGGGTATCCCCTTCATTGAGCACCTGCAAGCCTAGTTCGTCCAAAAAGCCAGCCATATCTTCTCCTCTGTGGTCTACCGTATTGCTTCCCCACCAAGTACTTTTTGAGTTCGCATCACCACCCACTATTATGGCTGAGGGCCCTAGCTCATTCGCAATTGCTTTGAGATGTTCCAAATATGGTCCGATGGGTTGGTCTGGTTCAAAGTAGAATGAGACTGCTGTAATTTCCCAGGCACTGGTGCGGATCCTCACTACCACGATGTTGTTGGTGGTGAGTTTTGGGAACTGTATAACGTCAATATCGTGGTTAAAAACGACTATGGCTGACTTTACAGTTCCATTCCCCTCATCTGTGCTCTGGAATATCCTTGCTCCTCTGCATGTACTCATACTCCCAGATCCACCCACGTAGGGTTCCTGGAGCAACGCGATGTCTATTTTACGCCTGTCCGCCTCAACTATAAGTTCACTGGTGGCAAGCCGTTTCCTTTGCAGGTTAGCTTGGACTATCCTATACGGTTTTCCGCCAGAAGTGTCGACCGAGGTGCCCTTAGCAATACGCTATACTAGCCCGAGCTAATGCGTCCC
>CATORP010000010.1:0-125355 GCA_951805285.1 Thymelicus acteon
AGGTGCGCGAAGTAATTACGCGTCTTTTGATACCACACAGTGGTAGGTAAACTTGAAATCTAATAATAAACTATTGCAATAACGTGTAATGTTTTAAAGAAAATGAAATTTAACGTAAATTTTGAAAATTTTTTGATGAAATTAAAAACAAATTAGACAGTCGAATAGAGCACTTCAAGACGAATCTTTTGATGTATGACAGTAATATAAACGGATTAACTATGGGGAAGTACTAGTATGTTTTCTATGTAATTTAAAATTTTTGTCTTCAGAGCTAAGGTAGATTCGGTATAGGTACTAACTATGTATGGGAAGGGCGCCTCGCGACTTTTTTCGATTTTGGGTGGTCGGATCGGGACGGGAGTGGTATCAGGGGATAGGGCTCGACGAGCGCTACACAGGAATGAAGGAAAATTGAAAATAGAGCGTAGTTGGAAAAAGAAAATCGGAAAATAGACGTTTTTTAGGAGTTTTAGGTGAAAATTAGGAAAATTTAAGGACGAATTTTCAAAAGATGTAAAGAGACAGGTGCGCGAAGTAATTACGCGTCTTTTGATACCACACAGTGGTAGGTAAACTTGAAATCTAATAATAAACTATTGCAATAACGTGTAATGTTTTAAAGAAAATGAAATTTAACGTAAATTTTGAAAATTTTTTGATGAAATTAAAAACAAATTAGACAGTCGAATAGAGCACTTCAAGACGAATCTTTTGATGTATGACAGTAATATAAACGGATTAACTATGGGGAAGTACTAGTATGTTTTCTATGTAATTTAAAATTTTTGTCTTCAGAGCTAAGGTAGATTCGGTATAGGTACTAACTATGTATGGGAAGGGCGCCTCGCGACTTTTTTCGATTTTGGGTGGTCGGATCGGGACGGGAGTGGTATCAGGGGATAGGGCTCGACGAGCGCTACACAGGAATGAAGGAAAATTGAAAATAGAGCGTAGTTGGAAAAAGAAAATCGGAAAATAGACGTTTTTTAGGAGTTTTAGGTGAAAATTAGGAAAATTTAAGGACGAATTTTCAAAAGATGTAAAGAGACAGGTGCGCGAAGTAATTACGCGTCTTTTGATACCACACAGTGGTAGGTAAACTTGAAATCTAATAATAAACTATTGCAATAACGTGTAATGTTTTAAAGAAAATGAAATTTAACGTAAATTTTGAAAATTTTTTGATGAAATTAAAAACAAATTAGACAGTCGAATAGAGCACTTCAAGACGAATCTTTTGATGTATGACAGTAATATAAACGGATTAACTATGGGGAAGTACTAGTATGTTTTCTATGTAATTTAAAATTTTTGTCTTCAGAGCTAAGGTAGATTCGGTATAGGTACTAACTATGTATGGGAAGGGCGCCTCGCGACTTTTTTCGATTTTGGGTGGTCGGATCGGGACGGGAGTGGTATCAGGGGATAGGGCTCGACGAGCGCTACACAGGAATGAAGGAAAATTGAAAATAGAGCGTAGTTGGAAAAAGAAAATCGGAAAATAGACGTTTTTTAGGAGTTTTAGGTGAAAATTAGGAAAATTTAAGGACGAATTTTCAAAAGATGTAAAGAGACAGGTGCGCGAAGTAATTACGCGTCTTTTGATACCACACAGTGGTAGGTAAACTTGAAATCTAATAATAAACTATTGCAATAACGTGTAATGTTTTAAAGAAAATGAAATTTAACGTAAATTTTGAAAATTTTTTGATGAAATTAAAAACAAATTAGACAGTCGAATAGAGCACTTCAAGACGAATCTTTTGATGTATGACAGTAATATAAACGGATTAACTATGGGGAAGTACTAGTATGTTTTCTATGTAATTTAAAATTTTTGTCTTCAGAGCTAAGGTAGATTCGGTATAGGTACTAACTATGTATGGGAAGGGCGCCTCGCGACTTTTTTCGATTTTGGGTGGTCGGATCGGGACGGGAGTGGTATCAGGGGATAGGGCTCGACGAGCGCTACACAGGAATGAAGGAAAATTGAAAATAGAGCGTAGTTGGAAAAAGAAAATCGGAAAATAGACGTTTTTTAGGAGTTTTAGGTGAAAATTAGGAAAATTTAAGGACGAATTTTCAAAAGATGTAAAGAGACAGGTGCGCGAAGTAATTACGCGTCTTTTGATACCACACAGTGGTAGGTAAACTTGAAATCTAATAATAAACTATTGCAATAACGTGTAATGTTTTAAAGAAAATGAAATTTAACGTAAATTTTGAAAATTTTTTGATGAAATTAAAAACAAATTAGACAGTCGAATAGAGCACTTCAAGACGAATCTTTTGATGTATGACAGTAATATAAACGGATTAACTATGGGGAAGTACTAGTATGTTTTCTATGTAATTTAAAATTTTTGTCTTCAGAGCTAAGGTAGATTCGGTATAGGTACTAACTATGTATGGGAAGGGCGCCTCGCGACTTTTTTCGATTTTGGGTGGTCGGATCGGGACGGGAGTGGTATCAGGGGATAGGGCTCGACGAGCGCTACACAGGAATGAAGGAAAATTGAAAATAGAGCGTAGTTGGAAAAAGAAAATCGGAAAATAGACGTTTTTTAGGAGTTTTAGGTGAAAATTAGGAAAATTTAAGGACGAATTTTCAAAAGATGTAAAGAGACAGGTGCGCGAAGTAATTACGCGTCTTTTGATACCACACAGTGGTAGGTAAACTTGAAATCTAATAATAAACTATTGCAATAACGTGTAATGTTTTAAAGAAAATGAAATTTAACGTAAATTTTGAAAATTTTTTGATGAAATTAAAAACAAATTAGACAGTCGAATAGAGCACTTCAAGACGAATCTTTTGATGTATGACAGTAATATAAACGGATTAACTATGGGGAAGTACTAGTATGTTTTCTATGTAATTTAAAATTTTTGTCTTCAGAGCTAAGGTAGATTCGGTATAGGTACTAACTATGTATGGGAAGGGCGCCTCGCGACTTTTTTCGATTTTGGGTGGTCGGATCGGGACGGGAGTGGTATCAGGGGATAGGGCTCGACGAGCGCTACACAGGAATGAAGGAAAATTGAAAATAGAGCGTAGTTGGAAAAAGAAAATCGGAAAATAGACGTTTTTTAGGAGTTTTAGGTGAAAATTAGGAAAATTTAAGGACGAATTTTCAAAAGATGTAAAGAGACAGGTGCGCGAAGTAATTACGCGTCTTTTGATACCACACAGTGGTAGGTAAACTTGAAATCTAATAATAAACTATTGCAATAACGTGTAATGTTTTAAAGAAAATGAAATTTAACGTAAATTTTGAAAATTTTTTGATGAAATTAAAAACAAATTAGACAGTCGAATAGAGCACTTCAAGACGAATCTTTTGATGTATGACAGTAATATAAACGGATTAACTATGGGGAAGTACTAGTATGTTTTCTATGTAATTTAAAATTTTTGTCTTCAGAGCTAAGGTAGATTCGGTATAGGTACTAACTATGTATGGGAAGGGCGCCTCGCGACTTTTTTCGATTTTGGGTGGTCGGATCGGGACGGGAGTGGTATCAGGGGATAGGGCTCGACGAGCGCTACACAGGAATGAAGGAAAATTGAAAATAGAGCGTAGTTGGAAAAAGAAAATCGGAAAATAGACGTTTTTTAGGAGTTTTAGGTGAAAATTAGGAAAATTTAAGGACGAATTTTCAAAAGATGTAAAGAGACAGGTGCGCGAAGTAATTACGCGTCTTTTGATACCACACAGTGGTAGGTAAACTTGAAATCTAATAATAAACTATTGCAATAACGTGTAATGTTTTAAAGAAAATGAAATTTAACGTAAATTTTGAAAATTTTTTGATGAAATTAAAAACAAATTAGACAGTCGAATAGAGCACTTCAAGACGAATCTTTTGATGTATGACAGTAATATAAACGGATTAACTATGGGGAAGTACTAGTATGTTTTCTATGTAATTTAAAATTTTTGTCTTCAGAGCTAAGGTAGATTCGGTATAGGTACTAACTATGTATGGGAAGGGCGCCTCGCGACTTTTTTCGATTTTGGGTGGTCGGATCGGGACGGGAGTGGTATCAGGGGATAGGGCTCGACGAGCGCTACACAGGAATGAAGGAAAATTGAAAATAGAGCGTAGTTGGAAAAAGAAAATCGGAAAATAGACGTTTTTTAGGAGTTTTAGGTGAAAATTAGGAAAATTTAAGGACGAATTTTCAAAAGATGTAAAGAGACAGGTGCGCGAAGTAATTACGCGTCTTTTGATACCACACAGTGGTAGGTAAACTTGAAATCTAATAATAAACTATTGCAATAACGTGTAATGTTTTAAAGAAAATGAAATTTAACGTAAATTTTGAAAATTTTTTGATGAAATTAAAAACAAATTAGACAGTCGAATAGAGCACTTCAAGACGAATCTTTTGATGTATGACAGTAATATAAACGGATTAACTATGGGGAAGTACTAGTATGTTTTCTATGTAATTTAAAATTTTTGTCTTCAGAGCTAAGGTAGATTCGGTATAGGTACTAACTATGTATGGGAAGGGCGCCTCGCGACTTTTTTCGATTTTGGGTGGTCGGATCGGGACGGGAGTGGTATCAGGGGATAGGGCTCGACGAGCGCTACACAGGAATGAAGGAAAATTGAAAATAGAGCGTAGTTGGAAAAAGAAAATCGGAAAATAGACGTTTTTTAGGAGTTTTAGGTGAAAATTAGGAAAATTTAAGGACGAATTTTCAAAAGATGTAAAGAGACAGGTGCGCGAAGTAATTACGCGTCTTTTGATACCACACAGTGGTAGGTAAACTTGAAATCTAATAATAAACTATTGCAATAACGTGTAATGTTTTAAAGAAAATGAAATTTAACGTAAATTTTGAAAATTTTTTGATGAAATTAAAAACAAATTAGACAGTCGAATAGAGCACTTCAAGACGAATCTTTTGATGTATGACAGTAATATAAACGGATTAACTATGGGGAAGTACTAGTATGTTTTCTATGTAATTTAAAATTTTTGTCTTCAGAGCTAAGGTAGATTCGGTATAGGTACTAACTATGTATGGGAAGGGCGCCTCGCGACTTTTTTCGATTTTGGGTGGTCGGATCGGGACGGGAGTGGTATCAGGGGATAGGGCTCGACGAGCGCTACACAGGAATGAAGGAAAATTGAAAATAGAGCGTAGTTGGAAAAAGAAAATCGGAAAATAGACGTTTTTTAGGAGTTTTAGGTGAAAATTAGGAAAATTTAAGGACGAATTTTCAAAAGATGTAAAGAGACAGGTGCGCGAAGTAATTACGCGTCTTTTGATACCACACAGTGGTAGGTAAACTTGAAATCTAATAATAAACTATTGCAATAACGTGTAATGTTTTAAAGAAAATGAAATTTAACGTAAATTTTGAAAATTTTTTGATGAAATTAAAAACAAATTAGACAGTCGAATAGAGCACTTCAAGACGAATCTTTTGATGTATGACAGTAATATAAACGGATTAACTATGGGGAAGTACTAGTATGTTTTCTATGTAATTTAAAATTTTTGTCTTCAGAGCTAAGGTAGATTCGGTATAGGTACTAACTATGTATGGGAAGGGCGCCTCGCGACTTTTTTCGATTTTGGGTGGTCGGATCGGGACGGGAGTGGTATCAGGGGATAGGGCTCGACGAGCGCTACACAGGAATGAAGGAAAATTGAAAATAGAGCGTAGTTGGAAAAAGAAAATCGGAAAATAGACGTTTTTTAGGAGTTTTAGGTGAAAATTAGGAAAATTTAAGGACGAATTTTCAAAAGATGTAAAGAGACAGGTGCGCGAAGTAATTACGCGTCTTTTGATACCACACAGTGGTAGGTAAACTTGAAATCTAATAATAAACTATTGCAATAACGTGTAATGTTTTAAAGAAAATGAAATTTAACGTAAATTTTGAAAATTTTTTGATGAAATTAAAAACAAATTAGACAGTCGAATAGAGCACTTCAAGACGAATCTTTTGATGTATGACAGTAATATAAACGGATTAACTATGGGGAAGTACTAGTATGTTTTCTATGTAATTTAAAATTTTTGTCTTCAGAGCTAAGGTAGATTCGGTATAGGTACTAACTATGTATGGGAAGGGCGCCTCGCGACTTTTTTCGATTTTGGGTGGTCGGATCGGGACGGGAGTGGTATCAGGGGATAGGGCTCGACGAGCGCTACACAGGAATGAAGGAAAATTGAAAATAGAGCGTAGTTGGAAAAAGAAAATCGGAAAATAGACGTTTTTTAGGAGTTTTAGGTGAAAATTAGGAAAATTTAAGGACGAATTTTCAAAAGATGTAAAGAGACAGGTGCGCGAAGTAATTACGCGTCTTTTGATACCACACAGTGGTAGGTAAACTTGAAATCTAATAATAAACTATTGCAATAACGTGTAATGTTTTAAAGAAAATGAAATTTAACGTAAATTTTGAAAATTTTTTGATGAAATTAAAAACAAATTAGACAGTCGAATAGAGCACTTCAAGACGAATCTTTTGATGTATGACAGTAATATAAACGGATTAACTATGGGGAAGTACTAGTATGTTTTCTATGTAATTTAAAATTTTTGTCTTCAGAGCTAAGGTAGATTCGGTATAGGTACTAACTATGTATGGGAAGGGCGCCTCGCGACTTTTTTCGATTTTGGGTGGTCGGATCGGGACGGGAGTGGTATCAGGGGATAGGGCTCGACGAGCGCTACACAGGAATGAAGGAAAATTGAAAATAGAGCGTAGTTGGAAAAAGAAAATCGGAAAATAGACGTTTTTTAGGAGTTTTAGGTGAAAATTAGGAAAATTTAAGGACGAATTTTCAAAAGATGTAAAGAGACAGGTGCGCGAAGTAATTACGCGTCTTTTGATACCACACAGTGGTAGGTAAACTTGAAATCTAATAATAAACTATTGCAATAACGTGTAATGTTTTAAAGAAAATGAAATTTAACGTAAATTTTGAAAATTTTTTGATGAAATTAAAAACAAATTAGACAGTCGAATAGAGCACTTCAAGACGAATCTTTTGATGTATGACAGTAATATAAACGGATTAACTATGGGGAAGTACTAGTATGTTTTCTATGTAATTTAAAATTTTTGTCTTCAGAGCTAAGGTAGATTCGGTATAGGTACTAACTATGTATGGGAAGGGCGCCTCGCGACTTTTTTCGATTTTGGGTGGTCGGATCGGGACGGGAGTGGTATCAGGGGATAGGGCTCGACGAGCGCTACACAGGAATGAAGGAAAATTGAAAATAGAGCGTAGTTGGAAAAAGAAAATCGGAAAATAGACGTTTTTTAGGAGTTTTAGGTGAAAATTAGGAAAATTTAAGGACGAATTTTCAAAAGATGTAAAGAGACAGGTGCGCGAAGTAATTACGCGTCTTTTGATACCACACAGTGGTAGGTAAACTTGAAATCTAATAATAAACTATTGCAATAACGTGTAATGTTTTAAAGAAAATGAAATTTAACGTAAATTTTGAAAATTTTTTGATGAAATTAAAAACAAATTAGACAGTCGAATAGAGCACTTCAAGACGAATCTTTTGATGTATGACAGTAATATAAACGGATTAACTATGGGGAAGTACTAGTATGTTTTCTATGTAATTTAAAATTTTTGTCTTCAGAGCTAAGGTAGATTCGGTATAGGTACTAACTATGTATGGGAAGGGCGCCTCGCGACTTTTTTCGATTTTGGGTGGTCGGATCGGGACGGGAGTGGTATCAGGGGATAGGGCTCGACGAGCGCTACACAGGAATGAAGGAAAATTGAAAATAGAGCGTAGTTGGAAAAAGAAAATCGGAAAATAGACGTTTTTTAGGAGTTTTAGGTGAAAATTAGGAAAATTTAAGGACGAATTTTCAAAAGATGTAAAGAGACAGGTGCGCGAAGTAATTACGCGTCTTTTGATACCACACAGTGGTAGGTAAACTTGAAATCTAATAATAAACTATTGCAATAACGTGTAATGTTTTAAAGAAAATGAAATTTAACGTAAATTTTGAAAATTTTTTGATGAAATTAAAAACAAATTAGACAGTCGAATAGAGCACTTCAAGACGAATCTTTTGATGTATGACAGTAATATAAACGGATTAACTATGGGGAAGTACTAGTATGTTTTCTATGTAATTTAAAATTTTTGTCTTCAGAGCTAAGGTAGATTCGGTATAGGTACTAACTATGTATGGGAAGGGCGCCTCGCGACTTTTTTCGATTTTGGGTGGTCGGATCGGGACGGGAGTGGTATCAGGGGATAGGGCTCGACGAGCGCTACACAGGAATGAAGGAAAATTGAAAATAGAGCGTAGTTGGAAAAAGAAAATCGGAAAATAGACGTTTTTTAGGAGTTTTAGGTGAAAATTAGGAAAATTTAAGGACGAATTTTCAAAAGATGTAAAGAGACAGGTGCGCGAAGTAATTACGCGTCTTTTGATACCACACAGTGGTAGGTAAACTTGAAATCTAATAATAAACTATTGCAATAACGTGTAATGTTTTAAAGAAAATGAAATTTAACGTAAATTTTGAAAATTTTTTGATGAAATTAAAAACAAATTAGACAGTCGAATAGAGCACTTCAAGACGAATCTTTTGATGTATGACAGTAATATAAACGGATTAACTATGGGGAAGTACTAGTATGTTTTCTATGTAATTTAAAATTTTTGTCTTCAGAGCTAAGGTAGATTCGGTATAGGTACTAACTATGTATGGGAAGGGCGCCTCGCGACTTTTTTCGATTTTGGGTGGTCGGATCGGGACGGGAGTGGTATCAGGGGATAGGGCTCGACGAGCGCTACACAGGAATGAAGGAAAATTGAAAATAGAGCGTAGTTGGAAAAAGAAAATCGGAAAATAGACGTTTTTTAGGAGTTTTAGGTGAAAATTAGGAAAATTTAAGGACGAATTTTCAAAAGATGTAAAGAGACAGGTGCGCGAAGTAATTACGCGTCTTTTGATACCACACAGTGGTAGGTAAACTTGAAATCTAATAATAAACTATTGCAATAACGTGTAATGTTTTAAAGAAAATGAAATTTAACGTAAATTTTGAAATTTTTTTGATGAAATTAAAAACAAATTAGACAGTCGAATAGAGCACTTCAAGACGAATCTTTTGATGTATGACAGTAATATAAACGGATTAACTATGGGGAAGTACTAGTATGTTTTCTATGTAATCGGTTAGGTTAGGTTAGGTTAGGTTAGGTTAGGTTAGGTTTTTTTTTTTTTTTTTTTTTTTTTTTTAATCCTGTCCGGGCGCTGTACTGGCCCGGCCCGCGAGCTAAGTAAATCATCCTCTGACATTGCTCGTCAGAGCCCTTTTTTAACTTTATTTTCAAAAACAAGACTTAGGACTAATCATTACAGGTTTGTTTGGACCATAGTGATATTATAGCTATAAACATTTATTTGTCTTAATTCCTATTTCTTTAACCTATTTGTTTACATTTATGCTTATTACTATTCTATATCTATTTCTTTTTATTATTTATTACTTATTTTTACTACATGTTCTTATATCCTTATTTTAATGTTTCTTAATTCTATTACAGTTTTCTTTTTAGCTTTCGTATCTTATACTTAACGATTTTTGGATTTATTAGCTACTTACATAATTTCTTTATTACTTATTTATAATTTACATTCATTCCTTAACTATTTTATACATATGTTATCTTACTTATTTATTATATGCATACATTACATATATTTATTATATGTAATGATCATATCTTATATTACTTATTTCTTTTTATTGCTTTATTTGCTATTTTAATCGAGTATTCCAGAAATGTGTCTCTTTTACTTTTATCTCCAATTATTTCATGTATATGATTTTTATTTATTGTTTTCTGTAATTTATTTTCTATTTCATGTCTGAGTGATAGGTTAGAGGGGCAGTCAAACAAGAGGTGCGATATGGTTTCGTCGACATCCGGGTCGCATACACATGACGGGTTGTCTTTGCAACCGAATCTATGCAAGTAGTGGGCGAATCCTCCGTGTCCTGTGAGCACCTGTGTAAGTGTACCTGTCAGTGTTAGTTTTCTAACTATTTTGTATGCCTCCACAGCATTCGGGAAAAACAACTTGGTCGTGGCAGCTGTGTCAGCGGTCTCATATCTCCGATTCCATTCGTCAAGCGACCCCTCCCGAATCCGTCGCTTGACATATGATATCGGACAGAGATCGTAAGCCGGCCTAGTTTTTGTTCTAAGAGCTGCCTCCTTTGCCAGTTCGTCAGCTCGTTCATTCCCATCAAGGCCAGCATGGGCCTTGATCCAGTACAAGGATATTTCCTTGCCCTGGGCCATGCCTGCCTTTAAGTTTGCACGTGCTCTTACGGCCAGATGGTGCTTAGTAGCGTTGTTTACGACTGTCTCTAAAGCAGACCTCGAGTCACTGTATATGCCAAAACTTGTTTCTTGGTGTTTCAGAATGACCTCGGTGGATTCGCATATGGCTAGGAGTTCCGCCTGATAAACAGTGCAATATGGTGACAAGCTTAATTTGACGGTTTTGGTTTCGATTTCTCTGTTCCATATGGACAGAGCAGCCCCAACCTTACCGTCAATTTTGCTGCCGTCTGTAAAAATCCTTATTGCTTGCAGGTTTTGACAGTTAACCTGCTCTTCGTTTATCAGGCTTATGAACCCCAGGCTCATATGTTCTGCCGGGTGAGGTATTTTGTCATATGCAGTGACTCGCTCCACTTCTCTGTCCCCTAGTTCCGTCCTGGGTATCCCGCGCTTGGTCTCATAGAGTGCCGCAGCCTCTCTAACCCGGATATCCAGTGGAAGCAGCCCGGACAGAACCAGGGCGGAGTTCAGAGAGACAGTCTTATACGCTCTTGTCAGCTTTTGTGCAAAGCCCCTTTGCACACTGTTTAGGCTTTTCTGCACCCCTAGTTTGTTAGTTGCTGCTGCCCAAACGCTGGAGGCATACATTATGACCGGTTCAACTGCTGCTGTGTATATCAGTCGAATGATCTCCGGATGGAGTCCCCAGCTGATCCTGGCTGCTCTAGCAAGTTGCTTATAGATGTCAGCTGCCTTCTTACACTGTTCAGTGACGTGTTTGTTAAAGGTCAGCTTGTCATCTATATAGAGGCCCAGGATCTTGATATTTTCAGACATGCCAAGGTCGACCCCACCCATCCTCAGCCTTGGGACGTCGAATTTAAGCTTTCTCGTAATGACCATGGCCTTGGTCTTGGATGGCCCAAAGTTTAGCTTATTTTCGACGCCCCAACCCCGAACATAGGCGAGGGCGTCATTGGCATGCATCTCTATTTCGAGGGCTGTATCTCCGTCAAATACGAGAACTACGTCATCCGCAAAGGCCTGACAGTAGTCTCCCTTACTTTCGAATCTTTTGATGAGCGGGTCTAACAAGAGGTTCCACAGGATCGGACCACCAATAGACCCCTGTACACAACCTTTTGAAGTGCTTTTCGAGCATTGTTCCCCCCCGTATCTAACTGCAACTTTCCTGTCTCGTAGGTAGCTGTCCAGGACTCTTCTTATGTTGAGAGGACACTTTTCCTCAGCCAATCGGACTGAATATATATTTTTATTTTTTTTTTTATTTTTATTATTATTATTATTATTATGTTTGTTGCACATTTTTCTTATAACTAATTACACTTTAGATACACTATATTATTATTTTTAACAAAATTTTCTTATCCTATTTCATTTCCTTCACGGAGGCCGCTAACGCCTTAAGTTGGTTGGCGTAATCAATCGCCTTTGGGTCTCTATTCCGGATTGCCATCGCGATGTTGTAGTCCTCCAGTCTCTCGTCGGTGGCATTCATAGCCCTTTGGATGAACTGGGCTATGGCGTCGTTGCTGCTGTCTGCGTAGTATGTGCAGCTGATGGTATGACGCGATATTGCCACGACAGCGTGGGGGACACTGTTGTGCAGTTGCAGGTGCTGTGTTGACGTGCGCACAATCACCACCGTTTCGTACGTGAGACCCTGCGCCTCATGTATGGTCAGGATCCTCGATCCGTCTCCGCTACCGAAGCCCTCGCTCTTCAGACTCTCTTTCTCGGCTTGGGTGTGTACCAAGTAGAGAGTTTTCTCGAGGGTTTTTGGGATCGTCGAATCCGTAAACCGCTTCAGCTGCAGGGATCTCAAGCGTGGTGCCGCTGAGTAGATTCCGCTGTAGACTTCGCTCAGCGCGTACGCTACGTCCACTGGGTTCCTGTACGTGCACAACAGTTCCTGGCCTATTCCGACAGAACGACTTGGGCGATTGTAGAGCAGCTCGAAGAGGTTGTTGCGCTCTATGAACGGGAGTTGGTTAATATCTCCAATGAGCAACACATCCATCGCACCGGTGAGCTTTATTGCCATCACAATGGCTCCGAAATGGTTCATGAGGGCTTCATCGACTAGTAGTCGTTCATATTTCCTCTTTGAACCATTTACGAGCACTGAGGCCATTGTGCGCACCCTTTTTTGAGTGTCTGTGCCGGTGCGGTGGGTGAGTCTCTCCTGGAGATCCCTCGCTGCCTCCGTTGTATTTGTTATTATTAAATCTTGCCCCTCTCGGAAGTGATTCACAATCCAAGTGGACTTTCCACAGCCCGGTACCCCATTGACCCATGATAGCTTGGGCATCTCCCAGTTGACTTCGGGTATAGTGTCCGCCATGGCCAGGATCCTGTCATTTAACATTATCCTGGTGCATCGGGCGATCACTACAATGGGGTCGTTTGGAGGGGTGCAGAATTTTTCTCGGCCAATCCGTCTACTCTCCTCTTCGTCCTTGTCGACGAAGCCTCTGGTTGCGCAGTAGGCTGCCATATGACTTCCCTCTTCCTCTCCTTCTATAATTTGGGAAGTGTTGTTATCGTATATGGCAGCTTCTGATTTCTCGAGTCTCAATTTCAGCAGCTTTCGGTCGTCTTGGAGGAAGGCCTGTAGGATGTCTTCACAGGTCCTCACATTGTCCTCCGTTGTCGCTGCTGTCATGGCCTTGAACTCGAGAAATGCGTTTATTAGATGGTCCAGAGGGGTCCTTGCGTCCCGGAGAATTGGCGGCTTAACCAGCCCCTTTTCGGCTTTTGTTGTGGTAGCCTTTGGTTGTGAATCGCTTCTAGGAGTGCTTTTGCTAGATCCTTGTTCTTTTGTCGTTTCCGGTTTTGTCTTTTTGCCTGGAATTTGTTGAGAGACGGCGTTCATCGTCTTCATTATCACAGACAGCATTCCCTTTTTCTCCTGTCCGGCTTGCTTCTGTTCAGCTGTGATGTTTTCAGCTGCCCTCCTTTGTTGCAGCCTTTCAGAGCCACTTTGTTCCTCTGGGTTTGCTATGGGGTGTCCCCATCTGTCCACCGGGTCATGAGCGGAGGTGGAGCACCTTTGACGTGGTTTGAGGAAACTGAGGTTTTCACCCCGGTCCTCATATACCACAACCTCGTGTTTTTCAGAGGCTTTGATGCTCCCCACGTGATCTTCCGCTCGGCCCTTTATATAACCCACCACCATAGCATCCAGGCTTATTTTCCTTGGCACTTCTTCGCCCGGTTCTCCTAATCTCAGTAGCACTGCGCACGCTTGGGCGAACTGGGTCTCATTGTCGCTCCCTTCGAATAGTGCGATGGTTTTGTTTCTTGACCGCACTATTTTGCAGCGCCTGTTGGCCACTGAGATTTCGGATAGCGCGTTATATGTGCTGCGCTTCATTGTTGCTCTGAAAGTACTGCCGTTCAAGAGAGCTGCTAGGCCCGGTGAAATGGCCACTCTGCCTGAGCATTTTGTATTACAGAAGCTTATGCCGAACCTTTCTTCATTATTATCCATAAAGAGTGCCACTCCCCGGATTCTCAATTCCGGTTCCCCTCGTTCAGCATTTTGGAGCAAGCTGCTAAATGCTGCCATGGTGTTATCGAGGGGTATTCTCGGTCGCGGGTTGTGGTCCTCATTTGGTCTCGGGATTTCTGCATTGTTTGTTGCTGTCTGTGGTAATGTGGAGTTCCTTCTGGCAACTACCCGGAAGATGGAGTCCAGGTATTCTAGGAAGCATTTTCTTTTGTCCTCTGTTGCCAGGATGTTACTCAGGATTGGCTTCTCCAGCTTTACACCAATTTTGACCTCGGTCTCCATCCGGATCGCCAGGAATCTGGGGCATTCCAAGATCACGTGCCAGACTGTTTCGCTGAGGCTCGGGTCACATTCGCATCCGGGGCTGTCTTTCAACTTAAACCGGTGCAAATATTCTCCCGTGCCACCGTGTCCTGTCAAGGCTTGCACCTGAATCTGTGTCAACCTTGTCTTCCTTATGATTGGGTAGGCTTGGCCCACATCCGGAAAGAAGGTCTTCGTGGTTGACCCAGTGGTTGAGGTAGTGTAGCGATCCTGCCATCTGAGGATCGTTTCCTCTCTGATCTTTCTTTTGACATAGGACAACGGTATTTCTGCGTAGTCTGGTGTTTCTGACGTGTTCTTGGCGGCTGTTTTTGCCAATTCGTCTGCCCTTTCATTTCCGGCGGTCCCGACATGAGCTCTGATCCAGAAGAGCCGAACATGTTTACCTTCCCTCCTGAGTCCCCTGATGTTGTCTTTTATAACTTTGGCCAGGGGATGAGATGGTCTGGGGTTTTCGAGCAGTTCCAGCGAAGATCTTGAGTCGCTCATGATGTTTACTTCCATCACGCCGCTCGAAGCCGTTTGTTCCACAGCCTTGTGCAAAGCGTACAGTTCGGCTTGGAACACTGTGCAGGAGGGATCCAGACTAAAGGTCGAAAAACTGGTTTCTTTCCCATCCTTCCACCATGTCAGAGCAGCTCCGGTCTTACCTTCTATCTTGCTGCCGTCGGTGTAGATCTGGTGTCCGACTATGTGATTGGTGGCTAGGGTTTCGGGATCTACGCACTCTAGCACTTTATAGTTGATGGTAGTGAGTGCAGAGGGGTGAGGTAGGTCTTCGTGCCTCACCGCGCGTTCCAGTTTTCTTCCTGGTGGTAAGTAGTCTGTTGAGATGTTCTTTTTTGCCTTGTATAGGCTTGCCGCTTCTTGGATCCTGAGGTCTAAAGGAAGTAGCCCAGAAAGGACGAGTGCAGCGGTAAGTGACACAGTTCTGTATGCCTTGCAGGTCTTTTGCGCGAAGCCCCTTTGCAGCGCCTCCAACTGATTTTTATTCATTTGAAGGTCTGTCGTCTGGGACCATACGCTGGAGGCATATGTCACTATCGGTTCTATTACCGCTACATAGATGGTGCGTACTATCTCTGTGTTAAGGCCCCAAGTCACCTTCGCTGCGCACGCTAGCTGTTTGTATATGTCTGCTGCCTTTTTACATGTTGCAGCCACGTGCGATTTGAAGGTGAGCCTGTTGTCTATGATGAGACCGAGGAGTTTCATCTCTTTCACCAGATGTAGTTGGGTGCCCGACATATAGAGCTTTGGGGGGTCGTACTTCAGTTTCTTTGTGATGAGCAGCGCGTTGGTCTTTTGCGCTGCGAAACTGAGCTTGTTACGCGCCCCCCATTTGACTACATCTGTTAGCGCTTTGTTGGCTGCGCTTTCCAAGGTCTCAATTTTGGCACTTGAGAACACTAGTACGATATCGTCCGCGAACGCTTGGCAGTATACCTCGTTGCCGGATAGATGGTCTAGGAGTGGGTCCAGGATAATGTTCCAAAAAGTTGGTCCTCCAATGGATCCCTGGACGCATCCTTTCGTCGTGTCTTTTTCGTACGACGCTCCGGCATAGTTGACTTTGACCTTGCGGTCTTTGAGGTATGAGCTGACCATTGCGTATAAATTTCTGGGGCATTTCCTTTTTATTAATTGGTATTTTAGAGCGGGCCACCACGCGTTGTCGAAGGCGCCCTCTATGTCCAATGATACCATCAGTACAATCTTCTTATTGTCCACTTCAGATCGCACGTGTACCATAAGGTCGTAGAGGGCGTCCTCGGTTCCGCGCTGCGGCTGGAAGCCATATTGCGCTTTGTTAAGAGTTGGAAGGATGTGCCACTGGATTCGGCCTACCATGAGTTTTTCTATAATTTTACCCATGACTGATAGTAGGCCGATGGGTCGATACGACTTAGGTCTGGTGTAGTCGTCTTTTCCCGGCTTGCGGAGGATAACAACGTGGGCGGTTTTCCATTGCTTGGGGAAGTGCATTTGCTCTAAGCACTTGTTCGCTATGGTTAGGTTAGGTTAGGTTAGGTTAGGTTTTTTTTTTTTTTTTTTTTTTTTTTTTTAACCTGTCCGGGCGCTGTACTGGCCCGGCCCGCGAGCTAAGTAATATTCTCCCCTGGCATTGCTCGCCAGAGACTTTATTTTCTTTATTAATAAAAGGATTACAGAGTTATCTTAATGTTATACATTTTGGAGCTATCTTATTTCTATTTTACATTTTATTCTCTTATTTTCTACTTTATATCTATTATTTCTTTTACATTTTTAATTACTTGCTATTTTAATGACTATCTTATTTCTAATTTTTTACATTTTTAGAGCTTTCTTAATTTTATTTTGTATTTTTATTTTCTTGTTTTCTATTTTCTATCTTTCACAATTTTTACTTACTATTTTATATCTATTTTAGTGCTATTTTATTTCCTCTTATACTAGTTTTATTACATATTCTTAATTTACAACAGTATTTTTCGGCATTCTTTCTGTCCGTCAAATCCAGACGTGGGGTCTTTATTGCCGGATAGCTGTATTTAAAATTATTTTATCAATTTTAATAATTCAAAGTCGTTCTGATTGACCCATTTAATTTACCTGATCTTAACTTATCTTTTAAATTTATCTTTTATTTTATCAGTCTATTCATCTTTTACCTTTTATAACATCATGTATTTTATCCTATATTATTCATAATATATGAAAATACATGTTTTCTTATTTCTTGTTATTTAATTTGCTACTTTAATTACATTTTATTTTATACGAATATAGCTTATTATTATAGACTGGATAATGTTTGATGACATAAATAATTATAATACATGGAATAATATAATATGTAATATATACGATGTTATATATATAATATATAAAGATATATATAATGTCTATTTTATCTCGTTTTATTCCTCGCTATAACTTTATTGGCTATTGTTGTGCAATATTTTATAAATTTGTTTCTGGTATCTTCATTTGTCATTAATTTGCTTATATTTTCTTTTGTTATTCCCTGATTTAACTGCTGTTCCGTTTCAAATTTAATTTTGCTAAATTTGGGACATTCAGTCAGTACATTGTCGCGTATAAAAAAGAAGTGGTGGTAGCAACAATGAACTATAAGAATGTGGATCATTGTCGCGTATAAAAAAGAGAAGTTGTGTATTCGGTAATATACGACTAATGTGGGTTATAAGTGCATAGAGAGGAAAGTCAAATTCTACGCGAACAAATCATTTGTATGAATTACAATAAATGGTCTACTCCTTCGGCTCTCGTAGATACACTGAACTATTGGATCAAGGACCTCTTGCAGGCTTATCCTGTGGGATGTCTGTTCGAAATAAAAGATGGTGGTTAGAACCAGATATTATATTGGTAAAAATCGCGAATTACATGGCGGCTCGGTCCGCAGAGACAATGTTAAAGCATGCAAATTTAGGCTAGGTTATGTGACGTTAACAGAGTTCTATTTACGCTATCCGTGATAACGGTAGGGCAACGGTGCCCGTGGAATACGTCGCGCACTGATTCTACACTTTCTGGCCAGATAATAGGTTATTTAAATTGACTTACATGGTACCATGAACGCATCACTCCGCACGCGTAATATAGACGAACGAAGAACGGTTGTCTGCCGGGCGTGACGTCGCTGGGTGGCGCGCCTCGAAGCTGAAGCGTGATGGCGAGGGTTGCAGCTGCATCCAGGATGGTAAGCGCAGGCAGGCGGATGAAAGAAACGTGCGGTGCGTGGTGTGGCGTGATCATGCAAGAAGACGGCAGCGGTAGCAGTAGAGCGCGGTGAGTCCTTGGGATCATCTACTGGTTGGGATGACCAGCAGACGCTAGAAAACTAGCCCTGCGGACGCCCGTCTAAAGCAAAGCCATCATGGCGTGACGTGGCGTGGCGTGGAGAGCACTCCAGGAGAGAGCTCTTCATCGAGTATGTCATCGGCACCTGGAGACGACGAAACCCTTCCTGGTCGATGATCTCGCGTTCGCGAAGCGGGAGGAGTCCCGGTCCATCATGTAGAAATAAAGCTATGTGGAACACGGTCGTGAAGTTCTAAGATGGCGGCGGTCCCATGGCGCGCCGTACGATGAATTACGGAATAAGTACTCTAAGTTACATCAAAGAAAGCGGGTGGCGACCCAGCTCGATTAGGGAAAGTTAAACATTGCGAGGAGCGTACTCGCTACTGAATAAAAACTCAGGCAAAACTGTACGTTTTCAAAGGAATGTGGCAGCGGCCAATGCGGAGCCTTGCCGTTCAAAATGAGCCGGTCAGTCGCGCAGGACGACACGCGTATCCTGCGCGAGCGCTTGAGCCGAACTGATTCATCTGTTCGTTCGATAACATCCGTCGATATCGGAAATCGTACATCGCTCACTGCTCACAGAGTACAAAACGTTTAACAGCCACAGACTTCAGTTAATATGATGATTTATGATAATTGAAATTATTAAATAATTCATATCAGGAATGTTACTAATATTCCTTTATGCGAAAATATATGAGTACATCGTAGAACGGATGTTTAATTGCGGAGAAACAAATAAAGGAATGTATCACCATAGACAAACGTCTGGCTGAATGTGATGATATCAAAACGCAATAGATACCAATCTAGTCTATGCTTTGAATGAGTTATAAGTTGTCAAAAATATTAGAAATTAGATTATCACGAATCTCTAATCTAATATAATATTCAAGAAGACGAATTTATGACGATTCCAAAGATACCTATAACGTCTAAATTCTGTTCGGTAGTTATCGAGCAGTTTCCATACGAATGTCATCGCCCTTGTTGAATGTTCGTAATGTAATAATTAAACAAATATAGCGTTAAACTAAGAGCTGAAAACTATTCTAGATTGTACTAAGCGATGCCAATACTAAAATAGACAAGAACGATGGAAACCCATGCGTTTCATTGTATTTCAACCAAAGTAGTAGGTATTTACAAATACACTGCTACAATACCCCCCTTCGAACAAAAGAGGCTAACTGCCGGTTAGCCGACACAGCCGGGGTTACCGAAAAAAAAAAACTTTTAACCCTAAGTTAAAGTTTTTACTATCACTAGGAACTAGCCTTAGCAATACTGAAGTTCAGAATTTAATGAAATAAAAGCTTAACACCTATCTTTTAAACTAACATCTATATCTAATTAGATAGTCTAAATTAATGGAGGGCCCCCATTTAAAACTACAAAGATGTAACAACTAAGGTATAATATCCTAGAAGTAACCATAATGCTATACCTACCCAGTATGTATACGACTGCTCGGTATTGAGTATTATCTAAAGTAATAAACCTAGTATTTAATACTATTTATTGATAGAAAAAAAGGTATGGTAAGTAATATCAACTAAATTAAGCAAGCTTAAATATACCAAGTTTATTTAAAATTACTATGTAAGTATAATGATACATTTACTTAATATATGTATGATATATTTCTAAAGGGAACCACAGTGCTGGCCAAGCGACTGGGAAAAGGTAACATCAGCTCATCATCGAATGATAGCTGGTTATTGTCAAAGTCCAGAAAATTATGAGTGATGACTCATACAAGAGATTGTAAGTAAGAAATAAGATTAGGGTAATCTTAAGTTCTTCAAGAAAAAAACTTGTTCTCCATTATTGTGGGAACAATGAAAGATCAAAACTGATAAAAATTGTGTTTCCAAGGAAAAAAAATATGTGTATACACACACCACTTTTCATTTTCATGAATAGTGCAAAAAAATGTACATTTAAGTACCAAAAGTGAAACAAGTGAAAACTTAATTTCAATTGTTTAAAGAAAAGTACTGAACCGATTTTGATCAAACAAACAGTACTGAGTTTCTTGGAGTACACAGGTACAAAAACTTTTAAGTTTTGTCCAAAAAGGTGAGAATAAGAAAATCTCAAAATATGACATAAAATTGAAATTTTGTCACACTGAAAAAAGGAAAAATACTTGCACATGTTATACGCCTTGTGGCACTTTTATAATGTCCTTTACATGATATTTCCCAATACTTTTTGTGTCAATTTCCTCTAATTGGTAAACAACATCAGATAGTTTGTCAACTATTTTACATTTGACAAACCTCGGTGCTAGTTTAGCTGAGAAAAACTTTGCTGCGTTTGACTGTACAAAGTTACGCCTCCACACTATGTCACCAACGCGTAGCCTGAGCTCTCGGCGACGCTGGTTATATCTGTGAGCGTTCTGTTTGTACGCCTTGGTCAGTGCACAGCTTACACGTTGGAAGATATCTGACAGGTCATTTAAGGACTGAGCTGTTATGTTCCTAGGTGTTGGTTCGATTTCATCATCCGAATGTGGAGCAGTGCCTCTTAAGATGTGCATTGCACCGTCGGCGATGAGTTCTCGACCTCGAGCCAAAAAGTATGGTGTATAACCAGTAGCAAGATTAATTGTAGTATTTAAGTATAGTTGTATTTGAGGGAGAAATGTCGGCCATTTCCGGTGATCCTCTTCAACTAAAATAGCTAATTTTTCAAAAACCGCGTGTCTAAAATGTACATATGTAAAGGTTGATTCGAGCTTTGTTTATGATCCCTAATTTGTTTTTCTAAAACATAGTCGCTATCAAAGGCTGTAAAGAATGATTTAAATTTAATCTGTAAATCGTCTAAAGTGACTACTGAATCTCTGATTTGCCTATAATAGTCGAGGGCTTTGCCTCCTAAGAGATCTGAAAAACATTTGACAACTTTTGATTCCGGAATATCCCTGCATCTCATACAATCGTTAATCCGCAAGAAAAAATCCACTAAACTTGAATCGCCTGTGAACTTTAAATTCCACGATTTTAGATTGTCATCCCTCATCACATAAGTAACCCTATTATCTGGTTGACTTTGGACAGGTTGATTATAATTTGAACCATGAAACAAAGAGGCTGATGTTTGTGGCTGTGAGATGGGTTTATCCCTATGCGTCACATTACTAAAAGATTCTTTTAAATCTGGATCATCAGTTAAGTTATCGCTCGAGTCATGAAAAGCTTCTTCAAGTGGGGTCGCCATTATTACAAAATAGTTGTGAAAACAACTTTTTAGTTTTGGTAAATAAACAGTGTTTGCACGAAAAGAAAAGGCTGGTATATTCCAGACCTCGCTAACAATATAGTCGAGGACTGTGATATCCAGAGAAAAAAAATTGCAAGTACAATAATAAAATTTTTATAATTATTGTTTGCGACTGCTAAAAAATATACAAACCTGTAAGTTTGTCAAAAAAAATCAATGTTCCGTTAAGGAAACATTCCAAAGAATGCAAACCAAAATTCACTGTTTAGTTACCAAACGGTACTGGAGAATAGTTTCTCTTGTACAAAAATATGACAACTCAAAAAAAATTACCAAAAGTTGATGTAAAAAGTAACTTCACCGAAAAAGAAGAAAAAAATATTCCAAACAGAATCCACAGGATAAGGATAATTAAATATGTTCGGGCGCCATTGTCGCGTATAAAAAAAGAGAAGTGTAGTAGCAACAATGAACTATAAGAATGTGGATGTCTATTTGGAATAAAAGATGGTAGTTAAGACCAGATATTATATTGGTAAAAATCGCGAATTACATGGCGGCTCGGTCCGCAGAGACAATGTTAAAGCATGCAAATTTAGGCTAGGTTATGTGACGTTAACAGAGTTCTATTTACGCTATCCGTGATAACGGTAGGGCAACGGTGCCCGTGGAATACGTCGCGCACTGATTCTACACTTTCTGGCCAGATAATAGGTTATTTAAATTGACTTACATGGTACCATGAACGCATCACTCCGCACGCGTAATATAGACGAACGAAGAACGGTTGTCTGCCGGGCGTGACGTCGCTGGGTGGCGCGCCTCGAAGCTGAAGCGTGATGGCGAGGGTTGCAGCTGCATCCAGGATGGTAAGCGCAGGCAGGCGGATGAAAGAAACGTGCGGTGCGTGGTGTGGCGTGATCATGCAAGAAGACGGCAGCGGTAGCAGTAGAGCGCGGTGAGTCCTTGGGATCATCTACTGGTTGGGATGACCAGCAGACGCTAGAAAACTAGCCCTGCGGACGCCCGTCTAAAGCAAAGCCATCATGGCGTGACGTGGCGTGGCGTGGAGAGCACTCCAGGAGAGAGCTCTTCATCGAGTATGTCATCGGCACCTGGAGACGACGAAACCCTTCCTGGTCGATGATCTCGCGTTCGCGAAGCGGGAGGAGTCCCGGTCCATCATGTAGAAATAAAGCTATGTGGAACACGGTCGTGAAGTTCTAAGATGGCGGCGGTCCCATGGCGCGCCGTACGATGAATTACGGAATAAGTACTCTAAGTTACATCAAAGAAAGCGGGTGGCGACCCAGCTCGATTAGGGAAAGTTAAACATTGCGAGGAGCGTACTCGCTACTGAATAAAAACTCAGGCAAAACTGTACGTTTTCAAAGGAATGTGGCAGCGGCCAATGCGGAGCCTTGCCGTTCAAAATGAGCCGGTCAGTCGCGCAGGACGACACGCGTATCCTGCGCGAGCGCTTGAGCCGAACTGATTCATCTGTTCGTTCGATAACATCCGTCGATATCGGAAATCGTACATCGCTCACTGCTCACAGAGTACAAAACGTTTAACAGCCACAGACTTCAGTTAATATGATGATTTATGATAATTGAAATTATTAAATAATTCATATCAGGAATGTTACTAATATTCCTTTATGCGAAAATATATGAGTACATCGTAGAACGGATGTTTAATTGCGGAGAAACAAATAAAGGAATGTATCACCATAGACAAACGTCTGGCTGAATGTGATGATATCAAAACGCAATAGATACCAATCTAGTCTATGCTTTGAATGAGTTATAAGTTGTCAAAAATATTAGAAATTAGATTATCACGAATCTCTAATCTAATATAATATTCAAGAAGACGAATTTATGACGATTCCAAAGATACCTATAACGTCTAAATTCTGTTCGGTAGTTATCGAGCAGTTTCCATACGAATGTCATCGCCCTTGTTGAATGTTCGTAATGTAATAATTAAACAAATATAGCGTTAAACTAAGAGCTGAAAACTATTCTAGATTGTACTAAGCGATGCCAATACTAAAATAGACAAGAACGATGGAAACCCATGCGTTTCATTGTATTTCAACCAAAGTAGTAGGTATTTACAAATACACTGCTACAACATGTAGCACCGACTCTTCTTGCACGTCGTCACAGTCACATGTAGGATCGTTTTTGCATTTAAATCTATTAAGATATTGGCTAAAACCACCATGTCCTGTAATGATTTGCACCAGAGTCGGTGTTACCTGCACTTTCTTTATTAGTCTATAGGCGTCCTTTACGGTTGGGAGAAACATCTTGGCCGCACTTTCGCTCTCGTTGTATCTCTTTTCCCATATTTTGATCGATTCCTCCCTAATTTGTCTTTTTATATATGAAATTGGGCACCCGTCGTAGTCAGGGGCTGTCTTGTTGGTTTGCGCTGCTTGTTTGGCTAGGAAATCTGCCCTTTCATTTCCCTCGATTCCGACGTGTGCCTTTATCCAGTAAAGATTAATTTGTTTGTTCTCTTCTTTTAGTCTGGTGAGATTTCTCCTGATTTCGAACACAATGGGGTGGGATGTATCTGCATTATTTATTGCGTCTAGTGCTGACCTCGAGTCGCTCAAGATATTCACGATTGGGGTTTGCTTTTTTATGGCAATCTTTGTGGCTTCCAGTATTGCATAGAGCTCCGCTTGATACACTGTACAATAAGGCTCCAGACGAAATTTCTTATACATTATTTCCTCCGTGTCTTCCCAGCACGTCAAAGCGGCGCCCACTTTGTTGTTTATCTTACTTCCATCCGTGAATATCTTGAGTTCTCCTTGAGTGTTTCTCCTTTCCTCTATGGTTTTTGGGTCATCCAGACATTTGTATTCAAACGATATTACTTTTGCCGGATGCGGTAATTTTAAAAAGCTGACTCGTTTTTCCACGTCTCTGTAGCCTATTACTATTTGTGGTCTGCCTCGCTTTGCCTCAAATAGTTGGGCCATTTCTTTGACTCTTAAATCAAGGGGAATTAATCCGGCCAGTATCTGTGCAGCAGTGAGCGAAACTGTCTTGTAGGACTTGCAAATCTTTTGTGCAAAGCCCCTTTGTACTACATTCAGCTGTTTTTGTACTAGCAGCTTTTCCGCTGCTGGTGCCCAGACACTCGCCGAATAGAGAATGATCGGCTCAATTACCGCGACGTAGATAGTCCTGATGATCTCGGGGTTAAGTCCCCAACTTATTTTGGCTGATCGTGCTATTGGTTTATATAAATTTAGGGCTTTAGTACATATATGTTTAACATGACTATTAAATGTGAGTTTTTTGTCTATTGTTACGCCAAGAATTTTAATTTCCTCCACAATGCGAATTGGTGTACCTCCCATGTGTACAACTGGGGTTTCGTACTTTAACTTCTTCGTTATTACCATCCCATTGGTCTTGTGCGGGGCGAACTTTAGTTTATTACTTATTCCCCAGTTGTACACCCGGGTTAGTACCTGTTCTGCTTCTTGTTGTATGTCTATCATGGAATTCCCCGAGAACACCAGGACCACATCGTCAGCAAAAGCTTGTATATAAATATTTCTATTCTCTATTTCCTCCAGTAGAGGATCTAATAAGAGATTCCAGAATGTTGGCCCCCCTATTGATCCCTGTATACAACCTTTTGTTGCTGGCATTTCGTATTCTCTGTCTGCGTAGCGAACTCTTACTTTCCGGTTCTCGAAGTAGCTATCGACCAGTCTTCTTAAGTTTTTGGGGCAGTTCTTCTTTATGAGTTGGTGTTTTATTGCGGGCCACCATGCGCTGTCGAATGCTCCCTCTATGTCTAGCGATACAATCACATTGATCAATTTTTTACACAGATTGTCTCTAATGTGTTGAAGCAGATCATAGAGGGAGTCCTCGGTGCTGCGTTGTGGTACGAAGCCATACTGTCTGGGGTTTGCCTTTGGGAGTAAGTGCCATCTGAGCCTTCTTATCATCATTCTTTCCAATACTTTCCCATCAACCGGTAGTAGCCCAATTGGTCTATATGACTTTACGTGATTGTAGTTCTCTTTGCCCGGTTTCCTGAGTACAATGATGGCTGCCTCTTTCCATTGTATTGGAAAGTATGATATCTCTAGACACTTGTTCATAATCCCCAAGTATACCTCCGGGTTGGACAGTATGGCTTTCGCACATATGTCGGCCGTGAACCCGTCAATTCCGGGAGCTTTCTTGGGATTGAATCTACTGATTGCGTATTTCAGTTCCTCGCCGGTGAAAGGTGGGTCTTGTTCATTGCACTGTGAGCAGTTCTTGTCAATCTTCACTTTTTTTCTTACAGCCGCATGTTGTGCGTTGTCGTCTTTTTCCAGGTCTTCGGGAAAAAATGTTTTAGCCAGCAGTTCCACTGACTTGTCTGGACTTAGGACCTGCCCTTCGTGCACCAGCGGTAAGTCGTCGTACCTCCTTGACGTGTTCCTAACTACCCTGTAAATCCCATCCCATAAGCTTTCCCTATCTTGCGTGCCACAAAACTTCTTCCAACTGTCCGTCTGCGCCTTTGCTGCCTCGAGTTCGTACTCTGCCTTTTTGTCCAGGTAGTCTTGTATAACGAAGGGGCGTCGACGGTCTGCAGCGCAGGATATCCTTCTCTTTTTTGTTCTTAGCTCTCTTTTTAATTCGTCTAATTTCTGTGTCCACCAGGGTAATTTTTTCCCACATCCAGGTTTTATGTTTGGTATACTTTCTTCACAACTTTCTCTAACGCTTTCCATATAATTATTTACTGCCTGTTCTAGATCTTCTTTATTGTCTATTGCTTCTATTCTTAATTCCGTTATTTCCTTTTCCTTTAATTTTGACTTTAATGTTTTCCTAAATTTTTCCCAGTTTGCCTTTTTAGTATAATATTTTCTTGTGCTTTTTTTCATTCTCGGTTGGTTTGGTCTATTTAGTTGAATAGAGAAAGTTATGGCATTATGATCTGATGTGGTCAAGCCTGTGTCCACCTTCCAATCATTTATAGCTCCCAGGATGTTCTGCGTGCAGACCGTAACGTCCACGTGGCTCTGGAATATTTTGCCGTTTCTGATTGTATAGAAGGTTGGTGTACTCCCTTCATTTAGTATATGGAGATTTAGTTCGTCAAATGTGCCCCTAATTTCTTCTCCCCGGTAGTCTTCGCATACACTGCCCCACCATGGGCTCCAGGCATTGACATCTCCTCCTATGATGATGTTTTTTGTTTTTAAATTTGCCATTATGCTTTTAAGTTGTCCTATGTAGGGTTCCAGGGGCTGGTTGTCTTCGAAATAGACAGATATTACTCCCAGCTCGGTGACTCCTGTTTTTAGTGTTGCTACAGCGATGTTTTCTGTAGTTTTCAGTGGGCTTTCAACCACTTCTATGTCTAGGTCAAATACCAGTATTGCTGATTTTACTGCTTTGGACCTATTTTGTGTTTGCTGTATTATTCGACATCTGTTTGTTGCCGAAATCTCTCCTGTTGCTCCTACATAGGGCTCCTGTACCATGGCAAAACAGGTTTTTCTTTTTACGGCTTCCTGTATTAGTTCATTTAGAGCCAGTTTTTTGCGCTGTAGATTTACCTGGATGGCTTTGTACGTTGTCTTCGGTGTATTCGGTGTTTCTCCTTTGGTGCCCTTAGCAGTAGGCTACGCTAGACCTGGCAAGTGCATCCCACTTTTTCCTTATTGGACAATTTGCATCAAAACTGTTGTGGTCAGTTTTTTCACTTTTGCTAGCGTTACAGTTCCGGCAAGTTGGAGGAGCTCCTGCCATCCACATTGGACAATCTATCCGCATATGAGGCCCGGAGCAGTGGCTGCATACATCCACTGTCTCCTTACAGAACTTTCGTCCGTGGCCGTATCCGAGGCATCGGGAGCACTGTATCAACGGTGATTGATCCGCCACCCACACTCTCTGCAGATCAATGTGCACCCTCTGTGCTTCTGTCAGCCGCTGCCAGACTTGGGGGGAAACCTGCATGACGATGTGGTTTACTAGAGGATTCCTGGTCTTCCGTCGGTATTTCACGGTAAGCCTCAGATTTTCAGTCGTTATATTGCCAATTAGATGGTCGTTCTGATTTTTTAGAGCCGTCACTATATCATCATCTGAATTGTACGCTAGTACATCCTTCAGGATGACAAGTGGGTCTTTGTTCTTTACCTCCTCGACATGCAGGCCTCCTCCCGAGTTTTTAATTTTATCTACGACTTTAGTCAGCTCTTGTTTGGACTTGCATCCTATTATGACCTTCTGGTCCTTGGCCTTTCTTAATTTGTCCACCTGTAGTCCCTCTTTTTTGGCATTGACTGCTGTTCTTATTTTTTGGTTAGGTTAGGTTAGGTTAGGTTAGGTTAGGTTAGGTTAGGTTAGGTTAGGTTAGGTTAGGTTAGGTTAGGTTAGGTTAGGTTAGGTTAGGTTAGGTTAGGTTAGGTTAGGTTAGGTTAGGTTAGGTTAGGTTAGGTTAGGTTAGGTTAGGTTAGGTTAGGTTAGGTTAGGTTAGGTTAGGTTAGGTTAGGTTAGGTTAGGTTAGGTTAGGTTAGGTTAGGTTTTTTTTTTTTTTTTTTTTTTATAATTCCTGTCCGGGCGCTGTACTGGCCCGGCCTTTGAGCTAAATAATTAACCTCTGACATCACTCGTCAGAGACATTTTTTACTTTATTTATAAAACTAACATAATTATTAAGATTTACATATTCTTAGCATATGGAACAACTTTTAAACATTGTTAGCATTATTTATATTACTTATACATAATATTACTATTTCTACTTGTTTATTTTAAAATTAATAACACACACACATAATTATAAGAATTAACATATTATTTGCATATAGAACAATTTTAACATTTATAGCATTATTTTACTCATACATTTTGTTAGTTTTTCTACTTTTAGTTTTTTTTTTTTTTTTTTTTTTTTTTTTTTTTTTTTTTTTTTTTTTTTTTTAATTTTTCCTTTATTTATTCTTACTAGTTCTATTACATGTTCTTAAAACTATCTTATATTACCTTAAGTCTACTACATTTTTATCCTTATTCTATTACATTTTTTTGTTTTCATAGCTACTGTTTTGATTACCTTTATTTATGAATTTTTAGTAATTTTTCTTCTGATTACTAATTACATATATTCCCATTTTATGTATTTCAGTTTATTTTTATTATACTCATTTTCAATATTATTTTTATTATTTCTTAATTTTAACAGTACTCTATGGGTTTACTTCTTAGTTTTTATTATTCTCCATTATTATACATTTATTCGTTTTATTATTAATTCCATTTATTATTTTAAGTCTATGTTTACATGTTTTTAATATTATCTTACATTTCCTTAAGTCTACTACATTGTTGTCCTTATTCTACTACTCTGTTTTGCCCTTCCAATTTGCTGTTCTACTCACTTTTACTTAAGATTTCTGCTAATTTACTCTTGATAACTAATGATATGTGTAATTATGACATATATTCCAGTCTATTTTCGTACTACTTGTTCCTATTTATTACTTTGATTGCTACATTTTTACAGTACTCCATGAATTTACCTCTTAGTTTTTGATCCTCCACTATCTCACATATACCTTGCCTATTAATACTTTGGTTCAATTTCATTTCTATTTCATGCCGCTCCTTGTTATGCACGGGACATTCCAACAAGATATGTAGGATGCTTTCAGCCTCTCCCGGATCGCAGACGCAGGATGGGCTCCCCTTGCAATTGAACCGATTCAAATACTCGGAGAACCCACCATGCCCCGTCATTATCTGCACCAGTACTGGGTCCAGCTTCACCTTACTCAGCACCCTATATGCTCGTATTGCATCCGGGAAGAAGACCTTTGTGACCATTGCAGTTTCTCCGGTTGTGTAGCGCTGGTTCCATTCGTCCAGCGTCTCCATTCGGATTTGTCGTTTCACGAATGAAACCGGGCACAGATCGTAATGAGGTCTTCTCTTTAAATGTTTTGCAGCCTCCTTCGCGAGCACGTCCGCTCTTTCATTTCCTTCCAACCCCACGTGGGCCTTTATCCAGAACAACCGTAGTGTTTTGCCACTTGCAATTATTGATCTAAAATTTTCATATGTTTTCTGCGCTAAGGGTTGGAAGGAGACTCCATTTGTAACAGCGTCAAGGGCGGACCTTGAGTCACAAAGGAAATTGATACATGCTAGCGTGCATTCCTTTGCATGTTCCGAAGCCTCGAGGAGAGCCAGAAGTTCTGCCTGATAGACGGTGCAGAACGACTCCAACTTCAGTTTTCGGGTCACGGTTTCAACGCCATTCAACCAAACAGAGAATGCCGCACCTACTTTTCCCTCGATTTTACTACCGTCTGTGTAGATTATTAGTCCATTGATTTTATGTTGAATCAGCTCTGCATCATCCGTCACAGATTGGTAACTGAGTTGTATGTGTTCCGCGGGGTGTGGTCTGTTGGAGAAGGCGTTCGGTTTCTCCACTTCCCGGTCTCCCAATACTCGCCGGGAATGTCCCTTTTTTATCTCGTAGAGTAGAGACATTTCTTTCACTCTCAAATCTAGAGGGAGCAACCCGGCCAGTACCAGTGCCGAGTTGAGCGAGACTGTTCTATAAGCTTTAACAATTTTTTGCGCAAAACCACGTTGCACCGCATCGAACTGCTTTCGACAGGTCAGTTTGCAAGCCGCAGGCGCCCACGCGCTGGCTGCGTATAGAATAACAGGTTCGATCACGGCCGTATATATTGTACGGATCACTTCGGGCTCAAGGCCCCACTGTACTTTTGCAGCTCTGGAGGGTTAGGTTAGGTTAGGTTAGGTTAGGTTAGGTTAGGTTAGGTTAGGTTAGGTTAGGTTAGGTTAGGTTAGGTTAGGTTAGGTTAGGTTAGGTTAGGTTAGGTTAGGTTAGGTTAGGTTAGGTTAGGTTAGGTTAGGTTAGGTTAGGTTAGGTTAGGTTTTTTTTTTTTTTTTTTTTTTTATTAAGGGTTCCTGTCCGGGCGCTGTACTGGCCCGGCCCGCGAGCTAAATAATCGTCCCCTAACATGTGCGTCAGGGCCCTTTTTTGCTTTATTTATTTAAAATCATATACATTTACAAAGGTTTACAAAATCTGGACTTAGAAACCATCTTATCACTATTACATTAAAGTTCTTACTTTCTATGTTTTTATCTCTAGCTCTTAATTTTAAGTGTATGTCTAATTTCTTTTAATTAATTCTTAATTATTTTTATTACCACTTATATTACCTTATTTTAGTTTATCTACTTCATATTTAACTAATTTTTAATACTTTTAACTTACTTTTTAATCTATGTTTATTCATTCCGTTTTATTTATTATTACTTATTTATTACATGATCTTATATTTATCTAGTATTAAAATCTATTACATTTTTATCCTTATTCTATTACATTTGTATGCTTTCATAGTTAACTGTCTTACTTAATTCAATTTTATGTTATATACTAATTAACTGTGATAACTATCACTATATATACTTATTATATATATTTTAGTTTATCCTTTATTACTTGTTCCTATTTATAACCTTTATTGCTACTTTTTTACAGTATTCTATGAACTTATTTCTTAATTTATGATCTTCCATTATTTTACTTATACTATGCTTTTTAATACTTTGTTTTAGTGTGGTTTCTATATCCTGTCGTTCTTTGCCATGTGCAGGACATTCCAATAAGATATGTAGAATATCTTCGGTCTTATCTGGATCACATATACAGGATGGGCTCTCCTTGCACCTGAATCTATTTAGATATTCAGAGAAGCCACCATGCCCAGTCAAAACCTGAACCATTATTGGGTCCAGCGTGACTCCCTTCAGCACCCGATATGCTCGTATTGCATCTGGAAAGAAGACCCTGGTGACCGCTGCGGTTTCTCCGGTCATGTAGCGCCGGTTCCATTCATCGAGCGATTCCAGTCGGATTTGTCGCTTTATGAAGGAGACCGGGCACAGATCGTAATGTGGTCTTCTTTTTAGATTTTTTGCTGCGTCTTTTGCGAGCACATCTGCCCTTTCATTACCTTCCAAACCTACGTGGGCTTTAATCCAGAATAGCCGCAGTATTCTGTCGCTTGCAACTATGGATCGTAGGTTTGCATAAGTGTTCTGTGCCAAAGGGTGGAAGGTATTCCCGTTGATAACGGCATCAAGGGCTGATCTTGAATCGCTGAGGAAGTTTACGCATGTGGACGAGCTTTTCTTTGCGTGTTCTGATGCTTCAAGCAGAGCCAAGAGTTCTGCTTGGTATACGGTGCAGAATGACTCCAACTTAAGTTTTCGGGTCACGGTCTCAACACCATTCATCCAAACGGAGAATGCTGCACCGACTTTTCCCTCAATCTTACTGCCGTCTGTAAAGATTGTCAGGCCATTGATGTTCTGTTGGGTCAATTCTGCATCGTCCGTCACGCATTGATAGCTTAGCTGTACGTGTTTCGCGGGGTGTGACCTGTTTGAAAAGGCATTTGGTCTCTCCACTTCTCGGTCTCCTACTACTCGTCGGGAGTACCCTTTCCTTATTTCATAGAGGAGAGATGCCTCTTTCACTCTAAGATCCAGAGGGAGCAACCCGGCGAGTACCAGCGCCGAGTTGAGGGAAACCGTTCTGTACGCCTTGATCATTTTCTGTACAAACCCGCGCTGCACTGCGTCCAGTTGTTTTCTACAGCCCAATTTACTAGCTGTAGGCGCCCACGCGCTGGCTGCATACAAGATGGTCGGTTCGACCACAGCCGTGTATATAGTGCGGACCACTTCAGGCTCCAGGCCCCACTGCACTTTTGCGGCTCTAGATAGCTGTTTATAGAGTCCTATTGCTTTGCGGCAGACGTTTTGGACGTGGGTATTAAAAGTTAACTTTTCATCAATGGTGAGACCTAGTATTTTTATTTCCTTAGATAGTTCAATGTCTACCCCGCCCATGGTCAGAAGTGGTGAGTCATATTTTAACTTGTTGGTTATTACCATGGCCTTGGTTTTATGTGGCGCAAATTTGAGTTTGTTTTTGACTCCCCACCTCCGGACAAACTCGAGGGAAACATTGACCCGCTGTTGGATCTCCAACGCAGTCTCACCATCAAACACCAACACCACGTCATCCGCAAAGGCCTGGCAATAGTGACCACGTCGTTCCAATTCTCTTAGCAGTGGGTCCAGGAGCAGATTCCACAATATAGGGCCCCCTATTGAGCCCTGCACACATCCTTTATTTGTGCATTTTGTACTAATGGCACCGGCGTACCTTAAATTGACGCTACGTTGGCTCAGGTAACTATCTAGGAGTCGCCTTATGTTTACCGGACATTCTTCCTCAGCCAGTCGTACCTTTATAGCCGGCCACCAGGCGCTATCGAAGGCTCCCTCTATATCCAAGGATACGAGCGTAATTAATTTTTTATCTCGCAGCTTATTGCGTATATGTTGGATCAGGGTATAGAGGGAGTCTTCCGTGCTCCTCTGGGGCATAAAGCCGTACTGGCGAGTACTCATCCTCGGTACCAAGTACCACTTGAGCCGATTCACTACCATTTTCTCCAGGATTTTGCCTAGGACAGGTAATAGGCCAATCGGCCTATACGACTTGGGGTCTAGGTAGTTCTCCTTGCCCGGCTTCCTGAGGACTACGACTGTAGCCACCTTCCAAATCTCAGGGAAGTGACCTATTTCTAGGGACTTATTGGCCAAGGCTAGGAAAATCCCCTGATCTTGGAGTATTGCCCTTTGGCAGATATCCGCAGTAAGACCATCCCCCCCTGGAGCCTTTTTCGGGTTAAAGCTTTCCACCGCCGTTTTCAGTTCATGTGTTGTAAATGGCGGATCGTGATACTCAGTATCAGACCTCTCATTTATACTTCTTACTGAATATCTTATTTGGCGGTGGTCTGCATTATCCTCATTCTCGTTGTCGTCAGGGTAGAAAGTCTGTACTAGGAGATTCGCGGAGTCGGTTGGGCTCAAAGTAACGCCATTTTTGCATAAGAGGATGTCTTGTGACCTCTTTGTGGTCCTACCGATGACCCTGTATATGCCATCCCACATGCTTTCCTTGTCCTGCTTTTGGCAAAATTTTTTCCAACTGGTGATCTGTGCTTCTTTGGCCAATTTTACGTATTTTTCTTTTGCTTCCAGGTACTCCGTGACGACTTTCGTTCTTCGTACTGGCGCTGCACATCGTATTCGACGCTTTTTTGTGGCGACTTCATTCTTCGCGGCAGAGAGCTCTTCAGTCCACCATGGCATTGTAACTTTTTCTTTATTATTTTTAATAGGTATGTTTTCCTGACATGATTTCAAAATATTATTAACATACTGATTGACTACTGACTCTAAATTTATACTATTTTTAATTTTTCTAATTTGCTCTAAATTTAAATTACTGCTATTGTTAAGCTGGGCCAGTTTGACATCAAATTGGCGCCAGTTTGCTTTTTTTGTATTGAATTTTCGAGTTGTTCTTTCTATTTCTATTCCCCTACTTTTTTGTAAATTAATTTTGAATACAATGCTATTGTGGTCCGAACTCGTCATGCCTTGTGAAACTCGCCAGTCTTCCACCAAATCTAGCACATCCGATGAACAGGCCGTCACGTCAACGAAGCTGGTATATTCCTTATCACCCCTCACAGTGTCAAACGTTGGAGTGTTTCCACTGTTTAGTACCTGGAAGCCATATTGGTGAAGCATGCCTGCCAAATCTTCCCCACGGTGGTCGATAACTGCACTACCCCACCAAGAACTTTTTGCGTTCGCGTCACCTCCCATTATGATGGCTCCAGGACCTAATTCCTCTGTAATGTGGGTCAGGTGCTCTATGTAAGGTGCAATAGGTTGCTCCGGTTCGAAATAAAAGGAAATCACATTGAGCTTCCAAGCCTTAGTGCAGATCCTCACCACTGCGATGTTATTAGTGGTGAGTTTTGGGCACAGTGCTGCGTCTAGGTCTTTATCAAAGATTATGATTGCAGCCTTCACTGTCCCGCTATCATGGTCTAGGCTTTGGAAAACCCTTGTTCCGCGATATTGCCTCATATACTTAGTTCCACCCACATATGGTTCTTGTACTAAAGCGAACGCAATTTTTTGGTTTGTGGCCTCGATGAGCAGTTCTTCAGTTGCTAGTTTGCTCCTTTGTAAGTTCGCTTGGGCCACCAGGTAGGGTAGTGGGTTAGCTGGTATTGTCACTGGATGGCCAACTGAGTCCACTTTAGCAATACGCAACCATTTGTCTTGCCAGTGCATCCCATCTGCGCCTAACTGGACACGTGTCGCTAAAAGCACTGTGCTCCGTGGCGTTCAGCTCCGCTTTGATACAGTTACAGCACGACGGGGCTGCACCGGCGAGCCATTCCGTGCATACCGCCTTTAGGTGGGGTCCTCCACAGTGACTGCACTTCTCGAGTGTCTCCGTACAGTGACGCCGGCCATGTCCGAATCCCAGGCAGATAGAGCATTGCAAGAGGGGGGACTGATCCTCTACCCTCACCCTCTGCAAGTCTACGCTCAAACGTGTTGCTGTCGTCATGCGCTGCCACAGTTTCGGAGACACCTTCAGTACGATATGATTGGCGTGGGGGTTACGAGTCTTTTTCTTATACTTGATTTCCATTCTGTCCTCCTCTTTTTCAAGACCTTGAAACACGCCCTTATTTTGTTTTCTTAGAGCATCAAGTATCTCCTGATCGTCGTTATACGTAAATACGTCTCTTAAGATCACCAGTGGATCCTTGTTGGATACCTCTTCTACTTTTAGGAGGTTCCCGGCTTTACTTAATCTTTCCTGCACTTTAGCTCTTTCTTCCTTTGTTTCGCATCCAATTATAACTTTTCTATCCTTAGCTTTTCTAATCTTTTCTATCTTTATTCCTCCTTCTTTAGCGTTTATCGTTTTTCTTATTTTTGCGAGGACCTCCTCTCCGGAGTCTGTCTCTTCTGTAGATGTGACAATTACTGAGTGAAGTGCAGTTTTCTTTGGAAGTTGGTCTTTATTGCCTCCTGCTGTCATGCTTGCATATGTTAGTTTTTCTTGTGCTTCATTCTGACGGCGCATCTCTTCTCTGAGCCTTTCCATTTCCTGTTTACTTTCCTGCAACAGTTTTCCGTGGTCTTCCAACTTCTTTATCAGCTCTTTTTCTTCTTCATTTTCCCTGTTTACGTGTCTTGTTGCTCTACGATCCTCTTCATTCTCTGTATCTTTGTTCTTATTTGTCTCTGTTTCTTTGTTCTTACGTATTTTCCCCTCTTCTTCCGTCTCTTTTACAAGCCTGTATAGTCTTTCGGCGGCTTCTAAAACTTCTGTTTTTATATCAGTTTTTAGATTTCTGCTGTTTCCAATTTGCAGTTTTAGCTTTACAAGGCATGCCTTTGCCTCAGCTGTTCGATTAGGGTATGCTTTCGGCTGCTTAGTGGTAACAGCAGAAGAAGCAGGTGTGTCATGTTGACTATCTGATTTGTCTGAATATGTTAGATTTAATTTTGATTCTATACTGCGTCGGGCTTGTGAGACGTTGGTTTTACCGGTGTCCGTGGGAGATTTTCCAGCCTTGGAGGTTGTCTCGGTAACGGGCGTGCGAAACATTTCTATTTCAGTAAGTTAGGGGATTCGTCAAAATTTTTCAGGTTAGGTTAGGTTAGGTTAGGTTAGGTTAGGTTAGGTTAGGTTAGGTTAGGTTAGGTTAGGTTAGGTTAGGTTAGGTTAGGTTAGGTTAGGTTAGGTTAGGTTAGGTTAGGTTAGGTTAGGTTAGGTTTTTTTTTTTTTTTTTTTTTTTTAATCCTGTCCGGGCGCTGTACTGGCCCGGCCCGCGAGCTAAGTAAATCATCCTCTGACATTGCTCGTCAGAGCCCTTTTTTAACTTTATTTTCAAAAACAAAACTTAAGACTAATCATTACAGGTTTGTTTGGACCATAGTGATATTATAGCTATAAACATTTATTTGTCTTAATTCCTATTTCTTTAACCTATTTGTTTACATTTATGCTTATTGCTATTCTATATCTATTTATTTTTATTATTTATTACTTATTTTTACTACATGTTCTTATATCCTTATTTTAATGTTTCTTAATTCTATTACAGTTTTCTTCTTAGCTTTCATATCTTATACTTAACGATTCTTGGATTTATTAGCTACTTACATAATTTCTTTATTACTTATTTATAATTTACATTTCTTTCTTTAACTATTTTATACATATGTTTTCTTACTTATATATTATATGCATACATTACATATATTTATTATATGTAATGATCATATCTTATATTACTTATTTCTTTTTATTGCTTTATTTGCTATTTTAATCGAGTATTCTAGAAATGTGTTTCTTTTACTTTTATCTCCAATTATTTCATGTATATTATTTTTATTTATTGTTTTCTGTAATTTATTTTCTATTTCATGTCTAAGTGATAGGTTAGAGGGGCAGTCAAACAAGAGGTGCGATATGGTTTCGTCGACATCCGGGTCGCATACACATGACGGGTTGTCTTTGCAACCGAATCTATGCAAGTAGTGGGCGAATCCTCCGTGTCCTGTGAGCACCTGTGTAAGTGTACCTGTCAGTGTTAGTTTTCTAACTATTTTGTATGCCTCCACAGCATTCGGGAAAAACAACTTGGTCGTGGCAGCTGTGTCAGCGGTCTCATATCTCCGATTCCATTCGTCAAGCGACCCCTCCCGAATCCGTCGCTTGACATATGATATCGGACAGAGATCGTAAGCCGGCCTAGTTTTTGTTCTTAGAGCTGCCTCCTTTGCCAGTTCGTCAGCTCGTTCATTCCCATCAAGGCCAGCATGGGCCTTGATCCAGTACAAGGATATTTCCTTGCCCTGGGCCATGCCTGTCTTTAAGTTTGCACGTGCTCTTACGGCCAGATGGTGCTTAGTGGCGTTATTTACGATTGTCTCTAAAGCAGACCTCGAGTCACTGTATATGCCAAAACTTGTTTCTTGGTGTTTCAGAATGACCTCGGTGGATTCGCATATGGCTAGGAGTTCCGCCTGATAAACAGTGCAATATGGTGACAAGCTTAATTTGACGGTTTTGGTTTCGATTTCTCTGTTCCATATGGACAGAGCAGCCCCAACCTTACCGTCAATTTTGCTGCCATCTGTAAAAATCCTTATTGCTTGCAGGTTTTGACAGTTAACCTGCTCTTCGTTTATCAGGCTTATGAACCCCAGGCTCATATGTTCTGCCGGGTGAGGTATTTTGTCATATGCAGTGACTCGCTCCACTTCTCTGTCCCCTAGTTCCGTCCTGGGTATCCCGCGCTTGGTCTCATAGAGTGCCGCAGCCTCTCTAACCCGGATATCCAGTGGAAGCAGCCCGGACAGAACCAGAGCAGAGTTCAGAGAGACAGTCTTATACGCTCTTGTCAGCTTTTGTGCAAAGCCCCTTTGCACGCTGTTTAGGCTTTTCTGCACCCCTAGTTTGTTAGTTGCTGCTGCCCAAACGCTGGAGGCATACATTATGACCGGTTCAACTGCTGCTGTATATATCAGTCGAATGATCTCCGGATGGAGTCCCCAGCTGATCCTGGCTGCTCTAGCAAGTTGCTTATAGATGTCAGCTGCCTTCTTACACTGTTCAGTGACGTGTTTGTTAAAGGTCAGCTTGTCATCTATATAGAGCCCCAGGATCTTGATATTGTCAGACATGCCAATGTCGACCCCACCCATCCTCAGCCTTGGGACGTCGAATTTAAGCTTTCTCGTAATGACCATGGCCTTGGTCTTAGATGGCCCAAAGTTTAGCTTATTTTCGACGCCCCAACCCCGAACATAGGCGAGGGCGTCATTGGCATGCATCTCTATTTCGAGGGCTGTATCTCCGTCGAATACGAGAACTACGTCATCCGCAAAGGCCTGACAGTAGTCTCCCTTACTTTCGAATCTTTTGATGAGCGGGTCTAACAAGAGGTTCCACAGGATCGGACCACCAATAGACCCCTGTACACAACCTTTTGAAGTACTTTTCGAGCATTGTTCTCCCCCGTATCTAACTGCAACTTTCCTGTCTCGTAGGTAGCTGTCCAGGACTCTTCTTATGTTAAGAGGACACTTTTCCTCAGCCAATCGGACTCTGATTGCAGGCCACCATGCGTTGTCAAAAGCACCCTCTATGTCTAGTGATATAATGGTTACTATTTTCTTGGACTCTACCTTTCGGCGTACGTGATTCACTAGGTCATAGAGGGCGTCCTCAGTGCTTCTTTGGGGCATGAATCCATATTGGCGAGTACTAATCCTGGGAAGAATGTGCCATTTCAGTCTACCTACGATCAGTTTTTCCAGTATTTTTCCCATCACTGGTAACAAGCCTATTGGTCTGTAAGCTTTGGGGTTTGTGTAGTCTTCCTTCCCATGCTTACGTAAGACCACGACCGTTGCTTCTTTCCAAATAGTTGGGAAGTGCTCCAGTTGCAGGCATTTGTTTACCAGTGACAGGAAAAAGTCCGGATCGCCAGCTATAGCCCTTTCACAGATATCGGCCGTGAAGCCGTCTGCTCCTGGGGCCTTCTTCGGGTTGAAACTCGTCACTGCAGATCTGAGTTCTTGCATTGTGAACGGTGGATCAAGGTACTCTTCGGTAGTCTGGCTATTGACTCGATCGGCCTCGGCTCTCATTCTTCTGTGCTGTGCCGTTTCTCCTTTGCTAGAGTCATCCGGATAGAATGACTCCGTCAATAGCTTTACAGAGTCCTTTGAATCCAGCGTCCTTCCGTCTTTGATAAGTGGCAGATCTTCGTGACGTTTGGTGGTCCGTCCTATCACCCTGTAGATTCCCTCCCATATTCCCTCCTTGTCTTGTTTGCTGCAAAACTCCTTCCAGCTATCAATTTGAGCTTGCTTGACCTTCTGCTCATATTCCTCTTTCTTCTGCAGGTACTCGGTGACTACCCTCGCTCTCCTGACCGCGGCCGCACAGCGGATTCTACGCTTCATGGTGAGGACTTCTTTTTTGATTAGGCAGAGTTCATGAGACATCCAGGGTAGGGACAGTTTTTCTTTGGACTTCCTTTTAGGAAGAGCCTCTTCGCATGCTTGTTTAATCATGTTCGAGTACTCTTCCGTTAGGCAGTCCAAATCCCTTTTGTTAGTTACACCTTCCACTCTCTCTTTGGTGATTTTCTTTTCTTGCTTAATTCGTTTCAGTTTATTACTAAACTGAGTCCAATTAGCTTTTTTCGTATTGTATATACGTGTGGTTCTCTGGATGCTCATTCCCTCTGTCTTAGTCAGCCGAATGTTGAAGATAATGGTATTATGGTCCGAACTCGTAACCTTTTCATCTACCTTCCAATCCTCTACCATGTTAAGCATCTCACTAGTGCAGGCCGTGACGTCGATGTGACTAGCGAATCTTTTGTCGCCTCTAATGGTGTCATATGTGGGGATATCCCCATTGTTAAGCACCTGCAGTCCCATCTCTTCTATGGTTCCAAGCATCTCATCCCCCCTATGATCTATTGTACTACTGCCCCACCAGATGTTTTTGGCATTAGCATCACCCCCTATTACCAGAAATTTTGGTCTCAGTTCTTGTTGTATCTTCTTTAACTGCTCCAGGTGTGGCCCGATTGGTTGATCAGGCTCAAAGTAGTATGAGATGACCACAACTTCCCATGCTTCAGTTCCAATCCCTACCACTAAGATGTTGTTTGTGGATAGGTGCGGGAACTGCCTGATTTTTAGGTCCTGGTCAAGCACAGCAATGGAGGCCTTTATTATCCCTTCTCCGGGATTGGCGTTCTGAAAGATTTTTACGCCTGTGTAATTTCTCATACTCCTTGAGCCCCCCACGTAGGGTTCCTGGAGCAGGATGATAGATATTTTCCGCTTGTCTGCTTCAGCGAAAATCTCGGTAGTTGCCAAGTTTTTCCTCTGCAGGTTTGCCTGCATCACCTTGTAAATCTTGGTTTTTGGGGTTTCAAGTGCTCTTTGATTTCCCGGGAGGACTTCAGCAATAAGCTGTTGTGGCACGAGCCAATGCATCCCATTTCTTCCTAATGGGGCACGCCTGATCGAATGCGTTGTGGTCAGTCTCAGTGAGCTTCGCTTGACTACAGTTGCAGCATTTTGCAGCAAGGCCCATGGTGCGGTCGGGGCATTCCGCAAACATGTGTGGCCCACCACAATGGCTGCACTTCTCTACTGTGTCTTTGCATAGGCGCCGAGTGTGCCCATACCCTAGACACAGCGAGCACTGTATAAGCGGCGACTGGTCCTCAACTCGCACTCGCTGCAGGTCAATATGTATACGGCCCGCGGTGGTTAGGCGTTGCCATATGGTGGGGGACACCTGCATGACTATATGGGCTGTATGCGGGTTTCTCGCCTTTCTTCTATATTTTATGACGACCCTATCCTCTTGTTCTGGGACGTCTTTCAAGAGCTGGCTATTCTGTTTCCTAAGAGCTTGAACCACCTCCTCATCAGTGTGAATGGCCAGAACATCCCTAACTATGATCAGTGGGTCCTTCTGCTTGGCCTCCTTCACCTGTAAGTTGTTTGTCTTCGCTGCTTCACTAACTTTTATCAACTCTTCTTTATTGTGGCAGCTAATAACGACCTTCTGATCTTTCGCTTTCCGCAGCCTATCTATGCGTATGCCGCTGTTCTTAGCATCCACTGCACTCCTAATCTTCACCATAAGGTCGTTGCTGGTGTCCTCCTTGTCGTCTGACGTTACTATGATAGTGTGCAGGGGTGCTAGTGGCTTCGGCCGTTGGACTGCCTCCACATAGGTAGGCCGCGGTGTGGCTTGAGTATCTAGGTTACTCTTCAGGTCAGCTATCGACTTCACGAGTTGAGTAACCTCCGCCTTAAGTGGTCCTTGTTCACTGCTGTCCAGTTTTGGGATCTGTCTCAGTTCAGCAGACAGCGCTGAGGTGTGGCTCTTTAGGTCTTCCATTTGTTCTTTATGCTCTTTTATTGTCTTAATGAGCCCTTCTATCATTATTGTGTGCTCCATCATTGTCACCTGCTCTGTAGTGGTTGCTGGTGATTGCTCCTTCTCTTCCAGGCCACTCGTTGGTTGCACAGGGGTTCCTTTTGGCTCAACACCCTCCCGTATAATCTGGTAGAGTCTGTCTAGGGCTTGTGTTACCCCTGTTTTAATTTCAGCCTTTATATTCCTCGATTCTCCCAGCAGTGTTTTTGCTTTAATTAAGCAGGCCTTTGCCTCTGCCAACTTGCTGGGGAATTTGGGCTTCAATGGCGCTGGCGCTGAAGGGGGGTCGCTCTTCCCGGACGTTTTGCGCGTTGTAGTGGGATTCGTGGCTTCAGCCACTACCCCGGTCTCCCATTCACCAATGCTCCTCCGCACATCTCGTTTGGGTTCGGAGGGGCCGGCCCTCTCCATGGCTACTGGTGATTTTTGGGGACTAACTTTGTCAGCGCACTTCCTGATTGGTGTCCGGTTTGCGGCGTACATTGTGTGTGTGTCAGAGGATTCGTCAGTTACGATTTAAATTTATAGTTAACAGGGTAACGAAAACGTTAAGCCCTGTGTGGTCAGTCTAATTGTGTAAAAGATAGTATAAGTGTAAAGGAGGAAACAGTTTAAAGGAGTATTACATAAAGAAGATTTATATAGCGCAATAAGCGAAAAACAGATACGAAAACAGATATGTATTTTGTATACTTTGTATACAGTCACTAATTATAACATGGTCAGAAGGGTGTATATTGTCTTTCTGACCGTCGCGTTGGTTATGGTAGGTACACTTAACCTTAAGTGTGCCTTCTGTCCTATTGTTTAACTGCCCGAGCCAACTCCTGTTTTTGTATTATGTGTCAATAGGTGCCAGAGAGGTGTAAATTGTCTCTCTGACTGTCAGATTTAGCGATCTAAAATAATGGGTCAAAACAATAAACAAAAATATAGGTTCCGAACAATAGAGATTAAGTATAAAATTACAATAACAGAGCTCCCAAGGAACGCAACACAATATAAATAATGCAAAAAACAGTACAACAAATTCGGAAAACTCCACTTTACCGCCTCTTTTATTCCAGTTTTGTGCTGCCTTGGGGTACAGAGGGTCAAAGGGTCTTAGGGATCCAGGTGGTAGGTGGGGATCAAAATAAGAGGAATTTTAAAATCTATACAAATGAGTATAGATTTTTGAGTCTTGCCGCCTTTGCTGTACCAACTTTTGCCGCCTTTGGGTTAAGACCGGTCAATTGCCAGTTCCCGAGTATACCGGTCAATTGCCTGTTATTATGTATTCAAATTTTTGCCGCCTCTGAGCTCCAGGTTTTTGCCGCCTTTGGGGGGAGGGGAGGGGGGGGAAGGGGTAGGGGGTGGTCCCAATAAAGTTTAAATTTAAAGTTTAGGGGGTGGGTTGACAGGGAGGGGGGTTCGGATTTTTCGTCAAAAATCGTCTAGGACGCACCGTTCCCGAGATATCCAGGATTTTTGGTTTTCCCAAAAATTCCTGTCGAAATATCTCGAGAACCACGCCTCCTATCTTCTTGACGAAAGAACCTTGGGACTACTGGGGCTCCACAGATTCTACTCTTCTAAAAAATTTTGAGGGGGTGAAGGGTAAAGGGGGGGGGGGTCGAAAAGGTAAGGGATTTGCGGGGGGAAGGTGAAAAGTACTGCGGTGAGGGGTAGTACGCGGTACACAACTTAGAATTGTAACATGCAAGGATTATGAATTTAAAATTAGACTACTTACAAGAATTACAAGAATTATCCAACAACAATTACAAATGAAAGAATGTGGCACACTGACCTAGTTACAAGACGCCTATTGACCCACTTATTCCGATGCACGTTTGAAACCTAACTTTTTTGTTTTTGATGGTAGAACGATGCGGTTTTTTTTGAATTTTGTGACTTGGGCCAAAACTGATATTCCAAAATGTTCTACTTTTCTACCTTAAAGGGGGGGGTGGGAATTTAAGGTTTTTCAAAATTTTCCAAGTTATGTTTTTTAATTAAATTTAAATCCGATGTAACTCCTAAACTATTGGGTCGATTGAACTGAAATTTTTGTCAGATGTTTTTCGGGTGACAATACGTGCATCAGTAAAAAGTGGGGGGGTAAGGGTGGCTAGGTCCTCCCCCTGGGGGGGTTGAAAATTTTATTTTACTAAAAGCTAAAATATTACAGGTTACTAAAATTTTTCTAGGGATGTCTCACTCACAGCTCCTTTTCAGGCTTTTTCCTGGTCTTCTCCTGCACCTCCTGTTGCCCGTGGATCCAAGATGTGGCTTCTGGGTACCGAGTTTAATACCAGTTTGTTCAGCTCCAGAATAGTTGTTTGTTCGATTTTCCGGTGGTCCCGCCTCACAATAACTGGTATAACTCCGTACGTTGGAAGTGGAAATTGATGATCTGGGTGTCGTTTGAAAGAGGATGAACTATGCTATCTAGTGCAGTTATAAAAATAATAGGTCACCGCTTTAGATTTCACGATAATTGACCTGGAATGTTATTAATTTTCCTGGAGATGTTCTTTCCCTCGTAGTTCCCTCAGTTTTTCACTTTTTCTAAATCTGAAAGCTGATCTGGGTTACTTCTTTGGTATTCTATGCGGTAATTTTCGAAGATTATTTCCAGCTGCAGTATTTCCAGGTCCTCGTGTTTTCGGTTTTTTTTTTTTTTTTTTTTTTTTTGGTAATTGGCCGATTTCTCCCGATTTTGAAGTCGGAAAATTCGGCAAGTCACGTCAAATTTTAGGCCTTCTTGAGACGCGTATAATTAGGTGATAAAAACAGTACCTCGTCACTTTAGATTTTCCGGCGCACGCGATAATGTGATTTTAATCTAACACTTAACCTCTCAATTTTCGGTTTTTCGACTGAAAAATCACTTTTTTCTAAACGTACGACTTTGGTCTTTTTTCCACCTTGTTCACAAAATTTATACACACATTTTGACACTTGTTTCACTGCAATCCGTTGATGTTTACCCCGGTTTTTCGATTTTTTAAAGCGCGGAACAAATTCTAAATTAATTTAGAATTATTTACGGCGGGCGTCCTCAACGGCAGGAGGCGAGCGACTGGTTAGGTTAGGTTAGGTTAGGTTAGGTTAGGTTAGGTTAGGTTCCCCCCCCAGCCCCCCCGAGGGCCGCCACCTTGTCGTGGTGGGGGGGCTTGCGTGTCCCGATGATCTCCAAGGCTATGCCGTACAGGGCTTCCCATAACGGACAGGCTTGGAAGGAGGGGCCAGACTAAGAGCGGCTCAAAGTTGGTCTCTCTCTGCGTAGTGCGGATGAGACCAATGGGTGGGGTCTCTCCACGTGTCCCTCTGACTTATCAGAGGGCACTGTGGATGAGACCAGGGTGGGTAAAACCCTTGAGGTTTACTCACCCAAACGCGGGGGCGACGGGCTGTCGGTCGCGAGACTGACAGCATGGCTTAGGCCACCGTCGGCCAACTCGCTCCCTGACCCGTAGGCGTCAGGGGTGAGGGCTGCCACTTCGGTGGGGGCCGCGAGGAAGAAAACCTCTCTAAAAAATTACCCCAAGTCGGTGTCTCTCCACGTGTCCCTCTGCTCAGGCAGAGGGCACTGTGGATGAGACTACGTGGTGGGGTCTCTCCACGTGTCCCTCTGCTTTAGCAGAGGGCACTTTGGATGGGACCAGGGTGGGATAAACCCATGTGGTTTACCTACCCTAACGCAGGGGCGACGGGCTGTCGGTCACGGCAGCATGGCTTAGGCCACCGTCGGCCAACTCGCTCCCTGACCCGTAGGCGTCAGGGGTGAGGGCCGCCACTTCGGTGGGGGCCGCGAGGAAGAAAACCTCAATAAAAAATTACCCTAATCCCAAGCTCTGGCCTTGGCGAGGGGATGAATGGTTGGGGGGTACCCAATCCGGAGAGGCAGGGGATCTCACCCCGCTCATAAAAAGAAAATCATGGAAAGTTCGGCTAAAACAAAACGACCCCAGGAGGGTACCGGCATCTCCGATGCCGGAGAATCCCTCACCGTGCCCACTTTGGGTGCGGTCTGCCCCTCGTATCTGGGGGGGGCACCAAGCTTTCAGACTACAAACGACGACAACACGCAACGCTCAACGGACTCCGAATCGCTCACGGACGGGATGACGGACGACGGAAAGAAGGCCGAGGACACCCGGCAGATCGCTGAGGAGGAGTCTGACTCCTCGGTGGTGACCCTAGTGTCGGTGTCGTCCGGAGACGACACGGCGGGACGCTTCTGGTGCAGTGCGCGGAAGCGGCCCCGAAAGGAAGGGGAGAAGGAGCCGGCAGTGGTCGAGCAGTCTGCTCCCACGCCGGAGACGAGGCGAGGGAGAGGGCGACCGCCCACAACGGGCGAATACGTCGGCCTGGCAAAAGCCAAGCAGGCGTATCTCAAAGCCCAGAGAGAAGAGGAGAGGCTCCGGGCGGAGATGGAGGTGGCCGAGATGGCCCGAGACCTCCGATCTCGGTCTCGCTCTCGGTCGAGGTGTCTGTCCGACACGTCGTCGCTGTCACGCGGCGAAGACGGACCCTCGACCCAGGAGCTTCGCAAGAAGGCGGAGGACAGCGTGCTCCTGATTCAGGCTGTCGCGACGAAGTCGCGCAACCTAAAGGGCACGCTGCAGAGGGACCTCAAGGAGGCCTCTGCAATCCTCAAGGAGGTGGTAGCGGAACTGGCAGAGCGGTCCGCTACGCAGGAGACGGCTCGGCTCGAGAGGGCCAATGCCCGCCTGCAGAGCGAGGTCGCTGAACTCCGCAAGGAGATCGCGGAATTGCGGGCGAGCCTCGTTAGGCCCACTGAGCCGAGCGGAGCCGATCGAGACGCCTTGCTGATGCGGTCAATCATGGTGGAAGTGGGGACCATGATGGACGCAAAGCTCGAGGCGATCAAGATGCGGCTCCCTCCTGAGCCACGCCTCCGGCCGCCTCTGGCCTCCGACAGGGCGAGGGCTGAGGCTGCGCCTCCCGCTCCCGAGCCGCGCCTCCAGCCGCCTCAGGCCGCCGTCAGGGCAAGGGATGAGGCAGAGCCTCCCGCTCCCCCTCCCGCGAAGAAGAGGAAAGCGCCTCCCAAAGCGAACTCGCAGGTGGTAGCGCCGACACCCGGCCCTCCGATGCCCCCGACGACAGCCGTCTCCGAACAGTGGAGCACGGTTGCCAAGCGGGGCAAGCGGGGCAAGCGGGGGGGGGAAAAGGGCAGCGCACCGTCCGCGTCGGAGAAGCCGGCAACCCCGTCCAAGAAGAAGGCGGCGAAGCTTCGCGCCCCGCGCTCGGCTGCGGTGACTATCACCATCCAGCCGGGCGCCACGATGGAGGGCAAGGAGCTATCCTATAAGGATGTGCTCGATGGGGCGAAGCGGCGTATTGACCTGGATGGCTTAGGCCTGAAGGGTCTACGCTTCAGAACCGCTGTGACGGGGGCCCGCGTTCTTGAAGTTCCCGGGGCCGACAGTGGCGAGAAAGCGGACTTGCTGGCGGGCAAACTGCGGGAGGTCCTTCCCGCGGACCTGGTCCGCGTCGCCAGGCCCGTGAAATGCGCAGACCTGCGCATTAGTGACCTGGACGACGCGGTGTCCCGGGAGGAGGTGGCGGCCGCGGTGGCCCGCTCCGGGGAATGCCCCCCCGAGCAGGTGAAGTGCGGGGAGATCCGCCGCTTCTCCCCCGACAGCCCCGGCACGGCGTGGGTGCGCTGCCCTGTCGCAGCAGCGAAAAAGGTCGCCTCCAGCGGGCGGCTACTGGTGGGGTGGGTGTCGGCCCGGGTCAGGCTGTTAGAGGCCAAGCCGCTGCGCTGCTACCGGTGCCTCGACTCGGGGCACGTGAGGAGTAAGTGCACCGGCGAGGTGGACCGCAGCGACACCTGCTATCGCTGCGGTCAACCGGGCCACAAGGCGGCTGGCTGCTCGGCTGCCCCACACTGCCCGCTGTGCGAGGCTAAGAAGAAGCCGGCGGACCACAGAGCGGGAAGCGGAGCCTGCACCGCTCCCGCCTCCGCCAAGTCCGCCAAGTCCGGCCCCAAAAAGAAGGGGAAAAAGAAGGGAAAGCCCGCCGGGAAAGGCCCAACAGCCCACCCCCGGCCGGCCCGCCCGTCCGCCGCTGACGTGGAACGCGCCGAGAGGGTCGCAGACATGGCCGTCGATTAAGGATGGCCATGTCCCTCTTACAGGCGAACCTCAACCACTCGGCCAGAGCTCAGGACCTCTTGTACCAGAGCCTGGCCGAGTGGTCGATCCAGGCGGCGGTGGTGGCGGAGCCCTACCTCGTCCCCGCCAGGGACAACTGGGTTGGTGACCGGGAGGACACGGTGGCGATCGTCGCGCAGACGGCCGCCGGCTCCCCGCCCTTCGACAAAACAGCGAAGGGCCACGGATGCGTCGCGGCCACCTTCATGGGCGTGACGATCGTCGGCGTGTACTTCTCGCCGAACCGGAGCCTGGCCGCATTCGAGCAATTCCTGCTCGAGGTCAGTGCTCTGGTCGGCCAGAGTCACCCAATCCCGGTCCTGGTCGCCGGGGACTTCAACGCCAAGTCGACGGCTTGGGGTTCCCCGGTCACCGATGCGCGGGGCGAGGTAATGGAGGAGTGGGCTGCCACGTCGGGCTTAGTTCTTCTGAACCGGGGGTCGGTAGACACGTGCGTGCGGCACAACGGGGGTTCCATCGTGGACTTAACGTTCGCGACCCCGTGTCTCGCGCGCCGTGTCCGAAACTGGAGGGTGCTCGGGGAGGCGGAGACGCTCTCGGACCACCGGTATATCCGGTTCGAGGTCGCCGCCAACCCTGGAGCTCCACAGAGCCGGCCCCCGCGCGGGGAAGGACCGCGCTGGGCCCTCAAGACCTTGGACGGTGACGTCATCGTTGAGGCGTCCATCGTCCAGGCTTGGTTACCGGCGCCGGAGGGCCCGGCGGCCGACGTGGACGGGCGAGCGGAGCGGTTGAGCGAGTCGATGGCGCAGGTGTGCGACGCCGGTATGTCGCGCGCCAGACCGCTCCCGCCCCGCAGATGGGTGTACTGGTGGTCGGCGGACCTACGCCGGCTTCGCGAAGCGTGCGTAGCGGCCAGACGCCAGTACACCCATTACCGAAGGCGGCGAAGGCGGGTGGACGCCGAGGAAAGCCGCCTCTACGCCGCGTACAGGGAGAGATGCGTCTCTCTGCAGATCGCCATACGGGAGGCAAAGGCCGAGTCGTGGGGAGAGTGGTTGGAGACTCTGAATAGAGATCCCTGGGGGCGCCCGTACAAGACGGTGCGTGGTCAGCTGCGCCCCTGGGCCCCTCCGCTGACCCAGAGTCTCCAACCAGAGTTGGTGGATAACATCGTCGCCACTCTCTTCCCAGAGAGGGCCGACTCGGTGCCTCCGCCTATGGCGGCTGCATCGTCGGAGAGCTCAGACGCCCCGATACCCGAGGTGTCTCGGGCGGAGCTGGAGGCTGCGGTGGAGCGGCTCCGCGCCAAGAGCACGGCACCGGGCCCCGACGGGGTGCCCGGTAGGGTGTGGGCGCTAGCCCTGGAGGCCCTCGGGCCCAGGGTGGTCGAGCTCTTCGACGCCTGTATGCGGTGTGGTCGCTTTCCTCGGAAATGGAAGGTCGGCAGGCTTGTGCTGCTGCGCAAAGAGGGTCGCCCGGCGGACTCGCCGTCGGCATACCGACCCATAGTGTTGCTCGACGAGGTGAGCAAGCTCTTCGAGCGGATAATTTCCGCGCGCCTCGTGGAGCACCTCGAACGGGTCGGGCCGGGGCTGAGCGACCGGCAATTCGGTTTCCGCCGGGGCCGGTCGACGGTCGACGCCATCGCGCGGGTGAGGGACCTCTCGGAGGAGGCAGTGTCCCGGGGAGAGGTTGTTCTGGCGGTGTCTCTAGACATCGCCAACGCCTTCAACACCCTCCCCTGGGGCTGTGTTCGGGCGGCGCTAGGACATCACGGCGTGCCCGAATACTTGCGTCGTCTCCTCTGCGACTACTTCTCCGAGAGGGAAGTGGTGTACCCGACGCGCGACGGATGGGGCCGCCGGGTAATGACGTGCGGTGTTCCACAGGGATCGGTTCTCGGGCCGCTCCTGTGGAACATCGGCTACGACTGGGTGCTGCGGGGCGCTAATCTGCGGGGGGTCGACGTAACGTGTTACGCCGACGATACCCTCGTCACGTCCTGCGGCACCACGTACCGAGAGGCGGCCCTCTTGGCGACGGCCGGAGTGGCCCAAGTGGTGGCCCGAATCCGCCGGCTGGGGCTGGAGGTGGCGCTGGAAAAGTCGGAGGCTCTGTGCTTTCACGGAGCCCGACGCGCCCCTCCCGCAGGATCCCAGCTGGTGGTCGGTGGCGTTTCCATCGCTGTCGAGTCGACGATGCGGTACCTAGGCCTCGTCCTCGACAGCCGATGGAACTTCCGAGAGCACTTCCGGCGACTGGTCCCCAGGTTGTTGCGAGCGGCCGGCGCTTTGAGCTGGCTGCTGCCGAACCTGGGCGGACCGTCAGTCGCATGCCGCCGGTTGTACGCCGGGGTGGTGCGGTCGATGGCCCTGTACGGGGCCCCGATCTGGGCGGACACCCTGATTGCCCAGAATAGGACCCTCCTGCGCCAGGCGCAACGGGTCATGGCAATCAGGGTGGTGAGAGGGTACCGCACCATCTCGTGCGAGGCGGCGTGCGTCCTGGCAGGGACCCCACCGTGGGACCTGGACGCGGAAGTGCTCTCGGCGGTGTACTGGCGCCGCAGCGCAGCAGCACAAGCGGATGAGGTGAATCCAGAGCCGGGGGAGGCCGGGCGGCAGGGGCGACTCGACCGCCAGGTCCTCCTCCGGAAATGGAAGGAAAGGCTGGCGGAGCCGACCGCCGGCCGAAGAACGGTGGAGGCGATTCGGCCCGTCCTAGAAGGGTGGGTCGATCGCCGACACGGGGCCCTCACCTTCCACGCTGTGCAGATCCTGACGGGGCACGGTTGCTTCGGCAGGTACCTGTGCAGCGTGGCGGGTCGAGAGCCGACCAGCGTGTGCCACGCCTGTGGGTGTCCGGAGGACACGGCGGAGCACACGCTGGTGGAATGCCCCGAATGGGACGAGCCGCGGGCGATGCTCGCCGCGGCTATAGGGGACGACCTGTCGCTGCCGGGCGTAGTGAAAGCCATGGTCGGCAGCGACAGAGCGTGGAAGGCGGTGCTCCGATTCTGCGCCACGGTGATGGCGCAGAAGGAGGCGGCGGAGCGGGTGAGGGAAGACGACCCTCTGTCGACCCCGATCCGCCGCAAGAGAGTGGGGCGCAGGCGCCTGGCGCATGAGCGCCGCCTTCCCCCATAACGTGGGTCTCCGGGCGGTGGAACCGGGGGGTACCATCGCCCAGCAGGAGGAGACCCCCGAGACGGCTGGCGTGTCACGTGTTCCGGCACGCCAGGTTGTATGGTGAGTGGCGCTCCAGGTGAGCGCCCCACATGATGGGCCCCTAGTCCCGGGCAACCGTCGGCGGAGCAGCGGACGTGTGCGTAAGCGTTCCCGCAGCTCCGCCGGAAGACGGTGAGGAGGAACACCGCTGGTTTTTAGCCGGTAAGAGTCCGGCATAACCCGACAGCGCCCCCGCGTCTGTCGGGTATCCATGAGGATTTTCCAGCGATATCAAAAAAAAAAAAAAAAAAAAAAAAAAAACAAAAAAAAAAAAAAAAAGGTTCCCCCCCCAGGCCCCCCCGAGGGCCGCCACCTTGTCGTGGTGGGGGGGCTTGCGTGTCCCGATGATCTCCAAGGCTATGCCGTACAGGGCTTCCCATAACGGACAGGCTTGGAAGGAGGGGCCAGACTAAGAGCGGCTCAACGTTGGTTTCTCTCCGCGTAGTGCGGATGAGACCAATGGGTGGGGTCTCTCCACGTGTCCCTCTGACTTATCAGAGGGCACTGTGGATGAGACCAGGGTGGGTAAAACCCTTGAGGTATCGCAGGGGGAGAGGCGTGTTGGTATTACGGTGCGCCACTCTCCCTACCCCCTGCGAGCTGGCGGGGCCGTTCCGCCGAAACGGCACTGGTGGGGACGCAGAGGAAGAGGCATGTCGGTATTGCGGTGCGCCGCTTGCCCTATCCTCTGCGGCCGAGTTGTGGTCGGTGGAAGAACCACAGACCTTATCTTCCACCGGGTACCAGTTATCTGGTACCCATGGCCTCCTAGTAGCAGACTCGGGGGGAGTCTGCTACAGTACTGGTGGAGGCCGAGGAGGGAGGCGCATCTTAACATCTGGTGCGCCCATCGTGGAGGGCCTTCGGGCTTTCGCGGTGGAGCCGCTAGTGGGCGGCTGCCGCCGGCGGGGTCGCGGATGTGTGCGAAAGCGTTCCCGTGACCCCGTCACAATGCGGCGAGGCGGAAGATGGGGGGGTTTTTAGTGGGTATACCGTGGGTCTCATTAGCCTAGACGGGAGTCCCACATAACCACTCGGGTGCCCCCTGTGCCCGGGTGGTATGCGTAATGCATTTTCCCCCCCGAAAAAAAAAAAAAAAAAAAAAAAAAAAAAAAAAAAAAACGGTGAGGAGGAACACCGCTGGTTTTTAGCCGGTAAGAGTCCGGCATAACCCGACAGCGCCCCCGTGTCTGTCGGGTATCCATGAGGATTTTCCAGCGATATCAAAAAAAAAAAAAAAAAAAAAAAAAAAAAAAAAAAAAAAAAAAAAAAAAGGTTAGGTTCTGCCTCCCCCCCAGGGGCCGCCACCTTGTCGTGGTGGGGGGGCTTGCGTGTCCCGATGATCTCCAAGGCTATGCCGTACAGGGCTTCCCATAACGGACAGGCTTGGAAGGAGGGGCCAGACTAAGAGCGGCTCAAAGTTGGTTTCTCTCCGCCTAGTGCGGATGAGACCAATGGGTGGGGTCTCTCCACGTGTCCCTCTGACTTATCAGAGGGCACTGTGGATGAGACCAGGGTGGGTAAAACCCTTGAGGTTCACTCACCCAAACGCGGGGGCGACGGGCTGTCGGTCGCGAGACTGGCAGCATGGCTTAGGCCACCGTCGGCCAACTCGCTCCCTGACCCGTAGGCGTCAGGGGTGAGGGCTGCCACTTCGGTGGGGGCCGCGAGGAAGAAAACCTCTCTAAAAAATTACCCTAAGTCGGTGTCTCTCCACGTGTCCCTCTGCTCAGGCAGAGGGCACTGTGGATGAGACTACGTGGTGGGGTCTCTCCACGTGTCCCTCTGCTTTAGCAGAGGGCACTGTGGATGGGACCAGGGTGGGATAAACCCAGGTTTACCCACCCTAACGCAGGGGCGACGGGCTGTCGGTCGCGAGACTGACAGCATGGCTTAGGCCACCGTCGGCCAACTCGCTCCCTGACCCGTAGGCGTCAGGGGTGAGGGCCGCCACTTCGGTGGGGGCCGCGAGGAAGAAAACCTCAATAAAAAATTACCCTAATCCCAAGCTCAGGCCTTGGCGATGGGATGAATGGTTGGGGGGTACCCAATCCCGAAAGGTAGGGGATCTCACCCCGCTCATAAAAAGAACAAAAATGGAAAGTTGTCAAAACAGTAAACGTCCCCAGGAGGGTCCCGGCATCTCCGATGCCGGGGAATCCCTCACCGTGCCCACTTTGGGTGCGGTCTGCCCCTCGTATCTGGGGGGGGCGCCAGCCTTCCAAAACCACGACGACCAACGCACACCCACAACGGATAACGATTTGCACACGGATGGACAAACGACGAAAGACGGGGAGACCCAGGAGATCGCGGAGGAGGAGTCTGACTCCTCGGATGCGACCCTGGTGTCGGTGTCGTCCGCAGACGACACGGCGGGACGCTTCTGGCGCAGCACGCGGAAGCGGCCCCTGAAAGGGGACGAGGTGGAGGCATCGGAGTTGGTTGAGCTTTCTAAAAAGAAAGCTCCCACTCCGGTGACCGTAAGACGTGGGAGAGGGCGACCGCCCACGACAGGAGAGTACGTCGGCCTAGCTAAGGCGAAGCAGGCGTACCTCCAAGCCCAAAAGGAGGAGGAGAAGCTCCGAGCGGAGATGGAGGTGGCCGAAATGGCCCGAGACCTCCGATCTCGGTCTCGCTCTCGGTCGAGGTGTCTGTCCGACTCGTCGTCGCTGCCATGCGGCGAAGACGGACCCTCGACATCGGAGCTCCGGAAAAAGGCGGAGGACAGCGTGCTCCTCATCCAGGCTGTCGCGACGAAGTCGCGCAACCTGAAGGGCACGCTGCAGAGGGACCTCAAGGAGGCCTCTGCCAACCTGATGGGGGTGGTAGCGGAGCTGGCAGAGCGCTCCGCTACGCAGGAGACGGCTCGGCTCGAGAGGGCCAATGCCCGCCTGCAGAGTGAGGTCGCCGAACTCCGCAAGGAGATCGCCGACCTGCGGGCGAGCCTCGCTAAGCCTGCGGAGCCGAGCGGAGCCGATCGCGACGCCTCTCTGATGCGGTCTATCATGGTGGAAGTGGGGACCATGATGGACGCGAAGATCGAGGCACTCGCGATGCGGCTCCCTCCTGAGCCACGCCTCCGGCCGCCTTTAGCCGCCGACAAGAAGAGGGCTGAGGCTGCGCCTCCCGCTCCCGAGCCGGTCCTCCGGCCGCCTCTGGCCGCCGTCAGGGCGGGGGCTGAGGCTGCGCCTCCCGCTCCCGCTCCCGCGAAGAAGGGGAAAGCGCCTCCCAAGGCGTACTCGGAGGTGGCGGCGCCAACGCCCGGCGCTCCGAAGCCCCCGACGACGGCCGTGCCCCAGGAGTGGACCGAGGTTCCCAAGCGGGGCAAGCGGGACAAGCGGGGTGGCAAAAAGGGCAGCGCACCGGCGGACAAGCCCCCGCCCAAGAAGAACCCGGCGGCGAAGCTTCGCGCCCCGCGCTCGGCTGCGGTGTCCATCACCATCCAGCCGGGCGCCACGGTGGAGGGGAAGGAGCTAACGTATAAAGACGTGCTCGACGGGGCGAAGCGGCGTATTGACCTGGAAGGCTTAGGCCTGAAGGGTCTGCGCTTCAGAACCGCCGTGACGGGGGCCCGCATGTTGGAGATCCCCGGGGCCGACAGCGGCGAGAAGGCGGACCTCCTGGCGGGCAAACTGCGGGAGGTCCTTCCCGCGGAGCTGGTCCGCGTCTCCAGACCCGTGAAGTGCGCAGACCTGCGCATAAGCGAGCTGGATGACGCGGTGGCCCCGGAGGAGGTGGCGGCTGCGGTGGCCCGCTACGGGGAATGCCCCCCCGAGCAGGTGAAGTGCGGGGAGATCCGCCGCTTCTCCTCCGACAGCCCCGGCACGGCGTGGGTGCGCTGCCCTATCTCGGCGGCAAAAAAGGTCGCCTCCAGCGGGCGGCTACTGGTGGGGTGGGTGTCGGCCCGGGTCAGGCTTATAGAGGCCAGACCCCTCCGGTGCTACCGATGCCTCGATTCGGGGCACGTACGGGGCAAATGCACCGGAGAGGTGGACCGCAGCGATGCCTGCTATCGCTGCGGTCAACCGGGCCACAAGGCGGCTGGGTGTTCCGCTGCCCCACACTGCCCGCTGTGCGAGGCGAGGCAGAAGCCGGCGGATCACAGAGCCGGTAGCGGAGCATGTGCCGCTTCCGCTACTGCCAAGCCGGGACAGAAGAAGAAAAAGAAGGAGAAGCCCGCCGGGAAAGGCCCAACAGCCCACCCCCGGCCGGCCCGCCCGTCCGCCGCTGACGCGGAACGCGCTGCGAGGGTTGCGGACATGGTCGTAGATTAAGTATGGCCATGTCCCTCTTGCAGGCGAACCTCAACCACTCGGCCAGAGCTCAGGACCTCTTGTACCAGAGCCTGGCCGAGTTGTCGATCCAAGCGGCGGTGGTGGCGGAGCCTTACCTCGTCCCCGCTAGGGACAACTGGGTTGGTGACCGGGAGGACACGGTGGCGATCGTCGCGCAGACGGCCGCCGGCTCCCCGCCCTTCGACAAAACAGCGAAGGGCCACGGATGCGTCGCGGCCACCTTTATGGGCGTGACGATCGTCGGCGTGTACTTCTCGCCGAACCGGAGCCTGGCCGCATTCGAGCAATTCCTGCTCGAGGTCAGTGCTCTGGTCGGCCAGAGTCACCCAATCCCAGTCCTGGTCGCCGGGGACTTCAACGCCAAGTCGACGGCTTGGGGTTCCCCGGCCACCGATGCGCGGGGCGAGGTACTGGAGGAGTGGGCTGCCACGTCGGGCTTGGTTCTCCTGAACCGGGGGTCGGTAGACACGTGCGTGCGGCACAACGGGGGTTCCATCGTGGACCTCACGTTCGCGACCCCGTGTCTTGCGCGCCGTGTCCAAAACTGGAGGGTGCTCGGGGAGGCGGAGACGCTCTCGGACCACCGGTATATCCGGTTCGAGGTCGCCGCCAACCCTGGAGCTCCACAGAGCCGGCCCCCGCGCGGGGGAGGACCGCGCTGGGCCCTCAAGACCTTGGACGGTGACGTCATCGTCGAGGCGTCCATCGTCCAGGCTTGGCTACCGGCGCCGGAGGGCCCGGCGGCCGACGTGGACGGGCGAGCGGAGCGGTTGAGCGAGTCCATGGTGCAGGTGTGCGACGCCGGCATGTCGCGCGCCAGACCGCTCCCGCCCCGCAGATGGGTGTACTGGTGGTCGGCGGACCTACGCCGGCTTCGCGAAGCGTGCGTAGCGGCCAGACGCCAGTACACCCATTACAGAAGGCGGCGTAGTCGGGTGGATGCCGAGGAAAGCCGCCTCTATGCCGCATACAGGGAGAGATGCGTCTCTCTGCAGACCGCCATACGGGAGGCAAAGGCCGAGTCGTGGGGAGAGTGGTTGGAGACTCTGAATAGAGATCCCTGGGGGCGCCCGTACAAGACGGTGCGTGGTCAGCTGCGCCCCTGGGCCCCTCCGCTGACCCAGAGTCTCCAACCAGAGCTGGTGGCTAACGTTGTCGCCACTCTCTTCCCAGAGAGGGCCGACTCGGCGCCGCCGCCCGTGGCGGCTGCATCGTCGGAGAGCTCAGACGCCCCGATACCCGAGGTGTCTCGGGCGGAGCTGGAGGCTGCGGTGGAGCGGCTCCGCGCCAAGAGCACGGCACCGGGCCCAGACGGGGTGCCCGGTAGGGTGTGGGCGCTAGCCCTGGAGGCCCTCGGGCCCAGGGTGGTCGAGCTCTTCGAAGCCTGTATGCGGCGTGGTCGCTTTCCGAGGCAGTGGAAGGTCGGCAGGCTCGTGCTGCTGCGCAAGGAGGGTCGCCCGGCGGACTCGCCGTCGGCATACCGGCCCATAGTGCTGCTCGACGAGGTGAGCAAGCTCTTCGAGCGGATTATTTCCGCGCGCCTTGTCGAGCACCTCGAACGGGTCGGGCCGGGGCTGAGTGACCGGCAGTTCGGTTTCCGCCGGGGCCGGTCGACGGTCGACGCCATCGCGCGTGTGAGGGACCTCTCGGAGGAGGCAGTGTCCCGGGGAGAGGTTGTTCTGGCGGTGTCTTTAGACATCGCCAACGCCTTCAACACCCTCCCCTGGGGCTGTGTTCGGGCGGCGCTGGAACATCATGGCGTGCCCGAATACATGCGTCGTCTCCTCTACGACTACTTCTCCGAGAGGGAAGTGGTGTACCCGACGCGCGACGGGTGGGGCCGCCGGGTAATGACGTGCGGTGTTCCACAGGGATCGGTCCTTGGGCCGCTCCTGTGGAACATCGGCTACGACTGGGTGCTGCGGGGCGCTAATCTGCGGGGGGTCGACGTAACTTGTTACGCCGACGACACCCTCGTCACGTCCTGCGGCGCCACATACCGAGAGGCGGCCCTGTTGGCGACGGCCGGAGTGGCCCAAGTGGTGGCCCGAATCCGCCGGCTGGGGCTGGAGGTGGCGCTGGATAAGTCGGAGGCTCTGTGTTTTCACGGAGCCCGACGCGCCCCTCCCGCAGGTTCCCAGCTGGTGGTCGGCGGCGTCTCCATCGCTGTCGAGTCGACGATGCGGTACCTAGGCCTCGTCCTCGACAGCCGATGGAACTTCCGAGAGCACTTCCGGCGACTGGTCCCCAGGTTGTTGCGAGCGGCCGGCGCTTTGAGCTGGCTGCTGCCGAACCTGGGCGGACCGTCAGTCGCATGCCGCCGGTTGTACGCCGGGGTGGTGCGGTCGATGGCCCTGTACGGGGCCCCGATCTGGGCGGACACCCTGATTGCCCAGAATAGGACCCTCCTGCGCCAGGCGCAACGGGTCATGGCAATCAGGGTGGTGAGAGGGTACCGCACCATCTCGTGCGAGGCGGCGTGCGTCCTGGCCGGGACCCCACCGTGGGACCTGGACGCGGAAGTGCTCTCGGCAGTGTACTGGCGCCGTAGCGCAGCAGCACGGGCTGATGAGGAGGATCCAGAGCCGGGGGAGGCCGGGCGGCAGGGGCGACTCGACCGCCAGGTCCTCCTCCGGAAATGGAAGGAGAGGCTGGCGGAGCCGACCGCCGGCCGAAGAACGGTGGAGGCGATTCGGCCCGTCCTAGAGGGGTGGGTCGATCGCCGACACGGGGCCCTCACCTTCCACGCTGTGCAGATCCTGACGGGGCACGGTTGCTTCGGCAGGTACCTGTGCAGCGTGGCGGGTCGAGAGCCGACCAGCGTGTGCCACGCCTGTGGGTGTCCGGAGGACACGGCGGAGCACACGCTGGTGGAATGCCCCGAATGGGACGAGCCGCGAGCGATGCTCGCCGCGGCTATAGGGGACGACCTGTCGCTGCCGGGCGTAGTGAAAGCCATGGTCGGCAGCGACAGAGCGTGGAAGGCGGTGCTCCGATTCTGCGCCACGGTGATGGCGCAGAAGGAGGCGGCGGAGCGGGTGAGGGAAGACGACCCTCTGTCGACCCCGATCCGCCGCAAGAGAGTGGGGCGTAGGCGCCTGGCGCATGAGCGCCGCCTTCCCCCATAACGCGGGTCTCCGGGCGGTGGAACCGGGGGGTACCATCGCCCAGCAGGAAGAGACCCCCGTGACGGCTGGCGTGTCACGTGTTCCGACACGCCAGGTTGAATGGTGAGTGGCGCTCCAAGTTGAGCGCCCCCCAAGATGGGCCCCGAGTCCCGGGCAACCGTCGGCGGAGCAGCGGAAGTATGCGTAAGCGTTCCCGCAGCTCCGCCGGAAGACGGTGAGGAGGAACACCGCTGGTTTTTAGCCGGTAAGAGTCCGGCATAACCCGACAGCGCCCCCGCGTCTGTCGGGTATCCATGAGGATTTTCCAGCGATATCAAAAAAAAAAAAAAGGTTCCCCCCCCAGGGCCCCCCCGAGGGCCGCCACCTTGTCGTGGTGGGGGGGCTTGCGTGTCCCGATGATCTCCAAGGCTATGCCGTACAGGGTTTCCCATAACGGACAGGCTTGGAAGGAGGGGCCAGACCAAGAGCGGCTCACAGTTGGGTCTCTCCGCACTGTTTAGTGCGGATGAGACCATGGGGTGGGGTCCCTCCACGTGTCCCTCTGATTTAGCAGAGGGCACTGTGGATGGGACCAGGGTGGGAAAATCCCTTGAGGGTTGCTCACCCAAACGCAGGGGCGACGGGCTGTCGGTCGCGAGACTGGCAGCATGGCTTAGGCCACCGTCGGCCAACTCGCTCCCTGACCCGTAGGCGTCAGGGGTGAGGGCCGCCACTCCGGTGGGGGCCGCGAGGAAGAAATCCTCTCTAAAAAATTACCCTAAGTTGGTGTCTCTCCACGTGTCCCTCTGCTTTAGCAGAGGGCACCGTGGATGGGACCAGGGTGGGATAAACCCTTGAGGTTTACCCACCCTAACGCGGGGGCGACGGGCTGTCGGTCGCGAGACTGGCAGCATGGCTTAGGCCACCGTCGGCCAACTCGCTCCCTGACCCGCAGGCGTCAGGGGTGAGGGCCGCCACTTCGGTGGGGGCTGCGAGGAAGAAAACCTCTATAAAAAATTACCCTAATCCCAAGCTCTGGCCTTGGCGATGGGATGAATGGTTGGGGGGTACCCAATCCCGAGAGGCAGGGGATCTCACCCCGTTCAAAAAAAGAAAACAAAATGGCAAGTTCTAAAACGAGTAATATTCCCCAGGGGGGTCCCGGCTCAGCCGGGGAGTCCCCCCTCCTGTCTTCGGACGGGAGCTGCCCTCCGTATCCTGGGGTGGGCAAGAACTGCCTCGTAGGTCAGCAATCCGCTGGCCTCCGTGAACACAACGCAAGCGAACTCATAACGGACACCGAATTAGAAGAGAGAGTGGCGAGAGAGGAGGAGACACAAGTGACTGCGGAGGAGTCTGACTCCTCGGCGGTGACACTAGTGACGGTGTCGTCCGGAGACGACACGGCGGGACGCTTCTGGTGCAGTGCGCGGAAGCGGCCCCGAAAGGAAGGGGAAAAGGAGCCGGCAGTGGTCGAGCAGTCTGCTCCCACGCCGGCGACGAAGCGAGGGAGAGGGCGACCGCCCACAACGGGTGAATACGTCGGCCTGGCGAAAGCCAAGCAGGCGTATCTCAAAGCCCAGAGAGAAGAGGAGAGGCTCCGGGCGGAGATGGAGGTGGCCGAGATGGCCCGAGACCTCCGATCTCGGTCTCGCTCTCGGTCGAGGTGTCTGTCCGACACGTCGTCGCTGTCTCGCGGCGAAGACGGACCCTCGACCCAGGAGCTTCGCAAAAAGGCGGAGGACAGCGTGCTCCTCATCCAGGCTGTCGCGACGAAGTCGCGCAACCTGAAGGGCACGCTGCAGAGGGACCTCAAGGAGGCCTCTGCAACCTTGATGGGAGTGGTAGCGGAACTGGCAGAGCGGTCCGCTACGCAGGAGACGGCTCGGCTCGAGAGGGCCAATGCCCGCCTGCAGAGCGAGGTCGCTGAACTCCGCAAGGAGATCGCGGAACTGCGGGCGAGCCTCGCTAGGCCCACTGAGCCGAGCGGAGCCGATCGAGACGCCTTGCTGATGCGGTCAATCATGGTGGAAGTGGGGACCATGATGGACGCAAAGCTCGAGGCGATCAAGATGCGGCTCCCTCCTGAGCCACGCCTCCGGCCGCCTTTGGCCGCCGACAGGGCGAGGGCTGAGGCTGCGCCTCCCGCTCCTGAGCCGCGCCTCCAGCCGCCTCAGGCCGCCGTCAGGGCAAGGGATGAGGCAGAGCCTCCCGCTCCCCCTCCCGCGAAGAAGAGGAAAGCGCCTCCCAAGGCGTATTCGGAGGTGGCAGCGCCGACCCCTGGCGCCCCGAAGCCCCCGACGGCGGCCGTGTCCGAGGAGTGGACTGAGGCTGCCAAGCGGGGCAAGCGGAGCAAGCGGGGAGGCAAAAAGGGCAGCGCACCGGCGGACAAGCCCCCGCCTAAGAAGAACCCGGCGGCGAAGCTTCGCGCCCCGCGCTCGGCTGCGGTGTCCATCACCATCCAGCCGGGCGCCACGGTGGAGGGCAAAGAGCTGACGTACAAGGACGTGCTCGACGGGGCGAAGCGGCGTATTGACCTGGAAGGCTTAGGCCTGAAGGGTCTGCGCTTCAGAACCGCCGTGACGGGGGCCCGCATGCTCGAGATCCCCGGGGCTGACAGCGGAGAGAAGGCGGACCTGCTGGCGGGCAAGCTGCGGGAGGTCCTTCCTGTGGACCTGGTCCGCGTCTCCAGGCCCGTGAAGTGCGCAGACCTGCGCATCAGCGAGCTGGATGACGCGGTGTCCCAGGAGGAGGTGGCGGCCGCGGTGGCCCGCTCCGGGGAATGCCCCGCCGAGCAGGTCAAGTGCGGGGAGATCCGCCGCTTCTCCCCCGACAGCCCCGGCACGGCGTGGGTGCGCTGCCCTATTCCGGCGGCGAAAAAGGTCGCCTCCAGCGGGCGGCTACTGGTGGGGTGGGTGTCGGCCCGGGTCAGGCTCCTAGAGGCCAAGCCCCTGCGCTGCTTCCGGTGCCTCGACTCGGGGCACGTACGGAGCAAGTGCACCGGCGAGGTGGACCGCAGTGACACCTGCTATCGCTGCGGTCAACCGGGCCACAAGGCGGCTGGCTGCTCCGCTGCCCCACACTGCCCGCTGTGCGAGGCCAAGCAGAAGCCGGCGGACCACAGAGCGGGAAGCGGAGCCTGTACCGCTCCCGCCTCCGCCAAGTCCGCCAAGTCCGGCCCCAAAAAGAAGGGCAAAAAGAAAGGAAAGCCCGCCGGGAAAGGCCCAACAGCCCACCCCCGACCGGCCCGCCCGTCCGCCGCTGACGCGGAACGCGCCGCGAGGGTTGCAGACATGGTCGTAGATTAAGTATGGCCATGTCTGTCCTTCAGGCGAACCTCAACCACTCGGCCAGAGCTCAGGACCTCTTGTACCAGAGCCTGGCCGAGTGGTCGATCCAAGCGGCGGTGGTGGCGGAGCCTTACCTCGTCCCCGCCAGGGACAACTGGGTTGGTGACCGGGAGGACACGGTGGCGATCGTCGCGCAGACGGCCGCCGGCTCCCCGCCCTTCGACAAAACAGCGAAGGGCCACGGATGCGTCGCGGCCACCCTTATGGGCGTGACGATCGTCGGCGTGTACTTCTCGCCGAACCGGAGCCTGGCCGCATTCGAGCAATTCCTGCTCGAGGTCAGTGCTCTGGTCGGCCAGAGTCACCCAATCCCGGTCCTGGTCGCCGGGGACTTCAACGCCAAGTCGACGGCTTGGGGTTCCCCGGCCACCGATGCGCGGGGCGAGGTACTGGAGGAATGGGCTGCCACGTCGGGCTTGGTTCTCCTGAACCGGGGGTCGGTAGACACGTGCGTGCGGCACAACGGGGGTTCCATCGTGGACCTCACGTTCGCGACCCCGTGTCTTGCGCGCCGTGTCCAAAACTGGAGGGTGCTCGGGGAGGCGGAGACGCTCTCGGACCACCGGTATATCCGGTTCGAGGTCGCCGCCAACCCTGGAGCTCCACAGAGCCGGCCCCCGCGCGGGGAAGGACCGCGCTGGGCCCTCAAGACCTTGGACGGTGACGTCATCGTTGAGGCGTCCATCGTCCAGGCTTGGTTACCGGCGCTGGAGGGCCCGGCGGCCGACGTGGACGGGCGAGCGGAGCGGTTGAGCGAGTCGATGGCGCAGGTGTGCGACGCCGGTATGTCGCGCGCCAGACCGCTCCCGCCCCGCAGATGGGTGTACTGGTGGTCGGCGGACCTACGCCGGCTTCGCGAAGCGTGCGTAGCGGCCAGACGCCAGTACACCCATTACCGAAGGCGGCGAAGGCGGGTGGACGCCGAGGAAAGCCGCCTCTACGCCGCATACAGGGAGAGATGCGTCTCTCTGCAGATCGCCATACGGGAGGCAAAGGCCGAGTCGTGGGGAGAGTGGTTGGAGACTCTGAATAGAGATCCCTGGGGGCGCCCGTACAAGACGGTGCGTGGTCAGCTGCGCCCCTGGGCCCCTCCGCTGACCCAGAGTCTCCAACCAGAGTTGGTGGATAACATCGTCGCCACTCTCTTCCCAGAGAGGGCCGACTCGGTGCCTCCGCCTATGGCGGCTGCATCGTCGGAGAGCTCAGACGCCCCGATACCCGAGGTGTCTCGGGCGGAGCTGGAGGCTGCGGTGGAGCGGCTCCGCGCCAAGAGCACGGCACCGGGCCCCGACGGGGTGCCCGGTAGGGTGTGGGCGCTAGCCCTGGAGGCCCTCGGGCCCAGGGTGGTCGAGCTCTTCGACGCCTGTATGCGGCGTGGTCGCTTTCCTCGAAGGTGGAAGGTCGGCAGGCTCGTGCTGCTGCGCAAGGAGGGCCGCCCGGCGGACTCGCCGTCGGCATACCGGCCCATAGTGTTGCTCGACGAGGTGAGCAAGCTCTTCGAGCGGATTATTTCCGCGCGCCTCGTCGAGCACCTCGAACGGGTCGGGCCGGGGTTGAGCGACCGGCAGTTCGGTTTCCGCCGGGGCCGGTCAACGGTCGACGCCATCGCGCGTGTGAGGGACCTCTCGGAGGAGGCAGTGTCCCGGGGAGAGGTTGTTCTGGCGGTGTCTCTAGACATCGCCAACGCCTTCAACACCCTCCCCTGGGGCTGTGTTCGGGCGGCGCTGGGATACCACGGCGTGCCCGAATACCTGCGCCGTCTCCTCACCGACTACTTCTCCGAGAGGGAAGTGGTGTACCCGACGCGCGACGGATGGGGCCGCCGGGTAATGACGTGCGGTGTTCCACAGGGATCGGTTCTCGGGCCGCTCCTGTGGAACATCGGCTACGACTGGGTGCTGCGGGGCGCGAATCTGCGGGGGGTCGACGTAACGTGTTACGCCGACGATACCCTCGTCACGTCCTGCGGCACCACGTACCGAGAGGCGGCCCTCTTGGCGACGGCCGGAGTGGCCCAAGTGGTGGCCCGAATCCGCCGGCTGGGGCTGGAGGTGGCGCTGGATAAGTCGGAGGCTCTGTGCTTTCACGGAGCCCGACGCGCCCCTCCCGCAGGATCCCAGCTGGTGGTCGGCGGTGTCTCCATCGCTGTCGAGTCGACGATGCGGTACCTAGGCCTCGTCCTCGACAGCCGATGGAACTTCCGGGAGCACTTCCGGCGACTGGTCCCCAGGTTGTTGCGAGCGGCCGGCGCTCTGAGCTGGCTGCTGCCGAACCTGGGCGGGCCGTCAGTCGCGTGCCGCCGGTTGTACGCCGGGGTGGTGCGGTCGATGGCCCTGTATGGGGCCCCGATATGGGCGGACACCCTGATCGCCCAGAACAGGACTCTCCTGCGCCAAGCGCAACGGGTCCTGGCGATCAGGGTGGTGAGAGGGTACCGCACCATCTCGTGCGAGGCGGCGTGCGTCCTGGCCGGGACCCCACCGTGGGACCTGGACGCGGAAGTGCTCTCGGCAGTGTACTGGCGCCGCAGCGCAGCAGCACGAGCCGAGGAGGTGGAGCCAGAGCCGGGGGAGGCCGGGCGGCAGGGGCGACTCGACCGCCAGGTCCTCCTCCGGAAATGGAAGGAAAGACTGGCGGAGCCGACCGCCGGCAGACGGACGGTGGAGGCGATTCGGCCCGTCCTGGAAGGGTGGGTCGATCGTCGACACGGGGCCCTCACCTTCCACGCTGTGCAGATCCTTACGGGGCATGGTTGCTTCGGCAGGTATCTGTGCAGCGTGGCGGGTCGAGAGCCGACCAGCGTGTGCCACGCCTGTGGGTGTCCGGAGGACACGGCGGAGCACACGCTGGCGGAGTGCCCTGAATGGGACGAGCCGCGGGCGATGCTCGCCGCGGCTATAGGGGACGACCTGTTGCTGCCGGGCGTAGTGAAAGCCATGGTCGGCAGCGACAGAGCGTGGAAGGCGGTGCTCCGATTCTGCGCCACGGTGATGGCGCAGAAGGAGGCGGCGGAGCGGGCGAGGGAAGACGACCCTCTGTCGACCCCGATCCGCCGCAAGAGAGTGGGGCGCAGGCGCCTGGCGCATGAGCGCCGCCTTCCCCCATAACGTGGGTCTCCGGGCGGTGGAACCGGGGGGTACCATCGCCCAGCAGGAGGAGACCCCCGAGACGGCTGGCGTGTCACGTGTTCCGGCACGCCAGGTTGAATGGTGAGTGGCGCTCCAAGTGAGCGCCCCACATGATGGGCCCCTAGTCCCGGGCAACCGTCGGCGGAGCAGCGGACGTGTGCGTAAGCGTTCCCGCAGCTCCGCCGGAAGACGGTTTGGAGGAACACCGCTGGTTTTTAGCCGGTAAGAGTCCGGCATAACCCGACAGCGCCCCCGCGTCTGTCGGGTATCCATGAGGATTTTCCAGCGATATCAAAAAAAAAAAAAAAAAAAAAAAAAAAAAAAGGTTCCCCCCCAGGGGCCGCCACCTTGTCGTGGTGGGGGGGCTTGCGTGTCCCGATGATCTCCAAGGCTATGCCGTACAGGGCTTCCCATAACGGACAGGCTTGGAAGGAGGGGCCAGACTAAGAGCGGCTCAAAGTTGGTTTCTCTCCGCCTAGTGCGGATGAGACCAATGGGTGGGGTCTCTCCACGTGTCCCTCTGACTTATCAGAGGGCACTGTGGATGAGACCAGGGTGGGTAAAACCCTTGAGGTTCACTCACCCAAACGCGGGGGCGACGGGCTGTCGGTCGCGAGACTGGCAGCATGGCTTAGGCCACCGTCGGCCAACTCGCTCCCTGACCCGTAGGCGTCAGGGGTGAGGGCTGCCACTTCGGTGGGGGCCGCGAGGAAGAAAACCTCTCTAAAAAATTACCCTAAGTCGGTGTCTCTCCACGTGTCCCTCTGCTCAGGCAGAGGGCACTGTGGATGAGACTACGTGGTGGGGTCTCTCCACGTGTCCCTCTGCTTTAGCAGAGGGCACTGTGGATGGGACCAGGGTGGGATAAACCCAGGTTTACCCACCCTAACGCAGGGGCGACGGGCTGTCGGTCGCGAGACTGACAGCATGGCTTAGGCCACCGTCGGCCAACTCGCTCCCTGACCCGTAGGCGTCAGGGGTGAGGGCCGCCACTTCGGTGGGGGCCGCGAGGAAGAAAACCTCAATAAAAAATTACCCTAATCCCAAGCTCAGGCCTTGGCGATGGGATGAATGGTTGGGGGGTACCCAATCCCGAAAGGTAGGGGATCTCACCCCGCTCATAAAAAGAACAAAAATGGAAAGTTGTCAAAACAGTAAACGTCCCCAGGAGGGTCCCGGCATCTCCGATGCCGGGGAATCCCTCACCGTGCCCACTTTGGGTGCGGTCTGCCCCTCGTATCTGGGGGGGGCGCCAGCCTTCCAAAACCACGACGACCAACGCACACCCACAACGGATAACGATTTGCACACGGATGGACAAACGACGAAAGACGGGGAGACCCAGGAGATCGCGGAGGAGGAGTCTGACTCCTCGGATGCGACCCTGGTGTCGGTGTCGTCCGCAGACGACACGGCGGGACGCTTCTGGCGCAGCACGCGGAAGCGGCCCCTGAAAGGGGACGAGGTGGAGGCATCGGAGTTGGTTGAGCTTTCTAAAAAGAAAGCTCCCACTCCGGTGACCGTAAGACGTGGGAGAGGGCGACCGCCCACGACAGGAGAGTACGTCGGCCTAGCTAAGGCGAAGCAGGCGTACCTCCAAGCCCAAAAGGAGGAGGAGAAGCTCCGAGCGGAGATGGAGGTGGCCGAAATGGCCCGAGACCTCCGATCTCGGTCTCGCTCTCGGTCGAGGTGTCTGTCCGACTCGTCGTCGCTGCCATGCGGCGAAGACGGACCCTCGACATCGGAGCTCCGGAAAAAGGCGGAGGACAGCGTGCTCCTCATCCAGGCTGTCGCGACGAAGTCGCGCAACCTGAAGGGCACGCTGCAGAGGGACCTCAAGGAGGCCTCTGCCAACCTGATGGGGGTGGTAGCGGAGCTGGCAGAGCGCTCCGCTACGCAGGAGACGGCTCGGCTCGAGAGGGCCAATGCCCGCCTGCAGAGTGAGGTCGCCGAACTCCGCAAGGAGATCGCCGACCTGCGGGCGAGCCTCGCTAAGCCTGCGGAGCCGAGCGGAGCCGATCGCGACGCCTCTCTGATGCGGTCTATCATGGTGGAAGTGGGGACCATGATGGACGCGAAGATCGAGGCACTCGCGATGCGGCTCCCTCCTGAGCCACGCCTCCGGCCGCCTTTAGCCGCCGACAAGAAGAGGGCTGAGGCTGCGCCTCCCGCTCCCGAGCCGGTCCTCCGGCCGCCTCTGGCCGCCGTCAGGGCGGGGGCTGAGGCTGCGCCTCCCGCTCCCGCTCCCGCGAAGAAGGGGAAAGCGCCTCCCAAGGCGTACTCGGAGGTGGCGGCGCCAACGCCCGGCGCTCCGAAGCCCCCGACGACGGCCGTGCCCCAGGAGTGGACCGAGGTTCCCAAGCGGGGCAAGCGGGACAAGCGGGGTGGCAAAAAGGGCAGCGCACCGGCGGACAAGCCCCCGCCCAAGAAGAACCCGGCGGCGAAGCTTCGCGCCCCGCGCTCGGCTGCGGTGTCCATCACCATCCAGCCGGGCGCCACGGTGGAGGGGAAGGAGCTAACGTATAAAGACGTGCTCGACGGGGCGAAGCGGCGTATTGACCTGGAAGGCTTAGGCCTGAAGGGTCTGCGCTTCAGAACCGCCGTGACGGGGGCCCGCATGTTGGAGATCCCCGGGGCCGACAGCGGCGAGAAGGCGGACCTCCTGGCGGGCAAACTGCGGGAGGTCCTTCCCGCGGAGCTGGTCCGCGTCTCCAGACCCGTGAAGTGCGCAGACCTGCGCATAAGCGAGCTGGATGACGCGGTGGCCCCGGAGGAGGTGGCGGCTGCGGTGGCCCGCTACGGGGAATGCCCCCCCGAGCAGGTGAAGTGCGGGGAGATCCGCCGCTTCTCCTCCGACAGCCCCGGCACGGCGTGGGTGCGCTGCCCTATCTCGGCGGCAAAAAAGGTCGCCTCCAGCGGGCGGCTACTGGTGGGGTGGGTGTCGGCCCGGGTCAGGCTTATAGAGGCCAGACCCCTCCGGTGCTACCGATGCCTCGATTCGGGGCACGTACGGGGCAAATGCACCGGAGAGGTGGACCGCAGCGATGCCTGCTATCGCTGCGGTCAACCGGGCCACAAGGCGGCTGGGTGTTCCGCTGCCCCACACTGCCCGCTGTGCGAGGCGAGGCAGAAGCCGGCGGATCACAGAGCCGGTAGCGGAGCATGTGCCGCTTCCGCTACTGCCAAGCCGGGACAGAAGAAGAAAAAGAAGGAGAAGCCCGCCGGGAAAGGCCCAACAGCCCACCCCCGGCCGGCCCGCCCGTCCGCCGCTGACGCGGAACGCGCTGCGAGGGTTGCGGACATGGTCGTAGATTAAGTATGGCCATGTCCCTCTTGCAGGCGAACCTCAACCACTCGGCCAGAGCTCAGGACCTCTTGTACCAGAGCCTGGCCGAGTTGTCGATCCAAGCGGCGGTGGTGGCGGAGCCTTACCTCGTCCCCGCTAGGGACAACTGGGTTGGTGACCGGGAGGACACGGTGGCGATCGTCGCGCAGACGGCCGCCGGCTCCCCGCCCTTCGACAAAACAGCGAAGGGCCACGGATGCGTCGCGGCCACCTTTATGGGCGTGACGATCGTCGGCGTGTACTTCTCGCCGAACCGGAGCCTGGCCGCATTCGAGCAATTCCTGCTCGAGGTCAGTGCTCTGGTCGGCCAGAGTCACCCAATCCCAGTCCTGGTCGCCGGGGACTTCAACGCCAAGTCGACGGCTTGGGGTTCCCCGGCCACCGATGCGCGGGGCGAGGTACTGGAGGAGTGGGCTGCCACGTCGGGCTTGGTTCTCCTGAACCGGGGGTCGGTAGACACGTGCGTGCGGCACAACGGGGGTTCCATCGTGGACCTCACGTTCGCGACCCCGTGTCTTGCGCGCCGTGTCCAAAACTGGAGGGTGCTCGGGGAGGCGGAGACGCTCTCGGACCACCGGTATATCCGGTTCGAGGTCGCCGCCAACCCTGGAGCTCCACAGAGCCGGCCCCCGCGCGGGGGAGGACCGCGCTGGGCCCTCAAGACCTTGGACGGTGACGTCATCGTCGAGGCGTCCATCGTCCAGGCTTGGCTACCGGCGCCGGAGGGCCCGGCGGCCGACGTGGACGGGCGAGCGGAGCGGTTGAGCGAGTCCATGGTGCAGGTGTGCGACGCCGGCATGTCGCGCGCCAGACCGCTCCCGCCCCGCAGATGGGTGTACTGGTGGTCGGCGGACCTACGCCGGCTTCGCGAAGCGTGCGTAGCGGCCAGACGCCAGTACACCCATTACAGAAGGCGGCGTAGTCGGGTGGATGCCGAGGAAAGCCGCCTCTATGCCGCATACAGGGAGAGATGCGTCTCTCTGCAGACCGCCATACGGGAGGCAAAGGCCGAGTCGTGGGGAGAGTGGTTGGAGACTCTGAATAGAGATCCCTGGGGGCGCCCGTACAAGACGGTGCGTGGTCAGCTGCGCCCCTGGGCCCCTCCGCTGACCCAGAGTCTCCAACCAGAGCTGGTGGCTAACGTTGTCGCCACTCTCTTCCCAGAGAGGGCCGACTCGGCGCCGCCGCCCGTGGCGGCTGCATCGTCGGAGAGCTCAGACGCCCCGATACCCGAGGTGTCTCGGGCGGAGCTGGAGGCTGCGGTGGAGCGGCTCCGCGCCAAGAGCACGGCACCGGGCCCAGACGGGGTGCCCGGTAGGGTGTGGGCGCTAGCCCTGGAGGCCCTCGGGCCCAGGGTGGTCGAGCTCTTCGAAGCCTGTATGCGGCGTGGTCGCTTTCCGAGGCAGTGGAAGGTCGGCAGGCTCGTGCTGCTGCGCAAGGAGGGTCGCCCGGCGGACTCGCCGTCGGCATACCGGCCCATAGTGCTGCTCGACGAGGTGAGCAAGCTCTTCGAGCGGATTATTTCCGCGCGCCTTGTCGAGCACCTCGAACGGGTCGGGCCGGGGCTGAGTGACCGGCAGTTCGGTTTCCGCCGGGGCCGGTCGACGGTCGACGCCATCGCGCGTGTGAGGGACCTCTCGGAGGAGGCAGTGTCCCGGGGAGAGGTTGTTCTGGCGGTGTCTTTAGACATCGCCAACGCCTTCAACACCCTCCCCTGGGGCTGTGTTCGGGCGGCGCTGGAACATCATGGCGTGCCCGAATACATGCGTCGTCTCCTCTACGACTACTTCTCCGAGAGGGAAGTGGTGTACCCGACGCGCGACGGGTGGGGCCGCCGGGTAATGACGTGCGGTGTTCCACAGGGATCGGTCCTTGGGCCGCTCCTGTGGAACATCGGCTACGACTGGGTGCTGCGGGGCGCTAATCTGCGGGGGGTCGACGTAACTTGTTACGCCGACGACACCCTCGTCACGTCCTGCGGCGCCACATACCGAGAGGCGGCCCTGTTGGCGACGGCCGGAGTGGCCCAAGTGGTGGCCCGAATCCGCCGGCTGGGGCTGGAGGTGGCGCTGGATAAGTCGGAGGCTCTGTGTTTTCACGGAGCCCGACGCGCCCCTCCCGCAGGTTCCCAGCTGGTGGTCGGCGGCGTCTCCATCGCTGTCGAGTCGACGATGCGGTACCTAGGCCTCGTCCTCGACAGCCGATGGAACTTCCGAGAGCACTTCCGGCGACTGGTCCCCAGGTTGTTGCGAGCGGCCGGCGCTTTGAGCTGGCTGCTGCCGAACCTGGGCGGACCGTCAGTCGCATGCCGCCGGTTGTACGCCGGGGTGGTGCGGTCGATGGCCCTGTACGGGGCCCCGATCTGGGCGGACACCCTGATTGCCCAGAATAGGACCCTCCTGCGCCAGGCGCAACGGGTCATGGCAATCAGGGTGGTGAGAGGGTACCGCACCATCTCGTGCGAGGCGGCGTGCGTCCTGGCAGGGACCCCACCGTGGGACCTGGACGCGGAAGTGCTCTCGGCGGTGTACTGGCGCCGCAGCGCAGCAGCACAAGCGGATGAGGTGAATCCAGAGCCGGGGGAGGCCGGGCGGCAGGGGCGACTCGACCGCCAGGTCCTCCTCCGGAAATGGAAGGAAAGGCTGGCGGAGCCGACCGCCGGCCGAAGAACGGTGGAGGCGATTCGGCCCGTCCTGGAAGGGTGGGTCGATCGCCGACACGGGGCCCTCACCTTCCACGCTGTGCAGATCCTGACGGGGCACGGTTGCTTCGGCAGGTACCTGTGCAGCGTGGCGGGTCGAGAGCCGACCAGCGTGTGCCACGCCTGTGGGTGTCCGGAGGACACGGCGGAGCACACGCTGGTGGAATGCCCCGAATGGGACGAGCCGCGGGCGATGCTCGCCGCGGCTATAGGGGACGACCTGTCGCTGCCGGGCGTAGTGAAAGCCATGGTCGGCAGCGACAGAGCGTGGAAGGCGGTGCTCCGATTCTGCGCCACGGTGATGGCGCAGAAGGAGGCGGCGGAGCGGGTGAGGGAAGACGACCCTCTGTCGACCCCGATCCGCCGCAAGAGAGTGGGGCGCAGGCGCCTGGCGCATGAGCGCCGCCTTCCCCCATAACGTGGGTCTCCGGGCGGTGGAACCGGGGGGTACCATCGCCCAGCAGGAGGAGACCCCCGAGACGGCTGGCGTGTCACGTGTTCCGGCACGCCAGGTTGAATGGTGAGTGGCGCTCCAGGTGAGCGCCCCACATGATGGGCCCCTAGTCCCGGGCAACCGTCGGCGGAGCAGCGGAAGTATGCGTATGCGTTCCCGCAGCTCCGCCGGAAGACGGTGAGGAGGAACACCGCTGGTTTTTAGCCGGTAAGAGTCCGGCATAACCCGACAGCGCCCCCGCGTCTGTCGGGTATCCATGAGGATTTTCCAGCGTTATCAAAAAAAAAAAAAAAAAAAAAAAAAAAAAAAGGTTAGGTTAGGTTAGGTTCTGCCTCCCCCCCGGGGGTTGCCCGCCTTGTCGTGGCGGGGGGGCTTAGTAACCGTGGACTGGTCACCCACGGTGAAGCTAAGAGGCAACCAGGGCCGGCCTGTTTGGGTCGCCGGCTGGCCCGAGGAGGACGCGCTCCCAGCGGGCTGAACCAGTCCGCTGCGGACGCGCGTGGAGGTGGGACCGCAGAAGAAGAGGAGTGCCGGTATTACGGTGCGCCGTTCTCCCTATCTTCTGCGGTCGTGGAGGGATCGCAGGGGGAGAGGCGTGTTGGTATTACGGTGCGCCACTCTCCCTACCCCCTGCGAGCTGGCGGGGCCGTTCCGTCGAAACGGCACTGGTGGGGCCGCAGAGGAAGAGGCATGTCGGTATTGCGGTGCGCCGCTTGCTCTATCCTCTGCGGCCGAGTTGTGGTCGGTGGAAGAACCACAGACCTGATCTTCCACCGGGTACCAGTTATCTGGTACCCATGGCCTCCTAGTAGCAGACTCAAGGGGAGTCTGCTACAGTACTGGTGGAGGCCGAGGAGGGAGGCGCACCTTACCATCTGGTGCGCCCATCGTGGAGGGCCTTCGGGCTTTCGCGGTGGAGCCGCTAGTGGGCGGCTGCCGCCGGCGGGGTCGCGGATGTGTGCGAAAGCGTTCCCGTAACCCCGTCACAAGGCGGCGAGGTGGAAGATGGGGGGGTTTTTAGTGGGTATACCGTGGGTCTCATTAGCCTATACGGGAGTCCCACATAACCACTCGGGTGCCCCCTGCGCCCGGGTGGTATGCGTAATGCATTTTCCCCCCCGAAAAAAAAAAAAAAAAAAAAAAGGTTAGGTTCTGCCTCCCCCCCAGGGGCCGCCACCTTGTCGTGGTGGGGGGGCTTGCGTGTCCCGATGATCTCCAAGGCTATGCCGTACAGGGCTTCCCATAACGGACAGGCTTGGAAGGAGGGGCCAGACTAAGAGCGGCTCAAAGTTGGTTTCTCTCCGCCTAGTGCGGATGAGACCAATGGGTGGGGTCTCTCCACGTGTCCCTCTGACTTATCAGAGGGCACTGTGGATGAGACCAGGGTGGGTAAAACCCTTGAGGTTTACTCACCCAAACGCGGGGGCGACGGGCTGTCGGTCACGGCAGCATGGCTTAGGCCACCGTCGGCCAACTCGCTCCCTGACCCGTAGGCGTCAGGGGTGAGGGCCGCCACTTCGGTGGGGGCCGCGAGGAAGAAAACCTCTCTAAAAAATTACCCCAAGTCGGTGTCTCTCCACGTGCCCCTCTGCTCAGACAGAAGGCACTGTGGATGAGACTACGTGGTGGGGTCTCTCCACGTGTCCCTCTGCTTTAGCAGAGGGCACTGTGGATGGGACCAGGGTGGGATAAACCCATGTGGTTTACCTACCCTAACGCAGGGGCGACGGGCTGTCGGTCACGGCAGCATGGCTTAGGCCACCGTCGGCCAACTCGCTCCCTGACCCGTAGGCGTCAGGGGTGAGGGCCGCCACTTCGGTGGGGGCCGCGAGGAAGAAAACCTCAATAAAAAATTACCCTAATCCCAAGCTCAGGCCTTGGCGATGGGATGAATGGTTGGGGGGTACCCAATCCCGAGAGGTAGGGGATCTCACCCCGTTCAAAAAAAGAAAACAAAATGGAAAGTACGGCCAAAACAAAACGTCCCCAGGAGGGTCCCGGCATCTCCGATGCCGGGGAATCCCTCACCGTGCCCACTTTGGGTGCGGTCTGCCCCTCGTATCTGGGGGGGGCACCAAGCTTTCAAACCAACGACCAACGCACACGCACACTGGACACCGAATTGCTCACGGACGGAACCACGAAAGACGGGGAGACCCAGGAGATCGCGGAGGAGGAGTCTGACTCCTCGGATGCGACCCTGGTGTCGGTGTCGTCCGCAGACGACACGGCGGGACGCTTCTGGCGCAGTACGCGGAAGCGGCCCCTGAAAGGGGATGAGGTGGAGGCATCGGAGTTGGTCGAGCTTTCTAAAAAGAAAGCTCCCACTCCGGCGCCTGTAAGACGTGGGAGAGGGCGACCGCCCACGACAGGAGAGTACGTCGGCCTAGCTAAGGCGAAGCAGGCGTACCTCCAAGTCCAAAAGGAGGAGGAGAAGCTCCGGGCGGAGATGGAGGTGGCCGAAATGGCCCGAGACCTCCGATCTCGGTCCCGCTCTCGGTCGAGGTGTCTGTCCGACTCGTCGTCGCTGCCATGCGGCGAAGACGGACCCTCGACATCGGAGCTCAGAAAAAAGGCGGAGGACAGCGTGCTCCTCATCCAGGCTGTCGCGACGAAGTCGCGCAACCTGAAGGGCACGCTGCAGAGGGACCTCAAGGAGGCCTCTGCAACCTTGATGGGGGTGGTAGCGGAGCTGGCAGAGCGCTCCGCTACGCAGGAGACGGCTCGGCTCGAGAGGGCCAATGCCCGCCTGCAGAGCGAGGTCGCCGAACTCCGCAAGGAGATCGCGGACCTGCGGGCGAGCCTCGTCGGGCCTTCGGAGCCGAGCGGAGCCGATCGCGACGCCTCTCTGATGCGTTCTATCATGGTGGAAGTGGGGACCATGATGGACGCAAAGATCGAGGCACTCGCGATGCGGCTCCCTCCCGAGCCACGCCTCCGGCCGCCTTTGGCCGCCGACAAGAAGAGGGCTGAGGCTGCGCCTCCCGCTCCCGAGCCGGTCCTCCGGCCGCCTCTGGCCGCCGTCAGGGCGAGGGCTGAGGCTGCGCCTCCCGCTCCCGCTCCCGCGAAGAAGGGGAAAGCGCCTCCCAAGGCGTACTCGGAGGTGGCGGCGCCAACGCCCGGCGCTCCGAAGCCCCCGACGACGGCCGTGCCCCAGGAGTGGACCGAGGTTCCCAAGCGGGGCAAGCGGGACAAGCGTGGAGGTAAAAAGGGCAGCGCACCGGCGGACAAGCCCCCGTCCAAGAAGGCCCCGGCGGCGAAGCTTCGCGCCCCGCGCTCGGCTGCGGTGTCCATCACCATCCAGCCGGGCGCCACGGTGGAGGGCAAGGAGCTGTCCTACAAGGACGTGCTCGACGGGGCCAAGCGGAGGATCGACCTGGAAGGCTTAGGCCTGAAGGGTCTCCGATTCCGCACCGCCGTGACGGGGGCCCGCATGCTCGAGATCCCCGGGGCTGACAGCGGCGAGAAGGCGGACCTGCTGGCGGCAAAGCTGCGGGAGGTCCTTCCTGCGGACCTGGTCCGCGTCTCCAGGCCCGTGAAGTGCACAGACTTGCGCATCAGCGAGCTGGATGACGCGGTGTCCCAGGAGGAGGTGGCGGCCGCGGTGGCCCGCTCCGGGGAATGCCCCGTCGAGCAGGTCAAGTGCGGGGAGATCCGCCGCTTCTCCCCCGACAGCCCCGGCATGGCATGGGTGCGCTGCCCTATTTCGGCGGCGAAAAAGGTCGCCTCCAGCGGGCGGCTACTGGTGGGGTGGGTGTCGGCGCGGGCCAGGCTCCTTGAAGCCAAGCCCCTGCGCTGCTACCGGTGCCTCGACTCGGGGCACGTGCGTAGCAAGTGCACCTGCGAGGTGGACCGCAGCGATGCCTGCTATCGCTGCGGCCAAACGGGCCACAAGGCGGCTGGCTGCTCCGCTGCCCCACACTGCCCGCTGTGCGAGGCGAGGCAGAAGCCGGCGGACCACAGAGCGGGAAGCAAAGCCTGTGCCGCTTCCGCCCCCGCCAAGTCCGCCAAGTCCGACAGAAAGAAAAAGAAGGAGAAGCCCGCCGGGAAAGGCCCAACAGCCCACCCCCGGCCGGCCCGCCCGTCCGCCGCTGACGCGGAACGCGCTGCGAGGGTTGCGGACATGGTCGTAGATTAAGTATGGCCATGTCCCTCTTGCAGGCGAACCTCAACCACTCGGCCAGAGCTCAGGACCTCTTGTACCAGAGCCTGGCCGAGTGGTCGATCCAAGCGGCGGTGGTGGCGGAGCCTTACCTCGTCCCCGCCAGGGACAACTGGGTTGGTGACCGGGAGGACACGGTGGCGATCGTCGCGCAGACGGCCGCCGGCTCCCCGCCCTTCGACAAAACAGCGAAGGGCCACGGATGCGTCGCGGCCACCTTTATGGGCGTGACGATCGTCGGCGTGTACTTCTCGCCGAACCGGAGCCTGGCCGCATTCGAGCAATTCCTGCTCGAGGTCAGTGCTCTGGTCGGCCAGAGTCACCCAATCCCAGTCCTGGTCGCCGGGGACTTCAACGCCAAGTCGACGGCTTGGGGTTCCCCGGTCACCGATGCGCGGGGCGAGGTAATGGAGGAGTGGGCTGCCACGTCGGGCTTAGTTCTTCTAAACCGGGGGTCGGTAGACACGTGCGTGCGGCACAACGGGGGTTCAATCGTGGACCTTACGTTCGCGACCCCGTGTCTTGCACGCCGTGTCCAAAACTGGAGGGTGCTCGGGGAGGCGGAGACGCTCTCGGACCACCGGTATATCCGGTTCGAGGTCGCCGCCAACCCTGGAGCTCCACAGAGCCGGCCCCCGCGCGGGGAAGGACCGCGCTGGGCCCTCAAGACCTTGGACGGTGACGTCATCGTCGAGGCGTCCATCGTCCAGGCTTGGCTACCGGCGCCGGAGGGCCCGGCGGCCGACGTGGACGGGCGAGCGGAGCGGTTGAGCGAGTCCATGGCGCAGGTGTGCGACGCCGGTATGTCGCGCGCCAGACCGCTCCCGCTCCGCAGATGGGTGTACTGGTGGTCGGCGGACCTACGCCGGCTTCGCGAAGCGTGCGTAGCGGCCAGACGCCAGTACACCCATTACCGAAGGCGGCGAAGGCGGGTGGACGCCGAGGAAAGCCGCCTCTACGCCGCGTACAGGGAGAGATGCGTCTCTCTGCAGATCGCCATACGGGAGGCAAAGGCCGAGTCGTGGGGAGAGTGGTTGGAGACTCTGAATAGAGATCCCTGGGGGCGCCCGTACAAGACGGTACGTGGTCGGCTGCGCCCCTGGGCCCCTCCGCTGACCCAGAGTCTCCAACCAGAGTTGGTGGCTAACGTCGTCGCCACTCTCTTCCCAGAGAGGGCCGACTCGGCGCCGCCGCCCGTGGCGGCTGCATCGTCGGAGAGCTCAGACGCCCCGATACCCGAGGTGTCTCGGGCGGAGCTGGAGGCCGCGTTCCAACGGCTCCGCGCCAAGAGCACGGCACCGGGCCCTGACGGGGTGCCCGGTAGGGTGTGGGCGCTAGCCCTGGAGGCCCTCGGGCCCAGGGTGGTCGAGCTCTTCGACGCCTGTATGCGGCGTGGTCGCTTTCCTCGGAAATGGAAGGTCGGCAGGCTCGTGCTGCTGCGCAAGGAGGGTCGCCCGGCGGACTCGCCGTCGGCATACCGGCCCATAGTGCTGCTCGACGAGGTGAGCAAGCTCTTCGAGCGGATTATTTCCGCGCGCCTCGTCGAGCACCTCGAACGGGTCGGGCCGGGGCTGAGTGACCGGCAGTTCGGTTTCCGCCGGGGCCGGTCGACGGTCGACGCCATCGCGCGTGTGAGGGACCTCTCGGAGGAGGCAGTGTCCCGGGGAGAGGTTGTTCTGGCGGTGTCTTTAGACATCGCCAACGCCTTCAACACCCTCCCCTGGGGCTGTGTTCGGGCGGCGCTGGAACATCATGGCGTGCCCGAATACATGCGTCGTCTCCTCTACGACTACTTCTCCGAGAGGGAAGTGGTGTACCCGACGCGCGACGGATGGGGCCGCCGGGTAATGACGTGCGGTGTTCCACAGGGATCGGTCCTTGGGCCGCTCCTGTGGAACATCGGCTACGACTGGGTGCTGCGGGGCGCCAACCTGCGGGGGGTCGACGTAACTTGTTACGCCGACGATACCCTCGTCACGTCCTGCGGCGCCACATACCGAGAGGCGGCCCTGTTGGCGACGGCCGGAGTGGCCCAAGTGGTGGCTCGAATCCGCCGGCTGGGGCTGGAGGTGGCGCTGGATAAGTCGGAGGCTCTGTGTTTTCACGGAGCCCGACGCGCCCCTCCCGCAGGATCCCAGCTGGTGGTCGGCGGCGTCTCCATCGCTGTCGAGTCGACGATGCGGTACCTAGGCCTCGTCCTCGACAGCCGATGGAACTTCCGAGAGCACTTCCGGCGACTGGTCCCCAGGTTGTTGCGAGCGGCCGGCGCTCTGAGCTGGCTGCTGCCGAACCTGGGCGGACCATCAGTCGCATGCCGCCGGTTATACGCCGGGGTGGTGCGGTCGATGGCCCTGTATGGGGCCCCGATCTGGGCGGACACCCTGATCGCCCAGAACAGGACCCTCCTGCGCCAAGCGCAACGGGTCATGGCGATCAGGGTGGTGAGAGGGTACCGCACCATCTCGTGCGAGGCGGCGTGCGTCCTGGCCGGGACCCCACCGTGGGACCTGGACGCGGAAGTGCTCTCGGCGGTGTACTGGCGCCGTAGCGCAGCAGCACGAGCCGAGGAGGTTGATCCAGAGCCGGGGGAGGCCGGGCGGCAGGGGCGACTCGACCGCCAGGTCCTCCTCCGGAAATGGAAGGAAAGGCTGGCGGAGCCGACAGCCGGCAGACGGACGGTGGAGGCGATTCGGCCCGTCCTGGAAGGGTGGGTCGATCGCCGACACGGGGCCCTCACCTTCCACGCTGTGCAGATCCTGACGGGGCACGGTTGCTTCGGCAGGTACCTGTGCAGCGTGGCGGGTCGAGAGCCGACCAGCGTGTGCCACGCCTGTGGGTGTCCGGAGGACACGGCGGAGCACACGCTGGTGGAATGCCCCGAATGGGACGAGCCGCGAGCGATGCTCGCCGCGGCTATAGGGGACGACCTGTCGCTGCCGGGCGTAGTGAAAGCCATGGTCGGCAGCGACAGAGCGTGGAAGGCGGTGCTCCGATTCTGCGCCACGGTGATGGTGCAGAAGGAGGCGGCGGAGCGGGTGAGGGAAGACGACCCTCTGTCGACCCCGATCCGCCGCAAGAGAGTGGGGCGCAGGCGCCTGGCGCATGAGCGCCGCCTTCCCCCATAACGCGGGTCTCCGGGCGGTGGAACCGGGGGGTACCACCGCCCAGCAGGAAGAGACCCCCGTGACGGCTGGCGTGTCACGTGTTCCGACACGCCAGGTTGTATGGTGAGTGGCGCTCCAGGTGAGCGCCCCACATGATGGGCCCCTAGTCCCGGGCAACCGTCGGCGGAGCAGCGGACGTGTGCGTAAGCGTTCCCGCAGCTCCGCCGGAAGACGGCGAGGAGGAACACCGCTGGTTTTTAGCCGGTAAGAGTCCGGCATAACCCGACAGCGCCCCCGCGTCTGTCGGGTATCCATGAGGATTTTCCAGCGATATCAAAAAAAAAAAAAAAAAAAAAGGTTAGGTTCTGCCTCCCCCCCAGGGGCCGCCACCTTGTCGTGGTGGGGGGGCTTGCGTGTCCCGATGATCTCCAAGGCTATGCCGTACAGGGCTTCCCATAACGGACAGGCTTGGAAGGAGGGGCCAGACTAAGAGCGGCTCAACGTTGGTTTCTCTCCGCGTAGTGCGGATGAGACCAATGGGTGGGGTCTCTCCACGTGTCCCTCTGACTTATCAGAGAGCACTGTGGATGAGACCAGGGTGGGTAAAACCCTTGAGGTTTACTCACCCAAACGCGGGGGCGACGGGCTGTCGGTCACGGCAGCATGGCTTAGGCCACCGTCGGCCAACTCGCTCCCTGACCCGTAGGCGTCAGGGGTGAGGGCTGCCACTTCGGTGGGGGCCGCGAGGAAGAAAACCTCTCTAAAAAATTACCCTAAGTCGGTGTCTCTCCACGTGTCCCTCTGCTCAGGCAGAGGGCACTGTGGATGAGACTACATGGTGGGGTCTCTCCGCGTATCCCTCTGCTCAAGCAGAGGATAGTGCGGATGAGACCACGTGGTGGGGTCTCTCCACGTGTCCCTCTGCTTTAGCAGAGGGCACTGTGGATGGGACCAGGGTGGGATAAACCCAGGTTTACCCACCCTAACGCAGGGGCGACGGGCTGTCGGTCGCGAGACTGACAGCATGGCTTAGGCCACCGTCGGCCAACTCGCTCCCTGACCCGTAGGCGTCAGGGGTGAGGGCCGCCACCTCGGTGGGGGCCGCGAGGAAGAAAACCTCAATAAAAAATTACCCTAATCCCAAGCTCTGGCTTTGGCGATGGGATGAATGGTTGGGGGGTACCCAATCCGGAGAAGCAGGGGATCTCACCCCGCTCATAAAAAGAAAAACAATGGAAAGTAAGGTAGAAAACAAACGACCCCAGGAGGGTACCGGCATCTCCGATGCCGGAGAATCCCTCACCGTGCCCACTTTGGGTGCGGTCTGCCCCTCGTATCTGGGGGGGGCACCAAGCTTTCTGACAACCAACGACGACCAACGCACACGCACAACGGACACTGAGACGCACACGGACGGGAAAACGACGACAGGCGAGGAGACCCAGGAGGTTGCAGAGGAGGAATCTGACTCCTCGGATGCGACCCTGGTGACGGTGTCGTCCGCAGACGACACGGCGGGACGCTTCTGGCGCAGTACGCGGAAGCGGCCCCTGAAAGGGGACGAGGTGGAGGCATCGGAGTTGGTAGAGCTTTCTAAAAAGAAAGCTCCCACTCCGGTGCCTGTAAGACGTGGGAGAGGGCGACCGCCCACGACAGGAGAGTACGTCGGCCTAGCTAAGGCGAAGCAGGCGTACCTCCAGGCTCAGAAGGAGGAGGAGAAGCTCCGGGCGGAGATGGAGGTGGCCGAGATGGCCCGAGACCTCCGATCTCGGTCTCGCTCTCGGTCGAGGTGTCTGTCCGACACGTCGTCGCTGTCATGCGGCGAAGACGGACCCTCGAACCTGGAGCTTCGCAAAAAGGCGGAGGAGAGCGTGCTCCTTATCCAGGCTGTCGCGACGAAGTCGCGCAACCTTAAGGGCACGCTGCAGAGGGACCTCAAGGAGGCCTCTGCAAGCCTGATGGGGGTGGTAGCGGAACTCGCAGAGCGGTCCGCTACACAGGAGACGGCTCGGCTCGAGAGGGCCAATGCCCGGCTGCAGAGTGAGGTCGCCGAACTCCGCAAGGAGATCGCCGACCTGCGGGCGAGCCTCGCTAGGCCTGCGGAGCCGAGCGGAGCCGATCGAGAGGCCTTGTTGATGCGGTCCATCATGGTGGAAGTGGGGACCATGATGGACGCGAAGATCGAGGCACTCGCGATGCGGCTCCCTCCTGAGCCACGCCTCCGGCCGCCTTTGGCTGCCGACAGGGCGAGGGCTGAGGATGCGCCTTCCGCTCCTGAGCCGCGCCTCCGTTCGCCTCTGGCCGCCGACGGGGCGAGGGCTGAGGCTGCGCCTCCCGCTCCCGCTCCCGCGGCCGGGAAGAAGAAGAAGGAGAAGGGGAAAGCGCCTCCCAAGGCGTATTCGGAGGTGGCAGCGCCGACACCCGGCGCTCCGAAGCCCCCGACGACGGCCGTGCCCCAGGAGTGGACCGAGGTACCCAAGCGGGGCAAGCGGGAGAAGCGGGGCAAGAAAAAGGGCAGCGCACCGGCGGACAAGCCCCCGCCCAAGAAGAACCCGGCGGCGAAGCTTCGTGCCCCGCGCTCGGCTGCGGTGTCCATCACCATCCAGCCGGGCGCCACAGTGGAGGGCAAGGAGCTGTCCTATAAGGACGTGCTCGACGGGGCCAAGCGGAGGATCGACCTGGAAGGCTTAGGCCTGAAGGGTCTCCGATTCCGCACCGCCGTGACGGGGGCCCGCATGCTAGAGATCCCCGGGGCTGACAGCGGCGAGAAGGCGGACCTGCTGGCGGTCAAGCTGCGGGAGGTCCTTCCTGCGGACCTGGTCCGCGTCTCCAGGCCCGTGAAGTGCGCAGACCTGCGCATCAGCGAGCTGGATGACGCGGTGTCCCAGGAGGAGGTGGCGGCCGCGGTGGCCCGCTCCGGGGAATGCCCCGTCGAGCAGGTCAAGTGCGGGGAGATCCGCCGCTTCTCCCCCGACAGCCCCGGCACGGCGTGGGTGCGCTGCCCTGTCGCAGCTGCGAAAAAGGTCGCCTCCAGCGGGCGGCTACTGGTGGGGTGGGTGTCGGCCCGGGTCAGGCTGTTAGAGGCCAAGCCGCTGCGCTGCTACCGGTGCCTCGACTCGGGGCACGTGAGGAGTAAGTGCACCGGCGAGGTGGACCGCAGCGACACCTGCTATCGCTGCGGTCAACCGGGCCACAAGGCGGCTGGCTGCTCGGCTGCCCCACACTGCCCGCTGTGCGAGGCTAAGAAGAAGCCGGCGGACCACAGAGCGGGAAGCGGAGCCTGCACCGCTCCCGCCTCCGCCAAGTCCGCCAAGTCCGGCCCCAAAAAGCAGGGGAAAAAGAAGGTAAAGCCCGCCGGGAAAGGCCCAACAGCCCACCCCCGGCCGGCCCGCCCGTCCGCCGCTGACGCGGAACGCGCTGCGAGGGTTGCGGACATGGTCGTAGATTAAGTATGGCCATGTCCCTCTTGCAGGCGAACCTCAACCACTCGGCCAGAGCTCAGGACCTCTTGTACCAGAGCCTGGCCGAGTGGTCGATCCAAGCGGCGGTGGTGGCGGAGCCTTACCTCGTCCCCGCTAGGGACAACTGGGTTGGTGACCGGGAGGACACGGTGGCGATCGTCGCGCAGACGGCCGCCGGCTCCCCGCCCTTCGACAAAACAGCGAAGGGCCACGGATGCGTCGCGGCCACCTTTATGGGCGTGACGATCGTCGGCGTGTACTTCTCGCCGAACCGGAGCCTGGCCGCATTCGAGCAATTCCTGCTCGAGGTCAGTGCTCTGGTCGGCCAGAGTCACCCAATCCCAGTCCTGGTCGCCGGGGACTTCAACGCCAAGTCGACGGCTTGGGGTTCCCCGGTCACCGATGCGCGGGGCGAGGTAATGGAGGAGTGGGCTGCCACGTCGGGCTTAGTTCTTCTAAACCGGGGGTCGGTAGACACGTGCGTGCGGCACAACGGGGGTTCAATCGTGGACCTTACGTTCGCGACCCCGTGTCTTGCACGCCGTGTCCAAAACTGGAGGGTGCTCGGGGAGGCGGAGACGCTCTCGGACCACCGGTATATCCGGTTCGAGGTCGCCGCCAACCCTGGAGCTCCACAGAGCCGGCCCCCGCGCGGGGAAGGACCGCGCTGGGCCCTCAAGACCTTGGACGGTGACGTCATCGTCGAGGCGTCCATCGTCCAGGCTTGGCTACCGGCGCCGGAGGGCCCGGCGGCCGACGTGGACGGGCGAGCGGAGCGGTTGAGCGAGTCGATGGCGCAGGTGTGCGACGCCGGTATGTCGCGCGCCAGACCGCTCCCGCCCCGCAGATGGGTGTACTGGTGGTCGGCGGACCTACGCCGGCTTCGCGAAGCGTGCGTAGCGGCCAGACGCCAGTACACCCATTACCGAAGGCGGCGAAGGCGGGTGGACGCCGAGGAAAGCCGCCTCTACGCCGCGTACAGGGAGAGATGCGTCTCTCTGCAGATCGCCATACGGGAGGCAAAGGCCGAGTCGTGGGGAGAGTGGTTGGAGACTCTGAATAGAGATCCCTGGGGGCGCCCGTACAAGACGGTGTGTGGTCAGCTGCGCCCCTGGGCCCCTCCGCTGACCCAGAGTCTCCAACCAGAGTTGGTGGCTAACGTCGTCGCCACTCTCTTCCCAGAGAGGGCCGACTCGGCGCCGCCGCCCGTGGCGGCTGCATCGTCGGAGAGCTCAGACGCCCCGATACCCGAGGTGTCTCGGGCGGAGCTGGAGGCCGCGGTCCAACGGCTCCGCGCCAAGAGCACGGCACCGGGCCCTGACGGGGTGCCCGGTAGGGTGTGGGCGCTAGCCCTGGAGGCCCTCGGGCCCAGGGTGGTCGAGCTCTTCGACGCCTGTATGCGGCGTGGTCGCTTTCCTCGGAAATGGAAGGTCGGCAGGCTCGTGCTGCTGCGCAAGGAGGGTCGCCCGGCGGACTCGCCGTCGGCATACCGGCCCATAGTGCTGCTCGACGAGGTGAGCAAGCTCTTCGAGCGGATTATTTCCGCGCGCCTCGTCGAGCACCTCGAACGGGTCGGGCCGGGGCTGAGTGACCGGCAGTTCGGTTTCCGCCGGGGCCGGTCGACGGTCGACGCCATCGCGCGTGTGAGGGACCTCTCGGAGGAGGCAGTGTCCCGGGGAGAGGTTGTTCTGGCGGTGTCTTTAGACATCGCCAACGCCTTCAACACCCTCCCCTGGGGCTGTGTTCGGGCGGCGCTGGAACATCATGGCGTGCCCGAATACATGCGTCGTCTCCTCTACGACTACTTCTCCGAGAGGGAAGTGGTGTACCCGACGCGCGACGGATGGGGCCGCCGGGTAATGACGTGCGGTGTTCCACAGGGATCGGTCCTTGGGCCGCTCCTGTGGAACATCGGCTACGACTGGGTGCTGCGGGGCGCCAACCTGCGGGGGGTCGACGTAACTTGTTACGCCGACGATACCCTCGTCACGTCCTGCGGCGCCACATACCGAGAGGCGGCCCTGTTGGCGACGGCCGGAGTGGCCCAAGTGGTGGCTCGAATCCGCCGGCTGGGGCTGGAGGTGGCGCTGGATAAGTCGGAGGCTCTGTGTTTTCACGGAGCCCGACGCGCCCCTCCCGCAGGATCCCAGCTGGTGGTCGGCGGCGTCTCCATCGCTGTCGAGTCGACGATGCGGTACCTAGGCCTCGTCCTCGACAGCCGATGGAACTTCCGAGAGCACTTCCGGCGACTGGTCCCCAGGTTGTTGCGAGCGGCCGGCGCTTTGAGCTGGCTGCTGCCGAACCTGGGTGGACCATCAGTCGCATGCCGCCGGTTATACGCCGGGGTGGTGCGGTCGATGGCCCTGTATGGGGCCCCGATCTGGGCGGACACCCTGATCGCCCAGAACAGGACCCTCCTGCGCCAAGCGCAACGGGTCATGGCGATCAGGGTGGTGAGAGGGTACCGCACCATCTCGTGCGAGGCGGCGTGCGTCCTGGCAGGGACCCCACCGTGGGACCTGGACGCGGAAGTGCTCTCGGCGGTGTACTGGCGCCGTAGCGCAGCAGCACGAGCCGAGGAGGTTGATCCAGAGCCGGGGGAGGCCGGGCGGCAGGGGCGACTCGACCGCCAGGTCCTCCTCCGGAAATGGAAGGAAAGGCTGGCGGAGCCGACCGCCGGCCGAAGGACGGTGGAGGCGATTCGGCCCGTCCTGGAGGGGTGGGTCGATCGCCGACACGGGGCCCTCACCTTCCACGCTGTGCAGATCCTGACGGGGCACGGTTGCTTCGGCAGGTACCTGTGCAGCGTGGCGGGTCGAGAGCCGACCAGCGTGTGCCACGCCTGTGGGTGTCCGGAGGACACGGCGGAGCACACGCTGGTGGAATGCCCCGAATGGGACGAGCCGCGGGCGATGCTCGCCGCGGCTATAGGGGACGACCTGTCGCTGCCGGGCGTAGTGAAAGCCATGGTCGGCAGCGACAGAGCGTGGAAGGCGGTGCTCCGATTCTGCGCCACGGTGATGGCGCAGAAGGAGGCGGCGGAGCGGGTGAGGGAAGACGACCCTCTGTCGACCCCGATCCGCCGCAAGAGAGTGGGGCGCAGGCGCCTGGCGCATGAGCGCCGCCTTCCCCCATAACGCGGGTCTCCGGGCGGTGGAACCGGGGGGTACCATCGCCCAGCAGGAAGAGACCCCCGTGACGGCTGGCGTGTCACGTGTTCCGACACGCCAGGTTGAATGGTGAGTGGCGCTCCAAGTTGAGCGCCCCCCAAGATGGGCCCCGAGTCCCGGGCAACCGTCGGCGGAGCAGCGGAAGTATGCGTATGCGTTCCCGCAGCTCCGCCGGAAGACGGTGAGGAGGAACACCGCTGGTTTTTAGCCGGTAAGAGTCCGGCATAACCCGACAGCGCCCCCGCGTCTGTCGGGTATCCATGAGGATTTTCCAGCGTTAACAAAAAAAAAAAAAAAAAGGTTAGGTTCTGCCTCGGAAGTGCTCTCGGCGGTGTACTGGCGCCGCAGCGCAGCAGCACGAGCCGAGGAGGTTGATCCAGAGCCGGGGGAGGCCGGGCGGCAGGGGCGACTCGACCGCCAGGTCCTCCTCCGGAAATGGAAGGAAAGGCTGGCGGAGCCGACCGCCGGCAAACGGACGGTGGAGGCGATTCGGCCCGTCCTGGAAGGGTGGGTCGATCGCCGACACGGGGCCCTCACCTTCCACGCTGTGCAGATCCTGACGGGGCACGGTTGCTTCGGCAGGTACCTGTGCAGCGTGGCGGGTCGAGAGCCGACCAGCGTGTGCCACGCCTGTGGGTGTCCGGAGGACACGGCGGAGCACACGCTGGTGGAATGCCCCGAGTGGGACGAGCCGCGGGCGATGCTCGCCGCGGCTATAGGGGACGACCTGTCGCTGCCGGGCGTAGTGAAAGCCATGGTCGGCAGCGACAGAGCGTGGAAGGCGGTGCTCCGATTCTGCGCCACGGTGATGGCGCAGAAGGAGGCGGCGGAGCGGGTGAGGGAAGACGACCCTCTGTCGACCCCGATCCGCCGCAAGAGAGTGGGGCGCAGGCGCCTGGCGCATGAGCGCCGCCTTCCCCCATAACGCGGGTCTCCGGGCGGTGGAACCGGGGGGTACCATCGCCCAGCAGGAAGAGACCCCCGTGACGGCTGGCGTGTCACGTGTTCCGACACGCCAGGTTGAATGGTGAGTGGCGCTCCAAGTTGAGCGCCCCCCAAGATGGGCCCCTAGTCCCGGGCAACCGTCGGCGGAGCAGCGGACGTGTGCGTAAGCGTTCCCGCAGCTCCGCCGGAAGACGGCGAGGAGGAACACCGCTGGTTTTTAGCCGGTAAGAGTCCGGCATAACCCGACAGCGCCCCCGCGTCTGTCGGACCACAGAGCGGGAAGCAAAGCCTGTGCCGCTTCCGCCCCCGCCAAGTCCGGCCCCAAAAAGAAGGGCAAAAAGAATGGAAAGCCCGCCGGGAAAGGCCCAACAGCCCACCCCCGACCGGCCCGCCCGTCCGCCGCTGACGCGGAACGCGCCGCGAGGGTTGCAGACATGGTCGTAGATTAAGTATGGCCATGTCTGTCCTTCAGGCGAACCTCAACCACTCGGCCAGAGCTCAGGACCTCTTGTACCAGAGCCTGGCCGAGTGGTCGATCCAGGCGGCGGTGGTGGCGGAGCCTTACCTCGTCCCCGCCAGGGACAACTGGGTTGGTGACCGGGAGGACACGGTGGCGATCGTCGCGCAGACGGCCGCCGGCTCCCCGCCCTTCGACAAAACAGCGAAGGGCCACGGATGCGTCGCGGCCACCTTTATGGGCGTGACGATCGTCGGCGTGTACTTCTCGCCGAACCGGAGCCTGGCCGCATTCGAGCAATTCCTGCTCGAGGTCGGTGCTCTGGTCGGCCAGAGTCACCCAATCCCGGTCCTGGTCGCCGGGGACTTCAACGCCAAGTCGACGGCTTGGGGTTCCCCGGTCACCGATGCGCGGGGCGAGGTACTGGAGGAGTGGGCTGCCACGTCGGGCTTAGTTCTTCTGAACCGGGGGTCGGTAGACACGTGCGTGCGGCACAACGGGGGTTCCATCGTGGACCTTACGTTCGCGACCCCGTGTCTTGCGCGCCGTGTCCGAAACTGGAGGGTGCTCGGGGAGGCGGAGACGCTCTCGGACCACCGGTATATCCGGTTCGAGGTCGCCGCCAACCCTGGAGCTCCACAGAGCCGGCCCCCGCGCGGGGAAGGACCGCGCTGGGCCCTCAAGACCTTGGACGGTGACGTCATCGTTGAGGCGTCCATCGTCCAGGCTTGGCTACCGGCGCCGGAGGGCCCGGCGGCCGACGTGGACGGGCGAGCGGAGCGGTTGAGCGAGTCGATGGCGCAGGTGTGCGACGCCGGTATGTCGCGCGCCAGACCGCTCCCGCCCCGCAGATGGGTGTACTGGTGGTCGGCGGACCTACGCCGGCTTCGCGAAGCGTGCGTAGCGGCCAGACGCCAGTACACCCATTACCGAAGGCGGCGAAGTCGGGTGGATGCCGAGGAAAGCCGCCTCTACGCCGCATACAGGGAGGGATGCATCTCTCTGCAGATCGCCATACGGGAGGCAAAGGCCGAGTCGTGGGGAGAGTGGTTGGAGACTCTGAATAGAGATCCCTGGGGGCGCCCGTACAAGACGGTGCGTGGTCAGCTGCGCCCCTGGGCCCCTCCGCTGACCCAGAGTCTCCAACCAGAGCTGGTGGCTAACGTCGTCGCCACTCTCTTCCCAGAGAGGGCCGACTCGGCGCCGCCGCCCGTGGCGGCTGCATCATCGGAGAGCTCGGACGCCTCGATTCCCGAGGTGTCCCAGGTGGAGCTGGAGACCGCGGTCGAGCGTCTCCGCGCCAAACACACAGCACCGGGCCCCAATGGGGTGCCCGGTAGGGTGTGGGCGCTAGCCCTGGAGGCCCTCGGGCCCAGGGTGGTCGAGCTCTTCGACGCCTGTATGCGGCGTGGTCGCTTTCCTCGAAGGTGGAAGGTCGGCAGGCTCGTGCTGCTGCGCAAGGAGGGCCGCCCGGCGGACTCGCCGTCGGCATACCGGCCCATAGTGTTGCTCGACGAGGTGAGCAAGCTCTTCGAGCGGATTATTTCCGCGCGCCTCGTCGAGCACCTCGAACGGGTCGGGCCGGGGTTGAGTGACCGGCAGTTTGGTTTCCGCCGGGGCCGGTCAACGGTCGACGCCATCGCGCGTGTGAGGGACCTCTCGGAGGAGGCAGTGTCCCGGGGAGAGGTTGTTCTGGCGGTGTCTCTAGACATCGCCAACGCCTTCAACACCCTCCCCTGGGGCTGTGTTCGGGCGGCGCTGGGATACCACGGCGTGCCCGAATACCTGCGTCGTCTCCTCACCGACTACTTCTCCGAGAGGGAAGTGGTGTACCCGACGCGCGACGGGTGGGGCCGCCGGGTAATGACGTGCGGTGTTCCACAGGGATCGGTTCTCGGGCCGCTCCTGTGGAACATCGGCTACGACTGGGTGCTGCGGGGCGCGAATCTACGGGGGGTCGACGTAACGTGTTACGCCGACGACACCCTCGTAACGTCCTGCGGCGCCACGTACCGAGAGGCGGCCCTCTTGGCGACGGCCGGAGTGGCCCAAGTGGTGGCCCGAATCCGCCGGCTGGGGCTGGAGGTGGCGCTGGATAAGTCGGAGGCTCTGTGCTTTCACGGAGCCCGACGCGCCCCTCCCGCGGGATCCCAGCTGGTGGTCGGCGGTGTCTCCATCGCTGTCGAGTCGACGATGCGGTACCTAGGCCTCGTCCTCGACAGCCGATGGAACTTCCGGGAGCACTTCCGGCGACTGGTCCCCAGGTTGTTGCGAGCGGCCGGCGCTCTGAGCTGGCTGCTGCCGAACCTGGGCGGGCCGTCAGTCGCGTGCCGCCGGTTGTACGCCGGGGTGGTGCGGTCGATGGCCCTGTATGGGGCCCCGATATGGGCGGACACCCTGATCGCCCAGAACAGGACTCTCCTGCGCCAAGCGCAACGGGTCCTGGCGATCAGGGTGGTGAGAGGGTACCGCACCATCTCGTGCGAGGCGGCGTGCGTCCTGGCCGGGACCCCACCGTGGGACCTGGACGCGGAAGTGCTCTCGGCAGTGTACTGGCGCCGCAGCGCAGCAGCTCGAGCCGAGGAGGTGGAGCCAGAGCCGGGGGAGGCCGGGCGGCAGGGGCAACTCGACCGCCAGGCCCTCCTCCGGAAATGGAAGGAGAGGCTGGCGGAGCCGACCGCCGGCAGACGGACGGTGGAGGCGATTCGGCCCGTCCTAGAAGGGTGGGTCGATCGCCGACACGGGGCCCTCACCTTCCACGCTGTGCAGATCCTGACGGGGCACGGTTGCTTCGGCAGGTACCTGTGCAGCGTGGCGGGTCGAGAGCCGACCAGCGTGTGCCACGCCTGTGGGTGTCCGGAGGACACGGCGGAGCACACGCTGGTGGAATGCCCCGAATGGGACGAGCCGCGGGCGATGCTCGCCGCGGCTATAGGGGACGACCTGTCGCTGCCGGGCGTAGTGAAAGCCATGGTCGGCAGCGACAGAGCGTGGAAGGCGGTGCTCCGATTCTGCGCCACGGTGATGGCGCAGAAGGAGGCGGCGGAGCGGGTGAGGGAAGACGACCCTCTGTCGACCCCGATCCGCCGCAAGAGAGTGGGGCGCAGGCGCCTGGCGCATGAGCGCCGCCTTCCCCCATAACGCGGGTCTCCGGGCGGTGGAACCGGGGGGTACCATCGCCCAGCAGGAAGAGACCCCCGTGACGGCTGGCGTGTCACGTGTTCCGACACGCCAGGTTGAATGGTGAGTGGCGCTCCAAGTTGAGCGCCCCCCAAGATGGGCCCCGAGTCCCGGGCAACCGTCGGCGGAGCAGCGGAAGTATGCGTAAGCGTTCCCGCAGCTCCGCCGGAAGACGGTGAGGAGGAACACCGCTGGTTTTTAGCCGGTAAGAGTCCGGCATAACCCGACAGCGCCCCCGCGTCTGTCGGGTATCCATGAGGATTTTCCAGCGATATCAAAAAAAAAAAAAAAAAAAAAGGTTAGGTTAGGTTCCCCCCCGAGGGCCGCCACCTTGTCGTGGTGGGGGGGCTTGCGTGTCCCAATGATCTCCAAGGCTATACCGTACAGGGTTTCCCATAACGGACAGGCTTGGAGGGAGGGGCCAGACCAAGAGCGGCTCACAGTTGGTGTCTCTCCACACTGTTTAGTGCGGATGAGACCATGGGGTGGGGTCCCTCTACGTGTCCCTCTGATTTAGCAGAGGGCACTGTAGATGGGACCAGGGTGGGAAAATCCCTTGAGGGTTGCTCACCCAAACGCAGGGGCGACGGGCTGTCGGTCGCGACACTGGCAGCATGGCTTAGGCCACCGTCGGCCAACTCGCTCCCTGACCCGTAGGCGTCAGGGGTGAGGGCCGCCACTCCGGTGGGGGCCGCGAGGAAGAAAACCTCTCTAAAAAATTACCCTAAGTTGGTGTCTCTCCACGTGTCCCTCTGACTTAGCAGAGGGCACTGTGGATGGGACCAGGGTGGGATAAACCCTTGAGGTTTACCCACCCTAACGCGGGGGCGACGGGCTGTCGGTCGCGAGACTGGCAGCATGGCTTAGGCCACCGTCGGCCAACTCGCTCCCTGACCCGTAGGCGTCAGGGGTGAGGGCCGCCACTCCGGTGGGGGCCGCGAGGAAGAAAACCTCTATAAAAAATTACCCTAATCCCAAGCTCTGGCCTTGGCGATGGGATGAATGGTTGGGGGGTACCCAATCCCGAGAGGCAGGGGATCTCACCCCGTTCAAAAAAAAGAAACAAAAATGGCTAGTTCTGAGAATACGTGTAATTTTCCCCAGGGGGGTCCCGGCTCAGCCGGGGAGTCCCCCCTCCTGTCTTCGGACGGGAGCTGCCCTCCGTATCCTGGGGTGGGCAAGAACAGCCTCGTAGGCCAGCAATCCGCTGGCCTCCGTGAACACAACGTAAGCGACTGCACAACGGACACCGAATCTGGAGAGAGAGTGGCGAGAGACGAGGAGACACAGGTGACTGCGGAGGAGTCTGACTCCTCGGTGGTGACCCTGGTCTCGGTGTCGTCCGGAGACGACTCGTCGGGGGGCCTGTGGCGCAATATGCGTAAACGGCCCCGAAAGGAAGGTGAGGAGGAGCCGGCAGTGGTCGAGCAGCTTGCTCCCACGCCGGTGACGAAGCGAGGGAGAGGGCGCCCGCCTACAACGGGCGAGTACGTCGGCCTGGCGAAAGCCAAGCAGGCGTATCTCAAAGCCCAGAGAGAAGAGGAGAGGCTCCGGGCGGAGAAGGAGGTGGCCGAGATGGCCCGAGACCTCCGATCTCGATCTCGCTCGCGGTCGAGGTGTCTGTCCGACACGTCGTCGCTGTCACGCGACGAAGACGGACCCTCGACATCCGAGCTTCGGAAAAAGGCGGAGGAAAGCGTGCTCCTCATTCAGGCTGTCGCGACAAAGTCGCGCAACCTGAAGGGCACGCTGCAGAGGGACCTCAAGGAGGCCTCTGCTAATCTGAGGGAGGTGGTAGCGGAACTCGCAGAGCGGTCCGCTACGCAGGAGACGGCTCGGCTCGAGAGGGCCAATGCCCGCCTGCAGAGCGAGGTCGCTGAACTCCGCAAGGAGATCGCGGAATTGCGGGCGAGCCTCGTTAGGCCCACTGAGCCGAGCGGAGCCGATCGAGACGCCTTGCTGATGCGGTCAATCATGGTGGAAGTGGGGACCATGATGGACGCAAAGCTCGAGGCGATCAAGATGCGGCTCCCTCCTGAGCCACGCCTCCGGCCGCCTCTGGCTTCCGACAGGGCGAGGGCTGAGGCTGCGCCTCCCGCTCCCGAGCCGCGCCTCCAGCCGCCTCAGGCCGCCGTCAGGGCAAGGGATGAGGCAGAGCCTCCCGCTCCCCCTCCCGCGAAGAAGAGGAAAGCGCCTCCCAAAGCGTACTCGCAGGTGGTAGCGCCGACACCCGGCGCTCCGAAGCCCCCGACGACAGCCGTCTCCGAACAGTGGAGCACGGTTGCCAAGCGGGGCAAGCGGGACAAGCGGGGGGGGAAAAAGGGCAGCGCACCGTCCGCGTCGGAGAAGCCGGCAACCCCGTCCAAGAAGAAGGCGGCGAAGCTTCGCGCCCCGCGCTCGGCTGCGGTGACTATCACCATCCAGCCGGGCGCCACGATGGAGGGCAAGGAGCTATCCTATAAGGATGTGCTCGATGGGGCGAAGCGGCGTATTGACCTGGATGGCTTAGGCCTGAAGGGTCTACGCTTCAGAACCGCTGTGACGGGGGCCCGCGTTCTTGAAGTTCCCGGGGCCGACGGTGGCGAGAAAGCGGACTTGCTGGCGGGCAAACTGCGGGAGGTCCTTCCCGCGGACCTGGTCCGCGTCGCCAGGCCCGTGAAATGCGCAGACCTGCGCATTAGCGACCTGGACGACGCGGTGTCCCGGGAGGAGGTGGCGGCCGCGGTGGCCCGCTCCGGGGAGTGCCCCCCCGAGCAGGTGAAGTGCGGGGAGATCCATCGCTTCTCCCCCGACAGCCCCGGCACGGCGTGGGTGCGCTGCCCTGTCACGGCAGCCAAGAAGGTCGCCTCCAGCGGGCGGCTACTGGTGGGGTGGGTGTCAGCCCGGGTCAGGCTCCTTGAGGCCAAACCCCTGCGGTGCTACCGGTGCCTCGATTCGGGGCACGTTCGGGGCAAATGCACCGCCGAGGTAGACCGCAGCGATACCTGCTATCGCTGCGGTCAACCGGGCCACAAGGCGGCTGGCTGTTCGGCTGCCCCACACTGCCCGTTGTGCGAGGCCAAGCAGAAGCCGGCGGACCACAGAGCGGGAAGCGGAGCCTGTACCGCTCCCGCCTCCGCCAAGTCCGCCAAGTCCGGCCCCAAAAAGAAGGGCAAAAAGAAAGGGAAGCCCGCCGGGAAAGGCCCAACAGCCCACCCCCGACCGGCCCGCCCGTCCGCCGCTGACGCGGAACGCGCCGCGAGGGTTGCAGACATGGTCGTAGATTAAGTATGGCCATGTCTGTCCTTCAGGCGAACCTCAACCACTCGGCCAGAGCTCAGGACCTCTTGTACCAGAGCCTGGCCGAGTGGTCGATCCAAGCGGCGGTGGTGGCGGAGCCTTACCTCGTCCCCGCCAGGGACAACTGGGTTGGTGACCGGGAGGACACGGTGGCGATCGTCGCGCAGACGGCCGCCGGCTCCTCGCCCTTCGACAAAACAGCGAAGGGCCACGGATGCGTCGCGGCCACCTTTATGGGCGTGACGGTCGTCGGCGTGTACTTCTCGCCGAACCGGAGCCTGGCCGCATTCGAGCAATTCCTGCTCGAGGTCGGTGCTCTGGTCGGCCAGAGTCACCCAATCCCGGTCCTGGTCGCCGGGGACTTCAACGCCAAGTCGACGGCTTGGGGTTCCCCGGTCACCGATGCGCGGGGCGAGGTACTGGAGGAGTGGGCTGCCACGTCGGGCTTAGTTCTTCTGAACCGGGGGTCGGTAGACACGTGCGTGCGGCACAACGGGGGTTCCATCGTGGACCTTACGTTCGCGACCCCGTGTCTTGCGCGCCGTGTCCGAAACTGGAGGGTGCTCGGGGAGGCGGAGACGCTCTCGGACCACCGGTATATCCGGTTCGAGGTCGCCGCCAACCCTGGAGCTCCACAGAGCCGGCCCCCGCGCGGGGAAGGACCGCGCTGGGCCCTCAAGACCTTGGACGGTGACGTCATCGTCGAGGCGTCCATCGTCCAGGCATGGCTACCGGCGCCGGAGGGCCCGGCGGCCGACGTGGACGGGCGAGCGGAGCGGTTGAGCGAGTCCATGGTGCAGGTGTGCGACGCCGGTATGTCGCGCGCCAGACCGCTCCCGCCCCGCAGGTGGGTGTACTGGTGGTCGGCGGACCTGCGCCGGCTTCGTGAAGCGTGCGTAGCGGCCAGACGCCAGTACACACATTACAGAAGGCGGCGAAGTCGGGTGGATGCCGAGGAAAGCCGCCTCTACGCCGCATACAGGGAGAGATGCGTCTCTCTGCAGATCGCCATACGGGAGGCAAAGGCCGAGTCGTGGGGAGAGTGGTTGGAGACTCTGAATAGAGATCCCTGGGGGCGCCCGTATAAGACGGTGCGTGGTCAGCTGCGCCCCTGGGCCCCTCCGCTGACCCAGAGTCTCCAACCAGAGTTGGTGGATAACGTCGTCGCCACTCTCTTCCCAGAGAGGGCCGACTCGGTGCCTCCGCCTATGGCGGCTGCATCGTCGGAGGGCTCGGACGCCTCGATACCCGAGGTGTCCCAGGAGGAGCTGGAGGCCGCAGTCCAACGGCTCCGCGCCAAACGCACAGCACCGGGCCCCGACGGGGTGCCCGGTAAAGTGTGGGCGCTAGCCCTGGAGGCCCTCGGGCCCAGGGTGGTCGAGCTCTTCGACGCCTGTATGCGGCGTGGTCGCTTTCCTCGAAGGTGGAAGGTCGGCAGGCTCGTGCTGCTGCGCAAGGAGGGCCGCCCGGCGGACTCGCCGTCGGCATACCGGCCCATAGTGTTGCTCGACGAGGTGAGCAAGCTCTTCGAGCGGATCATTTCCGCGCGCCTCGTCGAGCACCTCGAACGGGTCGGGCCGGGGTTGAGCGACCGGCAGTTCGGTTTCCGCCGGGGCCGGTCAACGGTCGACGCCATCGCGCGTGTGAGGGACCTCTCGGAGGAGGCAGTGTCCCGGGGAGAGGTTGTTCTGGCGGTGTCTCTAGACATCGCCAACGCCTTCAACACCCTCCCCTGGGGCTGTGTTCGGGCGGCGCTGGGATACCACGGCGTGCCCGAATACCTGCGCCGTCTCCTCACCGACTACTTCTCCGAGAGGGAAGTGGTGTACCCGACGCGCGACGGATGGGGCCGCCGGGTAATGACGTGCGGTGTTCCACAGGGATCGGTTCTCGGGCCGCTCCTGTGGAACATCGGCTACGACTGGGTGCTGCGGGGCGCGAATCTGCGGGGGGTCGACGTAACGTGTTACGCCGACGATACCCTCGTCACGTCCTGCGGCACCACGTACCGAGAGGCGGCCCTCTTGGCGACGGCCGGAGTGGCCCAAGTGGTGGCCCGAATCCGCCGGCTGGGGCTGGAGGTGGCGCTGGATAAGTCGGAGGCTCTGTGCTTTCACGGAGCCCGACGCGCCCCTCCCGCAGGATCCCAGCTGGTGGTCGGCGGTGTCTCCATCGCTGTCGAGTCGACGATGCGGTACCTAGGCCTCGTCCTCGACAGCCGATGGAACTTCCGGGAGCACTTCCGGCGACTGGTCCCCAGGTTGTTGCGAGCGGCCGGCGCTCTGAGCTGGCTGCTGCCGAACCTGGGCGGGCCGTCAGTCGCGTGCCGCCGGTTGTACGCCGGGGTGGTGCGGTCGATGGCCCTGTATGGGGCCCCGATATGGGCGGACACCCTGATCGCCCAGAACAGGACTCTCCTGCGCCAAGCGCAACGGGTCCTGGCGATCAGGGTGGTGAGAGGGTACCGCACCATCTCGTGCGAGGCGGCGTGCGTCCTGGCCGGGACCCCACCGTGGGACCTGGACGCGGAAGTGCTCTCGGCAGTGTACTGGCGCCGCAGCGCAGCAACACGAGCCAATGGGGTGGAACCAGAGCCGGGGGAGGCCGGGCGGCAGGGGCGACTCGACCGCCAGGTCCTCCTCCGGAAATGGAAGGACAGGCTGGCGGAGCCGACCGCCGGCAAACGGACAGTGGAGGCGATTCGGCCCGTCCTGGAAGGGTGGGTCGATCGCCGACACGGGGCCCTCACCTTCCACGCTGTGCAGATCCTGACGGGGCACGGTTGCTTCGGCAGGTACCTGTGCAGCGTGGCGGGTCGAGAGCCGACCAGCGTGTGCCACGCCTGCGGGTGTCCGGAGGACACGGCGGAGCACACGCTGGCGGAATGCCCGGAATGGGACGAGCCGCGGGCGATGCTCGCCGCGGCTATAGGGGACGACCTGTCGCTGCTGGGCGTAGTGAAAGCCATGGTCGGCAGCGACAGAGCGTGGAAGGCGGTGCTCCGATTCTGCGCCACGGTGATGGCGCAGAAGGAGGCGGCGGAGCGGGTGAGGGAAGACGACCCTCTGTCGACCCCGATCCGCCGCAAGAGAGTGGGGCGCAGGCGCCTGGCGCATGAGCGCCGCCTTCCCCCATAACGCGGGTCTCCGGGCGGTGGAACCGGGGGGTACCATCGCCCAGCAGGAGGAGACCCCCGAGACGGCTGGCGTGTCACGTGTTCCGGCACGCCAGGTTGTATGGTGAGTGGCGCTCCAGGTGAGCGCCCCACATGATGGGCCCCTAGTCCCGGGCAACCGTCGGCGGAGCAGCGGACGTGTGCGTAAGCGTTCCCGCAGCTCCGCCGGAAGACGGCGAGGAGGAACACCGCTGGTTTTTAGCCGGTAAGAGTCCGGCATAACCCGACAGCGCCCCCGCGTCTGTCGGGTATCCATGAGGATTTTCCAGCGTTATCAAAAAAAAAAAAAAAAAAGGTTAGGTTAGGTTGGGACCATGATGGACGCAAAGCTCGAGGCGATCAAGATGCGGCTCCCTCCTGAGCCACGCCTCCGGCCGCCTTTGGCCGCCGACAGGGCGAGGGCTGAGGCTGCGCCTCCCGCTCTCGAGCCGCGCCTCCGGCCGCCTCAGGCCGCCGTCAGGGCGAGGGATGAGGCAGCGCCTCCCGCTCCCGCTCCCCAAAACAAGAAGGGGAAAGCAAGGGCTCCCAAGGCGTACTCAGAGGTGGCAGCGCCGACACCCGGCGCCCCGAAGCCCACGACGACGGCCGTCCCCGAGCAGTGGAGCACGGCTGCCAAGCGGGGCAAGCGGGAGAAGAGGGGGAAGGAGAAGGGCAGCGCACCGTCCGCGTCGGAGAAGCCGGCAACCCCGTCCAAGAAGAAGGCGGCGAAGCTCCGCGCCCCGCGCTCGGCTGCGGTGACTATCACCATCCAGCCGGGCGCCACGATGGAAGGCAAAGAGCTATCCTATAAGGATGTGCTCGACGGGGCGAAGCGGCGTATTGACCTGGATGGCTTAGGCCTGAAGGGTCTACGCTTCAGAACCGCCGTGACGGGGGCCCGCGTTCTTGAAGTTCCCGGGGCCGACAGTGGCGAGAAAGCGGACTTGCTGGCGGGCAAACTGCGGGAGGTCCTTCCCGCGGACCTGGTCCGCGTCGCCAGGCCCGTGAAATGCGCAGACCTGCGCATTAGCGACCTGGACGACGCGGTGTCCCGGGAGGAGGTGGCGGCCGCGGTGGCCCGCTCCGGGGAATGCCCCCCCGAGCAGGTGAAGTGCGGGGAGATCCGCCGCTTCTCCCCCGACAGCCCCGGCACGGCGTGGGTGCGCTGCCCTGTCACGGCAGCCAAGAAGGTCGCCTCCAGCGGGCGGCTACTGGTGGGGTGGGTGTCGGCCCGGGTCAGGCTTCTCGAGGCCAGACCCCTGCGATGCTACCGGTGCCTCGACTCGGGGCACGTGCGCAGCAAATGCACCTGCGAGGTGGACCGCAGCGATGTCTGCTATCGCTGCGGTCAACCGGGCCACAAAGCGGTTGGCTGCTCCGCTGCCCCACACTGCCCGCTGTGTGAGGCTAAGCAGAAGCCGGCGGAACACAGGGCGGGAAGCGGAGCCTGTACCGCTCCCGCCTCCGCCAAGTCCGCCAAGTCCGGCCCCAAAAAGAAGGGCAAAAAGAAAGGGAAGCCCGCCGGGAAAGGCCCAACAGCCCACCCCCGACCGGCCCGCCCGTCCGCCGCTGACGCGGAACGCGCCGCGAGGGTTGCAGACATGGCCGTCGATTAAGGATGGCCATGTCTGTTCTGCAGGCGAACCTCAACCACTCGGCCAGGGCTCAGGACCTCTTGTACCAGAGCCTGGCCGAGTGGTCGATCCAAGCGGCGGTGGTGGCGGAGCCTTACCTCGTCCCCGCCAGGGACAACTGGGTTGGTGACCGGGAGGACACGGTGGCGATCGTCGCGCAGACGGCCGCCGGCTCCCCGCCCTTCGACAAAACAGCGAAGGGCCACGGATGCGTCGCGGCCACCTTTATGGGCGTGACGATCGTCGGCGTGTACTTCTCGCCGAACCGGAGCCTGGCCGCCTTCGAGCAATTCCTGCTCGAGGTCAGTGCTCTGGTCGGCCAGAGTCACCCAATCCCGGTCCTGGTCGCCGGGGACTTCAACGCCAAGTCGACGGCTTGGGGTTCCCCGGCCACCGATGCGCGGGGCGAGGTACTGGAGGAATGGGCTGCCACGTCGGGCTTGGTTCTCCTGAACGGGGGGTCGGTAGACACGTGCGTGCGGCACAACGGGGGTTCCATCGTGGACCTCACGTTCGCGACCCCGTGTCTTGCGCGCCGTGTCCAAAACTGGAGGGTGCTCGGGGAGGCGGAGACGCTCTCGGACCACCGGTATATCCGGTTCGAGGTCGCCGCCAACCCTGGAGCTCCACAGAGCCGGCCCCCGCGCGGGGAAGGACCGCGCTGGGCCCTCAAGACCTTGGACGGTGACGTCATCGTTGAGGCGTCCATCGTCCAGGCTTGGTTACCGGCGCCGGAGGGCCCGGCGGCCGACGTGGACGGGCGAGCGGAGCGGTTGAGCGAGTCGATGGCGCAGGTGTGCGACGCCGGTATGTCGCGCGCCAGACCGCTCCCGCCCCGCAGATGGGTGTACTGGTGGTCGGCGGACCTACGCCGGCTTCGCGAAGCGTGCGTAGCGGCCAGACGCCAGTACACCCATTACCGAAGGCGGCGAAGGCGGGTGGACGCCGAGGAAAGCCGCCTCTACGCCGCGTACAGGGAGAGATGCGTCTCTCTGCAGATCGCCATACGGGAGGCAAAGGCCGAGTCGTGGGGAGAGTGGTTGGAGACTCTGAATAGAGATCCCTGGGGGCGCCCGTACAAGACGGTGCGTGGTCAGCTGCGCCCCTGGGCCCCTCCGCTGACCCAGAGTCTCCAACCAGAGTTGGTGGATAACATCGTCGCCACTCTCTTCCCAGAGAGGGCCGACTCGGTGCCTCCGCCTATGGCGGCTGCATCGTCGGAGAGCTCAGACGCCCCGATACCCGAGGTGTCTCGGGCGGAGCTGGAGGCTGCGGTGGAGCGGCTCCGCGCCAAGAGCACGGCACCGGGCCCCGACGGGGTGCCCGGTAGGGTGTGGGCGCTAGCCCTGGAGGCCCTCGGGCCCAGGGTGGTCGAGCTCTTCGACGCCTGTATGCGGCGTGGTCGCTTTCCTCGAAGGTGGAAGGTCGGCAGGCTCGTGCTGCTGCGCAAGGAGGGCCGCCCGGCGGACTCGCCGTCGGCATACCGGCCCATAGTGTTGCTCGACGAGGTGAGCAAGCTCTTCGAGCGGATTATTTCCGCGCGCCTCGTCGAGCACCTCGAACGGGTCGGGCCGGGGTTGAGCGACCGGCAGTTCGGTTTCCGCCGGGGCCGGTCAACGGTCGACGCCATCGCGCGTGTGAGGGACCTCTCGGAGGAGGCAGTGTCCCGGGGAGAGGTTGTTCTGGCGGTGTCTCTAGACATCGCCAACGCCTTCAACACCCTCCCCTGGGGCTGTGTTCGGGCGGCGCTGGGATACCACGGCGTGCCCGAATACCTGCGCCGTCTCCTCACCGACTACTTCTCCGAGAGGGAAGTGGTGTACCCGACGCGCGACGGATGGGGCCGCCGGGTAATGACGTGCGGTGTTCCACAGGGATCGGTTCTCGGGCCGCTCCTGTGGAACATCGGCTACGACTGGGTGCTGCGGGGCGCGAATCTGCGGGGGGTCGACGTAACGTGTTACGCCGACGATACCCTCGTCACGTCCTGCGGCACCACGTACCGAGAGGCGGCCCTCTTGGCGACGGCCGGAGTGGCCCAAGTGGTGGCCCGAATCCGCCGGCTGGGGCTGGAGGTGGCGCTGGATAAGTCGGAGGCTCTGTGCTTTCACGGAGCCCGACGCGCCCCTCCCGCAGGATCCCAGCTGGTGGTCGGCGGTGTCTCCATCGCTGTCGAGTCGACGATGCGGTACCTAGGCCTCGTCCTCGACAGCCGATGGAACTTCCGGGAGCACTTCCGGCGACTGGTCCCCAGGTTGTTGCGAGCGGCCGGCGCTCTGAGCTGGCTGCTGCCGAACCTGGGCGGGCCGTCAGTCGCGTGCCGCCGGTTGTACGCCGGGGTGGTGCGGTCGATGGCCCTGTATGGGGCCCCGATATGGGCGGACACCCTGATCGCCCAGAACAGGACTCTCCTGCGCCAAGCGCAACGGGTCCTGGCGATCAGGGTGGTGAGAGGGTACCGCACCATCTCGTGCGAGGCGGCGTGCGTCCTGGCCGGGACCCCACCGTGGGACCTGGACGCGGAAGTGCTCTCGGCAGTGTACTGGCGCCGCAGCGCAGCAACACGAGCCAATGGGGTGGAACCAGAGCCGGGGGAGGCCGGGCGGCAGGGGCGACTCGACCGCCAGGTCCTCCTCCGGAAATGGAAGGAGAGGCTGGCGGAGCCGACCGCCGGCCGAAGAACGGTGGAGGCGATTCGGCCCGTCCTAGAGGGGTGGGTCGATCGCCGACACGGGGCCCTCACCTTCCACGCTGTGCAGATCCTGACGGGGCACGGTTGCTTCGGCAGGTACCTGTGCAGCGTGGCGGGTCGAGAGCCGACCAGCGTGTGCCACGCCTGTGGGTGTCCGGAGGACACGGCGGAGCACACGCTGGTGGAATGCCCCGAATGGGACGAGCCGCGGGCGATGCTCGCCGCGGCTATAGGGGACGACCTGTCGCTGCCGGGCGTAGTGAAAGCCATGGTCGGCAGCGACAGAGCGTGGAAGGCGGTGCTCCGATTCTGCGCCACGGTGATGGCGCAGAAGGAGGCGGCGGAGCGGGCGAGGGAAGACGACCCTCTGTCGACCCCGATCCGCCGCAAGAGAGTGGGGCGCAGGCGCCTGGCGCATGAGCGCCGCCTTCCCCCATAACGTGGGTCTCCGGGCGGTGGAACCGGGGGGTACCATCGCCCAGCAGGAGGAGACCCCCGAGACGGCTGGCGTGTCACGTGTTCCGGCACGCCAGGTTGTATGGTGAGTGGCGCTCCAGGTGAGCGCCCCACATGATGGGCCCCTAGTCCCGGGCAACCGTCGGCGGAGCAGCGGACGTGTGCGTAAGCGTTCCCGCAGCTCCGCCGGAAGACGGTGAGGAGGAACACCGCTGGTTTTTAGCCGGTAAGAGTCCGGCATAACCCGACAGCGCCCCCGCGTCTGTCGGGTATCCATGAGGATTTTCCAGCGTTATCAAAAAAAAAAAAAAAAAAAAAAGGTTAGGTTAGGTTCCCCCCCGGGGGTTGCCCGCCTTGTCGTGGCGGGGGGGCTTAGTAACCGTGGACTGGTCACCCACGGTGAAGCTAAGAGGCAACCAGGGCCGGCCTGTTTGGGTCGCCGGCTGGCCCGAGGAGGACGCGCTCCCAGCGGGCTGAACCAGTCCGCTGCGGACGCGCGTGGAGGTGGGACCGCAGAAGAAGAGGAGTGCCGGTATTACGGTGCGCCTATCTTCTGCGGCCGTGGAGGGATCGCAGGGGGAGAGGCGTGTTGGTATTACGGTGCGCCACTCTCCCTACCCCCTGCGAGCTGGCGGGGCCGTTCCGCCGAAACGGCACTGGTGGGGACGCAGAGGAAGAGGCATGTCGGTATTGCGGTGCGCCGCTTGCCCTATCCTCTGCGGCCGAGTTGTGGTCGGTGGAAGAACCACAGACCTTATCTTCCACCGGGTACCAGTTATCTGGTACCCATGGCCTCCTAGTAGCAGACTCGGGGGGAGTCTGCTACAGTACTGGTGGAGGCCGAGGAGGGAGGCGCACCTTAACATCTGGTGCGCCCATCGTGGAGGGCCTTCGGGCTTTCGCGGTGGAGCCGCTAGTGGGCGGCTGCCGCCGGCGGGGTCGCGGATGTGTGCGAAAGCGTTCCCGTGACCCCGTCACAATGCGGCGAGGCGGAAGATGGGGGGGTTTTTAGTGGGTATACCGTGGGTCTCATTAGCCTAGACGGGAGTCCCACATAACCACTCGGGTGCCCCCTGTGCCCGGGTGGTATGCGTAATGCATTTTCCCCCCCGAAAAAAAAAAAAAAAAAAAAAAAAAAAAAAAAAAAAAAAAAAAAGGTTAGGTTAGGTTCCCCCCCGAGGGCCGCCACCTTGTCGTGGTGGGGGGGCTTGCGTGTCCCGATGATCTCCAAGGCTATGCCGTACAGGGTTTCCCATAACGGACAGGCTTGGAAGGAGGGGCCAGACCAAGAGCGGCTCACAGTTGGGTCTCTCCGCACGGTGTTGTGCGGATGAGACCATGGGGTGGGGTCTCTCCACGTGTCCCTCTGACTTATCAGAGGGCACTGTGGATGAGACCAGGGTGGGAAAAACCCTCGAGGTTTACTCACCCAAACGCGGGGGCGACGGGCTGTCGGTCACGGCAGCACGGCTTAGGCCACCGTCGGCCAACTCGCTCCCTGACCCGTAGGCGTCAGGGGTGAGGGCCGCCACTTCGGTGGGGGCCGCGAGGAAGAAAACCTCTCTAAAAAATTACCCAAGTCGGTGTCTCTCCACGTGTCCCTCTGCTCAGGCAGAGGGCACTGTGGATGAGACTACGTGGTGGGGTCTCTCCACGTGTCCCTCTGCTTTAGCAGAGGGCACTGTGGATGGGACTAGGGTGGGATAAACCCAGGTTTACCTACCCTAACGCGGGGGCGACGGGCTGTCGGTCGCGAGACTGACAGCATGGCTTAGGCCACCGTCGGCCAACTCGCTCCCTGACCCGTAGGCGTCAGGGGTGAGGGCCGCCACTTCGGTGGGGGCCGCGAGGAAGAAAACCTCTATAAAAAATTACCCTAATCCCAAGCTCTGGCCTTGGCGATGGGATGAATGGTTGGGGGGTACCCAATCCCGAGAGGCAGGGGATCTCACCCCGCTCAAAAAAAGAAAACAAAATGGAAAGTTCGGCGAAAACAAAACGTCCCCAGGAGGGTCCCGGCATCTCCGATGCCGGGGAATCCCTCACCGTGCCCACTTTGGGTGCGGTCTGCCCCTCGTATCTGGGGGGGGCACCAAGCTTTCAGAGTACAAACGACGACAACACGCAACGCACAACGGATACCGAGAGAAACGAGGAGACCCAGGAGGTCGCGGAGGAGGAGTCTGACTCCTCGGATGCGACCCTGGTGACGGTGTCGTCCGCAGACGACACGGCGGGACGCTTCTGGCGCAGTACGCGGAAGCGGCCCCTGAAAGGGGACGAGGTGGAGGCATCGGAGCTGGTCGAGCATTCTAAAAAGAAAGCTCCCACTCCGGTGCCTGTAAGACGAGGGAGAGGGCGGCCGCCCACTACCGGAGAGTACGTCGGCCTAGCTAAGGCGAAGCAGGCGTACCTCCAGGCGCAAAAGGAGGAGGAGAAGCTCCGGGCGGAGATGGAGGTGGCCGAGATGGCCCGAGACCTCCGATCTCGGTCTCGCTCTCGGTCGAGGTGTCTGTCCGACACGTCGTCGCTGTCATGCGGCGAAGACGGACCCTCGACTCTGGAGCTTCGTAAAAAGGCGGAGGACAGCGTGCTCCTCATCCAGGCTGTCGCGACGAAGTCGCGCAACCTGAAGGGCACGCTGCAGAGGGACCTCAAGGAGGCCTCTGCCAACTTGATGGGGATAGTAGCGGAGCTGGCAGAGCGCTCCGCTACTCAGGAGACGGCTCGGCTCGAGAGGGCCAATGCCCGCCTGCAGAGTGAGGTCGCCGAACTCCGCAAGGAGATCGCCGACCTGCGGGCGAGCCTCGCTAAGCCTGCGGAGCCGAGCGGAGCCGATCGCGACGCCTCTCTGATGCGGTCTATCATGGTGGAAGTGGGGACCATGATGGACGCGAAGATCGAGGCACTCGCGATGCGGCTCCCTCCTGAGCCACGCCTCCGGCCGCCTTTAGCCGCCGACAAGAAGAGGGCTGAGGCTGCGCCTCCCGCTCCCGAGCCGGTCCTCCGACCGCCTCTGGCTGCCGTCAGGGCGAGGGCTGAGGCTGCGCCTCCCGCTCCCGCTCCCACGAAGAAGGGGAAAGCGCCTCCCAAGGCGTACTCGGAGGTGGCGGCGCCAACGCCCGGCGCTCCGAAGCCCCCGACGACGGCCGTGCCCCAGGAGTGGACCGAGGTTCCCAAGCGGGGCAAGCGGGACAAGCGGGGTGGCAAAAAGGGCAGCGCACCGGCGGACAAGCCCCCGCCCAAGAAGAACCCGGCGGCGAAGCTTCGCGCCCCGCGCTCGGCTGCGGTGTCCATCACCATCCAGCCGGGCGCCACGGTGGAGGGGAAGGAGCTAACGTATAAAGACGTGCTCGACGGGGCGAAGCGGCGTATTGACCTGGAAGGCTTAGGCCTGAAGGGTCTGCGCTTCAGAACCGCCGTGACGGGGGCCCGCATGTTGGAGATCCCCGGGGCCGACAGCGGCGAGAAGGCGGACCTCCTGGCGGGCAAACTGCGGGAGGTCCTTCCCGCGGAGCTGGTCCGCGTCTCCAGACCCGTGAAGTGCGCAGACCTGCGCATAAGCGAGCTGGATGACGCGGTGGCCCCGGAGGAGGTGGCGGCTGCGGTGGCCCGCTACGGGGAATGCCCCCCCGAGCAGGTGAAGTGCGGGGAGATCCGCCGCTTCTCCTCCGACAGCCCCGGCACGGCGTGGGTGCGCTGCCCTATCTCGGCGGCAAAAAAGGTCGCCTCCAGCGGGCGGCTACTGGTGGGGTGGGTGTCGGCCCGGGTCAGGCTTATAGAGGCCAGACCCCTCCGGTGCTACCGGTGCCTCGATTCGGGGCACGTACGGGGCAAATGCACCGGAGAGGTGGACCGCAGCGATGCCTGCTATCGCTGCGGTCAACCGGGCCACAAGGCGGCTGGGTGTTCCGCTGCCCCACACTGCCCGCTGTGCGAGGCGAGGCAGAAGCCGGCGGATCACAGAGCCGGTAGCGGAGCATGTGCCGCTTCCGCTACTGCCAAGCCGGGACAGAAGAAGAAAAAGAAGGAGAAGCCCGCCGGGAAAGGCCCAACAGCCCACCCCCGGCCGGCCCGCCCGTCCGCCGCTGACGCGGAACGCGCTGCGAGGGTTGCGGACATGGTCGTAGATTAAGTATGGCCATGTCCCTCTTGCAGGCGAACCTCAACCACTCGGCCAGAGCTCAGGACCTTTTGTACCAGAGCCTGGCCGAGTGGTCGATCCAAGCGGCGGTGGTGGCGGAGCCTTACCTCGTCCCCGCTAGGGACAACTGGGTTGGTGACCGGGAGGGCACGGTGGCGATCGTCGCGCAGACGGCCGCCGGCTCCCCGCCCTTCGACAAAACAGCGAAGGGCCACGGATGCGTCGCGGCCACCTTTATGGGCGTGACGATCGTCGGCGTGTACTTCTCGCCGAACCGGAGCCTGGCCGCATTCGAGCAATTCCTGCTCGAGGTCAGTGCTCTGGTCGGCCAGAGTCACCCAATCCCAGTCCTGGTCGCCGGGGACTTCAACGCCAAGTCGACGGCTTGGGGTTCCCCGGTCACCGATGCGCGGGGCGAGGTAATGGAGGAGTGGGCTGCCACGTCGGGTTTAGTTCTTCTAAACCGGGGGTCGGTAGACACGTGCGTGCGGCACAACGGGGGTTCAATCGTGGACCTTACGTTCGCGACCCCGTGTCTTGCACGCCGTGTCCAAAACTGGGGGGTGCTCGGGGAGGCGGAGACGCTCTCGGACCACCGGTATATCCGGTTCGAGGTCGCCGCCAACCCGGGAGCTCCACAGAGCCGGCCCCCGCTAGGGGAAGGACCGCGCTGGGCCCTCAAGACCTTGGACGGTGACGTCATCGTCGAGGCGTCCATCGTCCAGGCTTGGCTACCGGCGCCGGAGGGCCCGGCGGCCGACGTGGACGGGCGAGCGGAGCGGTTGAGCGAGTCGATGGCGCAGGTGTGCGACGCCGGCATGTCGCGCGCCAGACCGCTCCCGCCCCGCAGATGGGTGTACTGGTGGTCGGCGGACCTACGCCGGCTTCGCGAAGCGTGCGTAGCGGCCAGACGCCAGTACACCCATTACAGAAGGCGGCGTAGTCGGGTGGATGCCGAGGAAAGCCGCCTCTACGCCGCATACAGGGAGAGTTGCGTCTCTCTGCAGACCGCCATACGGGAGGCAAAGGCCGAGTCGTGGGGAGAGTGGTTGGAGACTCTGAATAGAGATCCCTGGGGGCGCCCGTACAAGACGGTGCGTGGTCAGCTGCGCCCCCGGGCCCCTCCGCTGACCCAGAGTCTCCAACCAGAGTTGGTGGCTAACGTTGTCGCCACTCTCTTCCCAGAGAGGGCCGACTCGGCGCCGCCGCCCGTGGCGGCTGCATCGTCGGAGAGCTCGGACGCCCCGATACCCGAGGTGTCTCGGGCGGAGCTGGAGGCTGCGGTGGAGCGGCTCCGCGCCAAGAGCACGGCACCGGGCCCCGACGGGGTGCCCGGTAGGGTGTGGGCGCTAGCCCTGGAGGCCCTCGGGCCCAGGGTGGTCGAGCTCTTCGACGCCTGTATGCGGCGTGGCCGCTTTCCGAGGAAGTGGAAGGTCGGCAGGCTTGTGCTGTTGCGCAAAGAGGGTCGCCCGGCGGACTCGCCGTCGGCATACCGACCCATAGTGTTGCTCGACGAGGTGAGCAAGCTCTTCGAGCGGATTATTTCCGCGCGCCTCGTCGAGCACCTCGAACGGGTCGGGCCGGGGTTGAGCGACCGGCAGTTCGGTTTCCGCCGGGGCCGGTCAACGGTCGACGCCATCGCGCGTGTGAGGGACCTCTCGGAGGAGGCAGTGTCCCGGGGAGAGGTTGTTCTGGCGGTGTCTCTAGACATCGCCAACGCCTTCAACACCCTCCCCTGGGGCTGTGTTCGGGCGGCGCTGGGATACCACGGCGTGCCCGAATACCTGCGCCGTCTCCTCACCGACTACTTCTCCGAGAGGGAAGTGGTGTACCCGACGCGCGACGGGTGGGGCCGCCGGGTAATGACGTGCGGTGTTCCACAGGGATCGGTTCTCGGGCCGCTCCTGTGGAACATCGGCTACGACTGGGTGCTGCGGGGCGCTAATCTGCGGGGGGTCGACGTAACGTGTTACGCCGACGATACCCTCGTCACGTCCTGCGGCACCACGTACCGAGAGGCGGCCCTCTTGGCGACGGCCGGAGTGGCCCAAGTGGTGGCCCGAATCCGCCGGCTGGGGCTGGAGGTGGCGCTGGATAAGTCGGAGGCTCTGTGTTTTCACGGAGCCCGACGCGCCCCTCCCGCAGGATCCCAGCTGGTGGTCGGCGGCGTCTCCATCGCTGTCGAGTCGACGATGCGGTACCTAGGCCTCGTCCTCGACAGCAGGTGGAACTTCCGAGAGCACTTCCGGCGACTGGTCCCCAGGTTGTTGCGAGCGGCCGGCGCTTTGAGCTGGCTGCTGCCGAACCTGGGCGGACCGTCAGTTGCGTGCCGCCGGTTGTACGCCGGGGTGGTGCGGTCGATGGCTCTGTACGGGGCCCCGATCTGGGCGGACACCCTGATTGCCCAGAATAGGACCCTCCTGCGCCAGGCGCAACGGGTCATGGCAATCAGGGTGGTGAGAGGGTACCGCACCATCTCGTGCGAGGCGGCGTGCGTCCTGGCCGGGACCCCACCGTGGGACCTGGACGCAGAGGTGCTCTCGGCGGTGTACTGGCGCCGCAGCGCAGCAGCACGAGCCGAGGAGGTGGAACCAGAGCCGGGGGAGGCCGGGCGGCAGGGGCGACTCGACCGCCAGGTCCTCCTCCGGAAATGGAAGGAGAGGCTGGCGGAGCCGACCGCCGGCAGACGGACGGTGGAGGCGATTCGGCCCGTCCTGGAAGGGTGGGTCGATCGCCGACACGGGGCCCTCACCTTCCACGCTGTGCAGATCCTGACGGGGCACGGTTGCTTCGGCAGGTACCTGTGCAGCGTGGCGGGTCGAGAGCCGACCAGCGTGTGCCACGCCTGTGGGTGTCCGGAGGACACGGCGGAGCACACGCTGGTGGAATGCCCCGAGTGGGACGAGCCGCGAGCGATGCTCGTCGCGGCTATAGGGGACGACCTGTCGCTGCCGGGCGTAGTGAAAGCCATGGTCGGCAGCGACAGAGCGTGGAAGGCGGTGCTCCGATTCTGCGCCACGGTGATGGCGCAGAAGGAGGCGGCGGAGCGGGTGAGGGAAGACGACCCTCTGTCGACCCCGATCCGCCGCAAGAGAGTGGGGCGCAGGCGCCTGGCGCATGAGCGCCGCCTTCCCCCATAACGTGGGTCTCCGGGCGGTGGAACCGGGGGGTACCATCGCCCAGCAGGAGGAGACCCCCGAGACGGCTGGCGTGTCACGTGTTCCGGCACGCCAGGTTAAACGGTGAGTGGCGCCCCAAGTGGGCGCCCCACAAGATGGGCCCCTAGTCCCGGGCAACCGTCGGCGGAGCAGCGGACGTGTGCGTAAGCGTTCCCGCAGCTCCGCCGGAAGACGGTGAGGAGGAACACCGCTGGTTTTTAGCCGGTAAGAGTCCGGCATAACCCGACAGCGCCCCCGCGTCTGTCGGGTATCCATGAGGATTTTCCAGCGTTATCAAAAAAAAAAAAAAAAGGTTAGGTTCTGCCTGTGTCCCCCCCGGGGGTTGCCCGCCTTGTCGTGGCGGGGGGGCTTAGTAACCGTGGACTGGTCACCCACGGTGAAGCTAAGAGGCAACCAGGGCCGGCCTGTTTGGGTCGCCGGCTGGCCCGAGGAGGACGCGCTCCCAGCGGGCTGAACCAGTCCGCTGCGGACGCGCGTGGAGGTGGGACCGCAGAAGAAGAGGAGTGCCGGTATTACGGTGCGCCTATCTTCTGCGGCCGTGGAGGGATCGCAGGGGGAGAGGCGTGTTGGTATTACGGTGCGCCACTCTCCCTACCCCCTGCGAGCTGGCGGGGCCGTTCCGCCGAAACGGCACTGGTGGGGACGCAGAGGAAGAGGCATGTCGGTATTGCGGTGCGCCGCTTGCCCTATCCTCTGCGGCCGAGTTGTGGTCGGTGGAAGAACCACAGACCTTATCTTCCACCGGGTACCAGTTATCTGGTACCCATGGCCTCCTAGTAGCAGACTCGGGGGGAGTCTGCTACAGTACTGGTGGAGGCCGAGGAGGGAGGCGCACCTTAACATCTGGTGCGCCCATCGTGGAGGGCCTTCGGGCTTTCGCGGTGGAGCCGCTAGTGGGCGGCTGCCGCCGGCGGGGTCGCGGATGTGTGCGAAAGCGTTCCCGTGACCCCGTCACAATGCGGCGAGGCGGAAGATGGGGGGGTTTTTAGTGGGTATACCGTGGGTCTCATTAGCCTAGACGGGAGTCCCACATAACCACTCGGGTGCCCCCTGTGCCCGGGTGGTATGCGTAATGCATTTTCCCCCCCGAAAAAAAAAAAAAAAAAAAAAAAAAAAAAAAAAAAAAAAAAAGGTTAGGTTAGGTTAGGTTCCCCCCCGAGGGCCGCCACCTTGTCGTGGTGGGGGGGCTTGCGTGTCCCGATGATCTCCAAGGCTATACCGTACAGGGTTTCCCATAACGGACAGGCTTGGAGGGAGGGGCCAGACCAAGAGCGGCTCACAGTTGGTGTCTCTCCACACTGTTTAGTGCGGATGAGACCATGGGGTGGGGTCCCTCCACGTGTCCCTCTGATTTAGCAGAGGGCACTGTGGATGGGACCAGGGTGGGAAAATCCCGTGAGGGTTGCTCACCCAAATGCAGGGGCGACGGGCTGTCGGTCGCGAGACTGGCAGCATGGCTTAGGCCACCGTCGGCCAACTCGCTCCCTGACCCGTAGGCGTCAGGGGTGAGGGCTGCCACTTCGGTGGGGGCCGCGAGGAAGAAAACCTCTCTAAAAAATTACCCTAAGTTGGTGTCTCTCCTCGTGTCCCTCTGCTTTAGCAGAGGGCACTGTGGATGGGACCAGGGTGGGATAAACCCAGGTTTACCTACCCTAACGCGGGGGCGACGGGCTGTCGGTCGCGAGACTGACAGCATGGCTTAGGCCACCGTCGGCCAACTCGCTCCCTGACCCGTAGGCGTCAGGGGTGAGGGCCGCCACTTCAGTGGGGGCCGCGAGGAAGAAAACCTCAATAAAAAATTACCCCAATCCTAAGTTTTGGCTTCGACGATGGGATGAATGGTTGGGGGGTACCCAATCCCGAGAAGCAGGGGATCTCACCCCGTTCAAAAAAAGAAACAACCATGGCAAGTTCTAAAACGAGTAATTTTCCCCAGGGGGGTCCCGGCTCAGCCGGGGAGTCCCCCCTCCTGTCTTCGGACGGGAGCAGCCCTCCGTATCCTGGGGTGGGCAAGAACTGCCTCGTAGGTCAGCAATCCGCTGGCCTCCGTAAAGACAACATTGGCGACTGCACAACGGACACTGAATTAGAAGAGAGAGTGGCGAGAGTCGAGGAGACACAGGTGACTGCGGAGGAGTCTGACTCCTCGGTGGTGACCCTAGTCTCGGTGTCGTCCGGAGACGACTCGTCGGGGGGCCTGTGGCGCAATATGCGTAAACGGCCCCGAAAGGAAGCTGAGTCGGCAGTGGTCGAGCAGCCTGCTCCCACGCCGGCGACGAAGCGAGGGAGAGGGCGACCGCCCACAACCGGAGAGTACGTCGGCCTAGCTAAGGCAAAGCAGGCGTATCTCAAGGCGCAAAGAGAGGAAGAGAAGCTCCGGGCAGAGATGGAGGTGGCCGAGATGGCCCGAGACCTCCGATCTCGGTCTCGCTCTCGGTCGAGGTGTCTGTCCGACACGTCGTCGCTGTCACGCGACGAAGACGGACCCTCGACATCTGAGCTTCGGAAGAAGGCGGAGGACAGCGTGCTCCTCATTCAGGCTGTCGCGACAAAGTCGCGCAACCTAAAGGGCACGCTGCAGAGGGACCTCAAGGAGGCCTCTGCAATCCTCAGGGAGGTGGTAGCGGAACTGGCAGAGCGGTCCGCTACGCAGGAGACGGCTCGGCTCGAGAGGGCCAATGCCCGCCTGCAGAGCGAGGTCGCCGAACTCCGCAAGGAGATCTCGGAATTGCGGGCGAGCCTCGCCAGGCCTGCGGAGCCGAGCGGAGCCGACCGCGACGCCACGCTGATGCGGTCTATCATGGTGGAAGTGGGGACCATGATGGACGCAAAGCTCGAGGCAATCAAGATGCGGCTCCCTCCTGAGCCACGCCTCCGGCCGCCTTTGGCCGCCGACAGGGCGAGGGCTGAGGCTGCGCCTCCCGCTCCCGAGCCGCGCCTCCGTTCGCCTCTGGCCGCCGACGGGGCGAGGGCTGAGGCTGCGCCTCCCGCTCCCGCTCCCGCGGCCGGGAAGAAGAAGAAGGAGAAGGGGAAAGCGCCTCCCAAGGCGTATTCGGAGGTGGCAGCGCCGACCCCTGGCGCCCCGAAGCCCCCGACGACAGCCGTGTCCGAGGAGTGGACTGAGGCTGCCAAGCGGGGCAAGCGGGGCAAGCGGAGAGGCAAAAAGGGCAGCGCACCGGCGGACAAGCCCCCGCCTAAGAAGAACCCGGTGGCGAAGCTTCGCGCCCCGCGCTCGGCTGCGGTGTCCATCACCATCCAGCCGGGCGCCACAGTGGAGGGCAAAGAGCTGACGTACAAAGACGTGCTCGACGGGGCGAAGCGGCGTATTGACCTGGAAGGCTTAGGCCTGAAGGGTCTGCGCTTCAGAACCGCCGTGACGGGGGCCCGCATGTTGGAGATCCCCGGGGCCGACAGCGGCGAGAAGGCGGACCTCCTGGCGGGCAAACTGCGGGAGGTCCTTCCCGCGGAGCTGGTCCGCGTCTCCAGACCCGTGAAGTGCGCAGACCTGCGCATAAGCGAGCTGATCCAACCAACCGCTTTATGGATTAAGTCATGTGTATCCTTTAACAAAATCTCAGCAATCTTAAGCGTCCATTTAAATTTACCTTTACGGATAAAGTCTAGAGTTGACACAATTGCAATACGCCGCTCCCACACTATCTCTGATTTTGCCAAACTCACCAGAACTTCTTTATCTTTGTTATATAGATGAGCACCAGCAATCAAATGAGCTGAAGAATCAACTAAATTCCAATTGTTCACATATTTCAAGTTATACATATAAAACTTGTAGATCTCATTTTTTAACTGTTTATCTCCTCGTTCGTATTGATTGATTAGCATTAGTAAAGCAAGTAGTCTTTCTTCATTAATAGGAGATTTAACAAGGTTTGTTATACCTTCAAGGGGTAAGTTTATAAAATCTTTAGCAATCTTTCGTAAAATAGGTACACTCACACCTATAAATTTGTCGTGCTCTGCATAATCACCAACATTAACCTTATAACATAAAGTATGTTTTTTCTGTGATAAACTAGCAAATTTCTGTAACAGCAATTTTATATCTTCTAATTCTGAGCCCATTACTTATTTATATCTTTTCTAACACTATACATTTAAGCTTAAATTTCTCAAGGTAACACACTCATTTCCTCTAACAACAATATCTTCCTTTGGTTCTGTCAGCTCAATATTACTTATTCCTTCAATGAAAAGATTAGCAATTATCCAAGACCTTGTTACATTCCAGCCCAAACCTTTTGCTAATTCAAATTTTTCAACGAATTGCTTTTTTGCTATCTCAATAGTGTCTTCTGATAGTGCTATAATTTTAGCATGAATACCCATCGAAATAATATTGCAGCCGATAACCGTAACTGCATCAGTTAGCATTCGAACATCATCTTGAGTAACTTTTTTCCTTACGATATTAAGTAATTCTTCTGAAGGCACTCCATCTACGGACAATATTGAGACCTGTACGCTCCCAGGAACAAGAGATTCAACTAATGTATCTTTAACACGAATGTCAGCTGATAGTGCATGATAGCGGTAATATTCTTTCCCACCAGGTGACCAACCTACTATTTTTATTTTTACCCTCTTTCTAAATCTTTCATCCTCTTCTTCTTTCTGCCTCTCTACTCCATAAAACTCAGCTAAATTATCAAGATCTTCTCCCATTGCAAACTTCAGTACATTACTTTTTACTGCCTCATTTATTCTTTGTCTTAGTAACAATTCCCTCCATGCTGTTACTTCTAATACCTTCATCGCTGGGTCACTTTCTACTAATGCTGTAAAACTTTCATCTCTACGCACTAACTCTTCCTTCATTCTCGAAAAGATTTCCTCAAAGTTCAGTGGCTCGATAATATTTGGCTGCTGCATCTTTATACCACAACCCCATCAAAGCGAATGTTTTTCCCACTTGGCACGTATAATCCTTCCAGGTCAAGCGTTACTTTTCCCTCTTTTACTTCTGTAATTTTTACTTTTTCTAATTTAAACCTTTTTTCCCATTTTTCCAAAGCTTCTGCAGTTGCTGCATATATCTCAAGTGTTAAATCTCTATTTATTGGCTTATCCACCAATTCAAATAATCTTGATCCATAATCTCTCCTCATTATTCTACTGTTAATAGGAGTGGTCAGTATATCAATTATCGATTGCTTTAAGTGCTCTATTCCTTCTAACGCTTTTCCTGTTTTAGCATCCATACCCTTCATTTCTATTTTGCAAAAACGCTTTCACTGCATTTTATTACTTTAAAACCACATGAAACTATATCTCCTACTCTTCCTACACTAAGACCATTTGCAAACACTGTTTTTGATCCTTGAATCATTACTTTTCCTTCACTAAAACTTTCTCCTTGTCTACATATTGACTTACCGTTTACAAAAACATTATTACTTCCGCTAATGCAGAAATGTGGTATAGCTTCTCCTCAGTAGTCTCCTAACCTCACTATTCCTTTGTTCAATTTAAGTCGATCCTTTCTGCTTTCAGTTTTATTCCACTTTTTGTCATTTCTATACTCGATCCCCCAGCCTTCAGTGTTATTTTGTCTACTACTTCAATCTCTAAATGATGTTTTCCCTTATCATATAACAATCTTGTTCCATCTTGAAACTTCATACTATTTATTTCTTTTTTATTCTCTGGTGCAGGGTATTTTTTCTGATATATTCCTCCTAATACCACTCCTAATGATAGTTCACCAAAAGGAGAAAATACCACAACTTGTTCATCGATACCTGGTGAAGACCAATTTCTATCTTTTCCTGCTTTACTTGTTATCCACGGTAAATAATCTGTTAAAAATTCTCCTATTTTCACTCTTACTTTTGCTTTTTCATAATCTACTTCTTTTACAACTCCTATACGAATGATATTCGCTACTTTTCTCTGTAACTCTGCAATGGCAAAATTATTTTCCAACATGCATTTCTCCTACTGCTATTTTATGTGGCTTAATTTTCCCCTCTTCCCATACTGATTTACCTAAATGAAGCTGATGACTCCAATCAACCATCCACACCAAATATGCATCTAATTCGGGTCTAAATCCATCAGGCTCTGCAGAGAGAAATTCAGCAGGAGAAATATTCTTTACGTTCCAAGTATTTTTATTTACTACTCTTGCTACTTCTGCTGCTAATGACCTTACAACTACCGAGGAATCCTCGACTGTTCCATCAACTACAATTCGTGCTTCAAATTTTGCTCTCAACGCTAATTCTTCTGTTCCTGGATCTTTTCCAGATTCTAAACTCACAAGCTCTACAAATAACGCTGGCGCTAATAATTCTTTTCTTATCGATGGATAAATTTCACAAGTTTGAATTGCTGGTATTTCTCTTTTCAGCGTAGTGCAGATTGCGTTATGCAAATCTTTGAAATTCATACACTTTCTGTAATATCACGTTCAAAAAATTTTGTAAATACTTCCTCAACCTCATAATTAACAAGATTTCCTATTATCCTTGAAGCCTCAGGTTCTAGTGGCAACTTAACTTCCTTTATTGGCAATGCTGCCCTTCCTTCACGTTTAAACATACCGCTATTTCCTTTTGGCATAACTGCTGCAAATCCTCCTATAAACTCATGCTTTCCTACTTTCGATCCTCTTCTTGTTTTTTGTATCTTGCCAATTGTCGATGCTCTAATGTCGTAGAGATTTGCTCTAATTAACACTTCTAATCTGCTAGTTTTTGCCTTAAAAATTCTTAATCTCTTTCTTATCAAACTTTTCTTTTCCTCACTAATTTCTTTTGCTGTCTTCAATTTTAGCCATAGTGCTGTTCTGTTTAACGCTCTCACTATTGCTAATTCTATTTTTTTTCTTTTAGCATTTACACTTTCTATTACCTCAACTTCTATATGCACAGACATTTTACACCCCATACGCTTCGATTCGCCAGACCATTCCAGATTTATCTCTAAGTGGTGGTGTGTGTATTTTGTATTTGCAATCACCTATAACAAAAATATCTCCTACAATTGGCCTCAGTATATCAAAAATGCTTACCTCAAGAAAAATCATCTCTCCCACAAATTGTCCTTCACCAATCTCGTATAATTTATCTGGCTGTTGCTTTAATACCTGTACCATATATGACTTATCCTTTGATTTATACAAAGCCACTTCTCCTAAATGGGCAAAACAATCTTCTAATAATCGCTTAATATTCTCTTGCATATTTCTTTTTGATATACTAACCTTTACATGCTAAGAAAGCGCATACCGGTAGAGTCGTTCTGTCCCTCACCAACTTGTAATTACTCTACCAGTATGTTATGCTATAGCGACTTTTACTAATACGCCAGGTCTATGGCACATTGGCAATGGATTTGACTGCGTATGTAAATCAGTTCCTCTATCAAACCTCCTTGGTTCTTGCTTTGCATATAGTGGCTGTCCAAGAGTATTTACTGTCTCATTAAAATCTGCTGGTGCAAAATATGTCGTAAATGTGCTTGCTGTTCCTAGTGGAAAACAGTGCCCTGTATCTTTCTCAATAAATCTTCTCACGGTTCCTTCAGGGTCAGTTGCTTGCCCTCTATATTCCTCAAATGTTATACCACAAAACGTAAATCCTGACCTCATATCATTTCGAAGCGCTGCTCCTTCTTGCCATCTCTCGTATGCTTCTTTCACTTTACTATGCGAAGTTAGTGCATCAAAAAACTCAGGGTTTACCAAGGCATGAACTCCTGTCATATATTCACCACTTAGATTATCTTCTATATGCCGGAGTACTTCCAGACACTTACGTTTTACATCTGTTGTTGCTGTTCCAAGGGCAAAATTTACTACTTTTGGTGTTATTTTAAATTCGTTGTACAGATTTAATAATTCTGACCCATCAGCATCTAAAATTATTCCTTTCAGCGCTCCCATACGCAAATGCTCCAACGTTATTGCATGTTTATTTCTCATTAGCTGCAAATGGTCAGTTATTACATCTGCCAGCGCTTTCAGTTCACTCTCTGATCCAAATGCCCTTATTCCTTGCACTTCTTCTGGTAACACCACATCATCATGAGGAATATGAGGAATGGTAAATGTCCTTACCTTTCTTTTACCACGTTTTCCTACTGTTGCTGGTGCCCCTGGTACTTGCGTTGGTAGTAGACTTAAAACTCCATTATGTTCTTCTATTGTAATATGTCTAAATCTTACTGACCTACTTGGAAACAAATTTAGATTTTCAACTCGTCCATAATTTATCGGCAATATATTCATCGCATTTGTTAGTGCAGTCATGCTAAATGCTGTATTTGTAAATGGATTTTGCATTCTTTTTCCCCCTTAATTAATTTAAGTTACACTCCCTTGCGGACAATGATCCCTCGTCCTTCAAGTTGCTTTATTGCTTCAGCTTTCTGTTCTTCAGTGATATTTGCTGGCCACACAACTGCATGATCTGCTAGTATTGCACCACGAGTAATAATTACTGCTTTGGCATTTTCTGTCGCATTTACATCACTTACTATTGCACCTATTGCTGTTTGTGTGCCATCTGTTCCAGCAGGATTAAGTACTCTAATAAAACCATCTTCCGTCTTTTTGGCAACTACTGCACCAAGCTTAAGATTTTGACCTTTAGCTACTGTTATTTGGTCTCTTGAATATAGATTTGAAACTTCGTATTTCAGAAGATCCCCAAGGTTATTTTGTTCTGTTATAGTACTCATTTTGCTTTTCCCCTTTATTTTTTACTTTTGTTATACTACGAATATTCTAAATGCCAGATTGTGCACGACTTCTTGCTACCTGCATCATTAAATCTTCTGACGAATTCTGTGGTAATGTGCTTAAAATTTCAGTCTTCATTGTTCGTTCTGCAAGTATCGACATTAATATTTCTTGTGCTTGTTTGCTGCTAACATTCTGCTCTATAAATTCTCCTATTTTCTCTGGCATTCGTGATAAGTTGCATAAACGTATTAATTCAAGAACTTCATTACGATACTTAGTTAAATTATCAGTTTCTAGGTCAGTTGTAGTTCGTTCATTCATAGTAATACTCCTGTTTTTATTAATAGATGAAAGAATTGTAATTCCATCTGCAAAACCAATATCCACAGCGTTCTTGCCAAAATATAGACCTGCTTCTGTTGATCGAATCTTTTCAATTGAAAGACCTCTGTTCCTTGCTATTAGCTGCAAAAACATTTCATATAGTCGGTCTACTTCTTTTTGTAAGCTTTCCAGACTTTCAGACGTCATTGGCTCATGCGGATTTAAATCATTCTTTCGACTGCCAGCAAAGATTGTGGTGTATTTTATTCCCTGTTTTTCATCAAACCCACTTTGATCTATATGACTTGCTATTACTCCTATACTCCCAACTCCTGAAGTGCGGGTGAGAAAAATCTTTTCAGCGCTAGAGGCTATAGCGTACGCAGCAGAGTATGCATCATCATTTGCTAATGCCACAATTCTCTTTTTTGCTCTTGATTCATAAATAAAATCAGCCAGGTCAAATATACCGTTTACCTCTCCTCCGGGGCTGTCTATTTCCAGTATAATTGTCTCTATGCTACTATCTGCTAATGCTTGTGTAATTTGTTCTTCTATTTGCTCATATGATGTCATTCCCAGAAAGACGTCAAAAGCTCCTGGTTTTTTGGTCAAAATTCCATGTATTTCTATTACTGCTGTTTTTTCTATATTCTGATTTACTGCATGTTTTATATTTTTAAAGATAGGTTGTTTTCCGTTATATAGTGACAACAGGTCAAAGCTTTTTTGCTCTATCATCATCGGCCTACATAGCCAGTTGGTTTGTAAAATTTCCATAAAGTAAACGAGATTTATTTTGTTTGTGTCCTGACATCAGAATCAAAGAAAAGGTTGAGAGAATCAGCACGCTTTTGATCTTCTGCTATTTCTTGGTCAATTTCTTCTACATCGTAACCCATTTCTGATACTACTTCCGATCGACTCTTAAATCCATTTCTTACTGCCATTTGTTGTGCTTGCTGATCTTTCAGTGGATCCACCCAATCAAATCCCTGTGGTATCCATTTTACTTCTTCTTTCGCTGCTTTTACTACTTTTTCATCTATACAGAGTTCTCCACAAAGTACTGCTAACTCTAGCCATCTACTCCATACTGGTCTGCAAAATTGGAATACCATAATGTTATGTTGCAGCATAGCGCATCGACGACGAAACTCTATTAATCCAGCTCTGATTGATGAATAATTAACACCTGTTAAATCTCCTGTTAGCTGCTCATATGTTATTCCTGTACCTATTGCTATTGCCCTCAGTTGCTGTCTCATGAATGCTTCATAACTTCCTCCAACATCTGATGGTTCTGAAAATTTTATGTCTTCTCCTGGGTCTAAAAGCTGCATTGTTCCTGGCTCTAAACCTGATAGTGCTACTCCTTGCTCATTTGCTTGCGCCTCACCTAAAATATTTGCCTCAGGATCAAGTCTTGTAATAAATCCAGCAAACATTGCTGCAGTTTTCTTTCTCACCAGCTCTGCATCATCATATTGATCAAGCTCATAAAGCTTTAGCAGTATACTCGAAAGCCATGGCTCTCCCCTAATTTGCCCAGGTCTTAATGGTCTATAAATATGTAAAACATCGTTTGCTGGCACTCTCACTGATTCACCAAAAGTGCTTTCACCAGGGTGTTCCTTAAATAGGTAATATGCTTCTCTTTGCCCAAGCCTGTTAAACTCAATCCCGTTTCTTATTACATTACCATTGGCTAGTGTTTGATTGCTCTTATTGTCCAAATGCTCTGATTCCAATACTTGAAGTTGCAATGGTACAGAAAATCTATCTTCCAGCTTTCTCGTTCTTAAACGTACAAAACATTCTCCTCCCTCTATCATACTTCTGCATACTAGAGCTTGTAATCCATAAAAATCACTTACTCCGCTACTGTCTGCTTCATCTGTCCATCTTAGCCATAATTCTTGCACCTTCTTTCGAAATTCTCCATCTCTTGCTTTTGATTGCGGCTTTATTCCTGTTCCAATAGAGTTACTCACTATGGTATCAATGATATTTGCTGCATATGGGTTTTTTCTTACCATATCACGAGAGCGGCTACGTAAAGTTTCAAGGTTTTGAGACAACAAATTGTTTATACTTCCTAACTCTGGTTGAAAGTGAAAAAATCTTCTTCCTGAGCCTGCTGCATCCCATGCTGAACTTTTGATTTTTGGCTTACTAAATAGTTGTTTGAACGATTTTAATAGCATTACTTTTCCTTATCTGAAACTTTGGATAACTCAGCCTCTAGCTCTTCTATTGTTGGCAAGGCTGTCTTTACATTCTCTGGTAGATTTTCAGTAATTTTATATTCTGCCAACCCTATCGGTTTATTTATGTCTTTCAGTGTATACTTAGCTAGCACGTTATCCTTTGACTTGCATAAAATTAATCCTATAGATGGTTGATCTGTCTCGTGCTTTAGTAAATCATCAACGGCTGAAAGATAAAAATTCATTTTACCTGCATATTCTGGCTTGAAATCTTTGTCTTTTAGCTCAATTACTACAAAGCAACGTAACTTTAAATGGTAAAACAACAAATCAATATAGAAGTCTTTATTTCCAACATCTAAGTGAAATTGCCTACCTACAAATGCAAATCCTTCCCCTAGCTCAAGCAAAAACTTCTCTACATGGCCTACAAGACCTTTTTCTACTTCTCTTTCATGAGCGTCATCTCCTATACTCAAAAAATCAAAAATATATGGATCTTTTAATGTATAATGTGCTAAATCTGACTGGGGAGAAGGTAACTTATCTTTGAAGTTAGTAACAGCTTTTCCTTGACGTTTGTGCAATTCACGTTCGATTTGCATCACCATTATACTACGTGACCAACCGTGCTCTATAGCCCTTTGAAAATAGAATAGTCTTTCTTTTGGATCTTTTACTTTATCTAAAATAACTACAATATGAAACCAAGGCAATTGTGCAGCAACCTGCTGCGTAAATTCAGTATCTTGATATTCTGCAGCAAATTGGCGCATATAAGTAAGATTCCTAGCGCTAAATCCCTTCATTTCTGGAAATGCGCTTCTTAAATCTTTACTTAGCTGATCTATGATTTTAGCACCCCAACCATGCTCTTTTTGGCGCCTTAAGATCTCTGTACCAATATAGTGATAAAGCACAATAAGCTTGCTATTTACTGCTAGTGCTGCTTTATAACGACTAGTAGCAATCTGTTCTTTGAGCTGCTCTAAAAATTCTGTATATTCTTTTGCTATAACTTTTGTCATAAAGTTCCTTTCAACAACTTTTATTATTATATGATCCCCTTACTCGTTGAAAAAACAATTTTCCTCTTTGGCTTCATACCTGCAATTTTCAATTCAGCCTTAATTCGTTGTCTTAAGCTTAGTAAATCATTTATATCTACTTCAGCATATCTTACAACATGGTCACCATATGCAATTGATACTACTCTCTCTCCATTTTGCAGTTTCTTTATCGCTTCTTCGACTTGAACTAAATACTCTTCGTTATACATTTTCCAGCCACTTACTCTGTCTTACTTTCTTAGGTTTTTTACTTTCTATTTTTCCACTCAAACTATTCCATTTACTCTCTGGCCAACGATCAATTCCAAGCGCAATAGATGCTGCTCTCGCATAAATTCGGCAATCTAGTACTTCATTTCTTTCTCTTACTTTTTGCCACTCTTGTTTGGTGTATCCTTTTACTACCTTGCTGACTAATTGCTCTGCCGTTAGCTGCTTAAAATATTCAGGTGCATATTCGGGAAAATGACAATATCCTGCTGGCACTTTCTCTTCTTCTTTTAAAATATTAAGTAGCTGAAAAAGCTCTGACTTTAATATCGATACTCCCACTGGCCAGAGCTTTATTCCTCTTTTTAGCTTTTGACCACCAACTGTTATATCTACTCTACTTGGGCTGCTAAGTGGTACTAGAGCTTTATTTACACCTTTCACTGCCATTACTCTTCCAGAGCCTTGATGACCTCTTACCCAATTGTATACTTCTTGTGTCGCATACCCAGCATCAACCGCCATCATACTTATCATGTATTCAAGCCCATTTTCACCGATAAAATGATGATTTAACAGCTCTGAAAGCTTTTTCCATACTTCTCCACTTCCTGTATCTCCTTCAAATACTCGGTAGTCTATTGACCAACTTTCACGGCTTTTTCCCCATGCTACAACTTCCACCTCTAGACGATCTTTTTGGACATCTACTCCTGCAGTAAGTACCACTTCTCTCCTTGGTACTGTGCCAATCTGAAAAAATTCTCTCCTGTTAAATAATTGCTTCCAATCAGGTACTTCTCCTTTATCTACCCAAGTTTCTCCAAGCGTAGTATTTATCCAAACTTTCAGTAATTGTTCACTTTCCTTTGCATGCAGAAAATCCTCTACTGCTTGTTGCCAACTATACCACCCAACTGGGCTATAAAGACTTGAAAGATGAAATCCTTTTTTCTCACCTTTCATTGGATTTGTAGCTCTCCATTCTCCACGTTCAAGCATCTCTGTCTTTTGATGATTTTCTATCTTTTCACCACATTCTATACATATATAGTGTGCTGTACTTGGATTTTTATCTTCCCATTTTATTTGTGACCATTTTAGAACTTGATAGTAATTACAATACGGACATGGTACAAAAAAGTACTGCTTATCTGTTGCTTCAAATTCCTTCTCAATTCTGCTTATTCCATGAATCGTTGGTGTTGATACTAAAAAAATCTTTCGCCGTGCAAATGTATTAGTTCGAGCAATACTAAGCAGTACTGGATCTCCTTCACCTCCCGAATCTCCTGGATAGGCATCTATTTCATCAAGAAAGAGATATTTTACTGGCATAGATCGGAGGCCTACACTGCTATTTGCTCCGGTTATTACTACTATTCCACCTGGAAATTCCTTGCTTTGTACAGTATTGCCTGAGTCTCTTGACCTTGGATCTTTTACTTTACTTTTTAAACATGGTGTACTTTCAATCAGTGGCGCAAATCTTCCTTTTGACCAACGTTTTCCCATTTCAACTGTTGGCTGTACTACTAGCATTGGCCCTGGTGTTTGATCGATGATATAGCCTATCCAATTGTTACCAGCTTCTGTTCCCCCAATCTGCGCTCCTTTCATGAATACTACTTTTTCTGCAGGTGAAGAAGGAGAAAGTGAATCCATTATTTCTTTTAAATAAGGAGTTCTTTCTGTTCTCCATTTCCCTGGCTCTGATGCTGCAGTTGCTGCTAAAACTCGATACTCATTTGCCCACTCTGATACTTTAAGCGACGAATCTGGTCTTAAACCTTCAGAAAAAGCTCTAGCGTATATCATTGTCTGCATCTACTCATAATTGGTTCTATCTCAATATTGTTAACAGTAGAGTTTATTCCTCCACACTCCTCCAATTCCATAAACACCTTTTTCTGAAATTCGTTTTCTATATATCTTTTGCTCACCTCACTTATCATTATTGCTATAACAAGCGCAAATATCCCTGTTATTGTTGCAAAAATGATTGCACTGCTTATTGTTGTTGTTATCAACCCTATATATACTGCTACTGCTGTTGCGCTGACTGTAGTATAGATGCAGATAATATTATTATGTTTTTTCGTCCTTTTATCTGCTATTTCTCTCTGTGCTATATATTTATTATGAAGGGTTGGAAAATTAACAACGGTATCTCTGCAGAGCAAAGACCCATTTTTTTCAGTAAACAAAACTTTAAGTAACTCTAAATTGTTTGATTTGATTGCTAAGTGCAAAACAGGTGTATAATTTGCTCCTTTTTTCAGCAATAACTTTACTACATGTAAATGCCCTTTTTCCGCAGCAAGGTAAATCGGTGATAGACCTTTATTATTTACAATATCAATATTGATTTCTTCTTTTAAAATTGCATCTACAATCTCAATTTCTCCTCTTTGTGCAGCTAAATGGAGTAGACTATTCTTTTCAGAACCGTATTTATTACTCACCAAAGCCTTCTTTATCTCAGATTTAGCGTAATCAAATGGTGTCTTGCCGCTATCGTCTTTTACCAGAGGGTCTATATCTTCTCGCGTTAGTAAAACTTCTATTGTTTTAAGTCTTTCAGCGTAATGTAGTGGTGTTTTATTTTCGTAGTCTTGCAAATTGACTTGAGCATTAGGCTCCTTTATTAAGCATTTGAGGATATCAAGACATAAGTCTCTTTCATCGTAATTAGTATTACTTACAGCTATATGCACAGGCGACAATTTCATTGAGTTTTGTTCCATGCGTGCACTATTTACATCTGCTCCAAGTTTCAGCAGTAACTTTACTATCTCTAACTTTTTGTTATTAACTGCATAGTGCATTGGTGTCTGATTTCGTGCATCAAAGACATCTATTTCAGCATTTCCTTCTTTTACTAAAATTTTGACAACATTTCCATGTCCTATCCCTGCTGCTAGATGTAATGGCGTATGATGCAAAGCATTTCGTACATTAACGTCAATACCTTTTCCTATCAAATATCTAACTGCATTAACTTCACCTATCATTGCAGCTAAATGAAGTAAACTATCTTGCTCTGATCCGTATTTATTGTTGATTAGCGCTTGTAATATTTCTGCTTTTTTCCCTTCTTTGGCGTAATCAAGAGATGTTTTACCATCATTATCTTCTATAAAAGGATTAATGTTCTTTTTCGTGAGTAACAGATCTACCATACTTAATTCGTCAAATTCTATAGCGCAATGTAGTGGGGTTTTTCCATTTAATCCTCTAACATTAACATCTAATCCTGGTTGATTGATTAGACACTTTATTAACTCTAAACTTAGCCATTTTATATTCAAAATCTTTTTTATATTTGAAATTTAGTATTAGATAATTCTTGTAATGAGTTTGTAATCTCTTCAGTTAGCGCCATATGAATCTTTTCAGTATCACTCAGTGATGCAAGTAGCGCTGAAACCCTATTTGGAATATTAAGCAAATTATTACGGACAACTCTTGCTACATTAAATGCTTCAGTTTCTACTTCTTCTACTGAGACAAGTTCTCCTATCTCAGCCTTAGCTTTTGCCTCAAGAAGTTTACCTCGTTCCATTTCATTTTTTATTCTAGTTTTTAGCAACATCGTGGAAAGGTTACTTGTATTTTCGTTTTCTGGATTTTTCCTCCTCAGTGGCTGACTTGGATCTCTTATTGCCGCTACTGCTTCATTTGCTTGTTCTCTATTGATCAAACCATCCTCCAACTCAACTATTCCTTTTTTTACTAAATAACAGACATATTGCTTTGAAACTCCTAGTTCTTTTGCCCATTCCGTTTGTGTAATCTTTTCCACTTTTTTTGCCCCTTTATTGCTGTTTTTCTTCTTGAATTTGTGCAAAAGTTTTGTCAGTACCAGAAAGAATTGCCTTCCTACCTGTGTATATTTGCCAACGTTTTATGGTTACATCTACAAATTTTGAATCTAGCTCTATTGTTCTGCAAATTCTTCCTGTTCTTTCACATGCAATTAGTGTGCTACCAGAACCACTAAATGGATCAAGTACTATGTCTCCTGGTCTGCTGCTGTTTACTATTGCTCTCTCCATTAGCTCTACTGGCTTCATCGTTGGATGTAGTGTATTGTGCGTTGGCTTATCATAAAACCACAGATCACTTTGATTTCTACCTCCATGCCACTCACGTTTATTGCCGCTTTTCCATCCATAGAGCATTGCTTCGTATTGTCTTTGATAATCTGATCTTCCTAGCGTAAAGTGATTCTTCGCCCAAATGATAAAAGTTGACCATTTTCCTCCCGCTTCCTCAAATGCTTTTTGCAACGTTGAAAACTCTGATGATGATGCACAGATGTAAATTGCACCTTTAGTATATGCTAAAATATGAGTACAAATATCATAGAGAAAAAGCTCATACTTTTCACCTTGATTATCGTTTAGTATCTTTTTATCCTCTCTTTCTTGACTGCTACCATAATCAACGTTATATGGAGGATCACAAACAGTAATGTCTGCCATTTTATCATCTAACAGCGCTTTATATGATTCAACTACAGAGCTATCACCACAATAGATTCGATGATCACCTAAAATCCAAAGATCACCTGGTTTTGTTATTTCTACCCTTTTTTCATCACCAACCAAGTCAGAAAAATCTTCTTTTTCACTATCTAAATCATCAAGGAAATGTTGAACTTTTTCCAATTCAAATCCAGTCATTTTAAGGTCAAACTGCAAATCTTCTAATTCTTGAATTTCCACTCTCAAAAGATCATCGTCCCACTTTGCCCAATTAGCTGATTGATTGGCCAGTAACCGAAAAGCTTTGGTTTGTGATTCATTTAAATTATCACTGAGGACTACTGGAATACTCTCCATACCAAGTTTTCTTGCTG